>MU858824.1:0-178648 GCA_033297175.1 Cladorrhinum sp. PSN332 | reverse complement strand
TTTCGGGTGGGTTTTTTTTGGTTGTTTTGGGTCGTTTGTTTCCCGGGCGATAATACCTTTCCCTGCGTTTTTTTTTTTTTGGGGGGGGGGTTTTTTTTTTTTTTTTTTTTTTTTTTTTTTTTTTTTTTTTGGCTCAATTTCCACCAACACATATATCTTTCCTCTGGCTGCTTCCTGGGTCTAAGTTTTCCGAGAAGGCAGTGGCACGGCGACATGTCAAGTCAGGACGTGCTGATAAACCCCACGACCTACGAGCTCGTCAGCATCATCGACTAGGAATCCGTGAGTGCCATTCCCGGCTGGCAGACCAACGACGGCATCCCTTACTTTCTGCGTGGAATCGAGGAGGAAGAAGGTCTCATGGAGATTCGAAAAGATTGGGAACTGTTGCCCTTGCGCCGGGATTACAAGGAGGCGCTTTTCCCAACCCCAGAGATCCGGCCGTCGTGGAGCGGCCATCCGGGTACCGAGCTGAAGATTAAGATTCCCAGGCCTCTGGGCAACTTTGAGGATGATTGGATGAGGGCAAGGTACTGGCTCAAGAATGTATTTCAAGTGGAGGAGAAACCGAGCCTGAGGAGCCTGATGATGAAAGTGAGGAAAGCCAAGACGAAGAGAACGACGAAAACGAGGATGTGGAAAGCTTGAAGGGCTCTGGGCCAGATGTACTTCGAGAGAGGCCAACGAAGCTGGTTACATTCTCGCGGTGGGAGGAAAGGCCTCCTCCTGGTGTTTGATTCACGACTATATGAATAGAGATGGCGTTGTGGAAAAAATATCCGATTGCCAATTCACATAAATTTAATAGTTCATTGCCTTAACCATGTTCTTCTTACAACACACTGATACAAAGGATCCTCAACGATTGCATGTATTAGTTCACGTCCCGTACCTGTGTGCACACATATTTTTTATCAATCTCATTCTTTTTTTGATAGTCTCATGTCAGTCCGCTCCCTCCCGGAAACAGATCGTTGAAATATTTCTCCCAATCAGTATCAGGTAGCAAGCCAGTTCCCTGTCCTGCAGACACAGCATCTGCCCGTGGCGAAAGCGGATCTTCAGTGATCGTGATGGGGATCGGCGGCGGTGGAACGTCGTCTCCTCGCAGACCATCTGCACCAAGTCCAACACCAGCCAGAGTGTATGTGTGGAATGATGCTGGCCAGGACGTTACCGCAGGCTGATATCCGCGTGGTCGATCGCGGTCCCGGCTTCTTTGAGATCCCTGCATCGCTACGCCGCTGTCAGGATTGGACGACATGGAACCTCTGGACACTTGCTGAAAGGTGTAGCTGTTCTCGAAGGTATCCTGTCCATGTGATGATAGTAATCGAGTCGACATCACGGTGGCTTGGCTGTTGTTTCTGGGCCGGTCTCTGAGCCAATTCTCAAAGATCCTATTCAGACCCTGGGAGATGACATGTCGAAGTGCCACATCCGGAAGCCCCTGTATTTCTGGCTCTGCTCCCTCACTCTGACTAGACCGTATCTCTTCGGCTATCAAGCCTGGCCCATGTAATTCCGCAAACTCCCTAAATCGACACAAATCCTCCGAAAGATCTGGGTCCATGTATGCTGAGAGTGGCCGTGGGGTGTTGGGGAAGACGATCCCCCAGATGGCAAACCATTGCTCCGTTACAGAGAGACTGGGGTTAGACTTCTTTGATAGCTCTCGCTGTTGACGGTGTGTAATTCCGTTGAACTTCTCGGACTGAAAGGAGCAGTTCATGATTTGAATATGCGCAAGGTGTGTCCTTTCATCCGGCAGGACTAGCATGCAGCGCTCACAGTAGAACGCTGGGAGGTGTTTTCTCGTCAGGTGCTGTTTGACACGTGAGATCCCATGGAGCGTCATTTTAAAGCAAGGCCTGTGTTCTGTTGGATCCATCTTCCAGAATGGGCAGGCGAGAAGCCTTCGGGACGAGGGCTCCTCAGGCTCTCCGAGTTTCCGACGCTTCTTTTGACGTCTTTGTTCATCCCCCTCTTCGTCTTCCTCCTCGGTTTCTTCTACCGGCCTTTTTGAACGACGTTGCTGGAGCCGGCCAATGATGGAAAGATAATTGGGGTTGGAACTAGAAGATGGTTGATCAGTGTTTGCGTGATTACCGTTGGGCGGAGCGCGGTCCGACGGCCCCCTGGTTACAAACCCATTCCGGAAGTCCTGGAAGACTCGCAGAAGATCTGAAGTGAACCTGTCGATCATTGAAGAGAGGTAGCTGCCTGGTGGCGGATCCTGCGCCAAGACGTCTGTTGAAGATTCTGACATGGAAAACGCTTCGCTATCAAGCGAACTCCCTGCTGTTTGTGAGGACACCGCTCGCGGAAGAACTGGTGAATCGGTCCTGGCAAAGCTGTCCAATGGCGCTGTTTTGTCATCATCCAGGCTCAGCTGAGTCTCGGTGCTTGGTGAGTTGGCCCTGACCGTATCACTTCCACCGACGGTGTTGCGTGGCTGGCAGACAGAGATAATATGGCGGTATGCCTGGATATCTTGCGTTGTCCTGCGCGGCCATTGCCCGTTGTCAAGCGCAAGTTCAAGTTGCCTGGGGCAGCGGCAGGCCGGCGCAGAGAGCGGAGCGTGCCAGAACATTATGGTGCCTTTCTTCTTGAGCAGCTTCAATGCTGGCGGAAAACTGCGCGGGTCATTTCCCCTGAGGAACAGCCCAGCGTTCAGGTCAATGAGGCTGGTCAATCCGCTTCCTGGTGGAAATGCTGACTTGGTTTGGGGTAAAGTGCATCCCATTCCTTCTAGGACGAGAGATCTCATACTCTCGGATAGCGCGGACCATATCACATCCGCGAAGAGCTTTGGTGCTATCTCAACTCCTGGGTAGTCATCTGGGCGGTGTCTTGTCGGATATCCCTTGACTGCCGCAACCGGAAACCCCTGGGCATACGCATATTTCTGTATCTTCTCTACCAGAGAAGTCGTAGGATTGGTAGCTAATCGTTCTTGCTGAATACTGAACGTCCAGGTCTGACGTGAGTTCCTGTCAGGGACTGCGTCTTCCGTGGTGCTGTATATCAAGGGTGTGCTCTGAACACCAGACAGCGTCTCTGACTGTACAGCCGCAACGAGCCATCCCAGCATCTCCCCTCGCTCGGCAATGAAGTGTGGCGGTCCGCAAACATGCATTACGAGCCCTGACAGCGAGAATGCCACCCTGATCCCAGTTTGGTGTAGCGAGGTGAATGCAGAGGACTGTGGTTCTGGTCCTGTGTTTGCCCCCAAGGTCTCGTGAAGCAAGCGCAACACCTGTGTCGCATCCAGTGGCCAGGTCTGCTCCAGATATTTCTGCACCGTCGTAGCTTGAATCCGATCACTGGCAGAGAGGACGAGCACTATCCGTTTGCCCAGATCTTCTTCTGGTGATATTCGGCATGTTGGGCCGGCTGCGCTTGACTCGGAGGCACCATCTTGACGTCCCCAGGGAAGGTTGAACGTGGCTGTGTATACCTGGGGCGGTCGGCTCTTGCTTATGGTTCCTGTTGGAAACCGACTCAGGATGGTCTCCCTTATTGATTGAGTCTCAGGAAAGCACTCCGTGTCAGCGCGGTGCAGAGATAGTTCCCTCAATATCCTGTCAATCAAAGCCGTGTATGCCCGGCTTTGCAAGATTTCCTTTGCAAATGCCGATGGAAGGTGAGACGGCTCATTTCCATCCTCCTCATCCTCCTCTACCCCAACAAACAAATCGCACTCCCCATAGTCAGTCTCCTGCACTTCATCAGACTTTTTGCCCCACAGGCTCATCTTGTCCGCTAGTGACATGCCACTCCGCTCATGGTTTCGAGAGCCAGTATCGTTGTCGGTCTCAGGATTGTGGAAAATGCGCCGGAGCTGAGTGCCGATCTGTTCGTGATGCTTGTGGACGAAGTGCATAATTCCCCGATTGGTCGCTCCCGAGGTGGAATCTTCCATGCCGAGCTCAACAGCGAAAACCTTGATAATCCATGGCATCCAGGTGGAATCAGTCTTGAAGTCATGCGGGTTCAGGTTTGGTTTTACCCGGTCGTGGATAGTTTCGCACACTTGGAGTATGGATTCCCGGACGGTGTTGGGGATGACGGTTGTGACGGTAGAGTAGATGGTTTGTGTGTCATCTTCTGTCTTGGTGTTTCCTTTGTCTTGGACAGAAGTGTGGAGATCAAATAAGGCCGGCGCAGATGCGTATCCAGAATCTGTGGGTGTTGCGCGCGGGACGGCGCAAGCAGAAAGTGTCTCGGAGCGATGGTCATTGTCATTCTCGTCGTTCAGGAAGGGGCTTGGTGGGCGTGGCCAGTCGGGAAACAATATGTCCCAAATCTTGTACCATTTGGAGGTTTCGGGCCCCCAGAATGACAGTGACCTGACTCGTTTCCACTGCTGCCCGTTAATGAGCGGGATTGTGGCTGGAATGTATGGTGGACTGAAGGCATCGTCCAAGTTGTTAAGGATACCCAAAGCGCCAAACGGCAATGGGGTGCACAACGAGGATTCCGAGATGGGCGGGTGATGCCTGCTGCAGATGTGTTCCACTATTCCCGAGACAGTGGTCCAGTCCTCGGTGCGCATGGGACGGCACCAAATGTTTGCCGGCTCGGAGAGATTCCTTTTGGAGAACGGGCACGCAAAGGTTTTTGTCGTAGCCCTCGTGTCGGTTTCAAAGCGATGGATGGCTTGAAGCGCAGCATCTGGGGGATCTTGAATTGGAGGCAACAATGGAAGTTGTTGTTGCCAACTCTGTTCGGCAATTTGTCGTCGCGGACGGTAGGGCATTTTTGGCTGGAAATTCGTCAACGGAAGATGACATGTCCAAGTTTCACCAAGAGTCCATTTGTGAGGAAGGTGCTCTGTAAGGCATCAGCCATGACGTGACATTGCCGGTGGAGTGGAAGGCCTCCAGGCAACTGCAACCAAGGCAGGCACAGCACAGCGCTGCTCAGCACATCGGTGCTGATGGCGCTCGTTGGATCGGATTTCCCCGCCGTTGTAGTGCCTATGTCTACCGGAAAAATACCAACCAATCATAAACAATAGCACACCAGTGTTTTGTCTCTGTTCAGTGATGGGATGTGTGTTGCGCATCAGGGGTATCAAAACACGAGTGTGAAGAGAGAATGTGAGTTAGATTTATTCCCGCCATCTTGAAAGGCAAGACTCAAGCAGGCAGCAAAAATGGTTATAAGAAGCGCGATTTATCTTATGTAGCAAAGATATTGCAGTTATTCAATGTAGTTGTGTTCATCGTCGTCAATTCTGTAATTTGGGCATCGGAATCTGTAAAATCCGACTTCACCGTCACTTGATTGCTTCATCATGTCTCTCTCATCTGGAACCGGCCGTGACAGCCATCTGTACGAGATCTCGCCCCTACTCTCCATCTGCCTAGTTTTACTGACGTTTGTTGTCATCAACTAGGCCAAAAGGTAGCACTTCCGTCATGCTTGAGCGCTATCTCCAAGCATCAGTAACTATTACTGAGCGTCTCGCTTTTACCAACACTTCAATGCATAGCCGAACAACATTGGAGAATTCCAACAGGCAACCGCCAAAACTCGACCAGGTCGCAACCTCAACATCAGAACCGAAAAAGTCATAGGCTTGGCGGTCCGTCGAATTTGTGCAACACCGGGCGAAATGTAAACTGTTTTGATGATCCGAATGAATCAATTCGCAAGACAACCCAAGTCGAAGGGTCTGGTGGGACTGCTGTCTTGAAGCTCACGCGCAAGCGGCAGACAATTTTGATGTACGATTAATAGTTGAACGGTAGAGCAGCTTCTTAGAAGGCAGTTTACTGAGAGTCTTGTTAGAGATTTTGGTGTCATAACACCCAGTTATTATACAGAACTCCCATTGCAATCCTCCGAGTCCCTTGAAACCTTCTGCATCATCTCCATCGCATCCCCAACAGTCGCGTCCTACCCACTTAGCAGCTGTAGTCCCTACCACAGGCGCGCTGCAAGCAACATAATAATTAGTCTCAAATGGTGTCAACTGAGGGGTTGAAGGATTCGCCTGGAATCCGGGAAATACTTACGCACCAGTAGCCGCAGTTTCCAGAGCAGCACTGTTAAACACAAGCACAAGTCAGCATGAAAGGATGTCCTCTAATTACTACCGCAGTGACTTACTCCGAAAGAACTGCAAGATGCTGGGACGCAGCTACCCTCCTTCTCGATGGGTTGGAGGCTGACATCGCCAATGTTGCCGCCGACTCTGGCAGGCTCAGCAACGGGCTGGGGGGCAGCCATGGTGAGGGTGGCACCGAGGAGAGGGAGGAGGTAGAAGAACTTCATCTTGATGGTTTAGGAAGGTTTAGTGTCGTTAAGTAGAGGTCGAAGGCTGCGACAAGGAGATGATGAAGTGATGAGGCGATGAGGAAAGATGAAGACGTGATGAAGGGAGTTCCTGTCCCTATTTATACACAGTTTTCTCTTCCAAATAACAGTTCAGACCCTTTCTCCAAGATAGCCAGAGATAATGCATGCCTTCAACATCCAACCTGAGGATGTTCATGGGTGTGACCAAAGAGGAAATCATGTAAACGAAGCTCCGCAACGGATTTAGCGGACGCGATGTAACAACGATGCAGGCCCAACAAAGGGCTGCATTCGGTTCCGACCTTTACTATCTAAAAGTATAATTCCCCAGAATCCTTATCAAAAGATGTTCTGGAAGCGAGCGATATGACAGCTCAACAATGAAACGGTCCGCAGGTCGAGGTTTCATCGACCAGCCTCGCTACTTGTACCCGCAGACTTGGTGAGAGAGAAAAGAAGCTCTAAAAGTCTTAGCTGGAGGGATTTTTGCGCCTCAAGTTCCACACCTACGCGCATTTGCTCTGTAAGCCAGAACCGGAGTCAAACGTTCCATGGTGCTCAACTCACCATCGGCGAGCGGCCCTGCGTCGCCTCGTGCGTCTTATTTTGTTGATTTTAGACGATACCAAGCTTGAGAGTGGCCGAGGAGGTCGGCGACCTGACCATAAGACAGGTCTCTCGGGGTCACTCTGAGAGGACTATATTGTAACCCAAGGCACACCGGTTCTAAACTCTTTCCAGCCGTGGCTTTGGACTGTCTTTGCAGTAGGATCGAGCCCTGAACGTTACCTAGATGCATAGTTTGGGGTCCGAATTGCTGCCCGAGTTGCGGGAATCAGGAGACGTGAAGCCTCCATGCAGTGAAACGCAATCTGGGGGAGATGTCTTCATGATCACGATTGAGTCCGTAGGCCACGTCCTGCTCTGAATCCCTCTACAACTACAATTACCTTCGGTGCCATAGCGGGACAAGCCACCTGAAAAGATGTCATCTTGGGCCCAGGATATCCGGAAGGGGTATTTGTATGTTAATAGGCCTGTTTTCTTTTTTCCTTTTTCTTTGTTTCTTTTTTTTTCTTTTTTCTAGAATGGTCTATTTAACTTTCAGAAGGCATATTGATTATTGACTACCACGCGGTAGTAAACTAACGGCCTGAGACATTCAAGGGATGCTTCTCTATATTTTTACTCCGAAAATAGTCCATAGTCCAATATTCATCCGGGAGCGCAAGAACATAAAGCTCACTCCAAGCCCGCCAAGGCATCAGCAACCATCTCCCCCAGCGTACGCCTCGCCAACCCCAACCTCTCAGTCATGACGTCCTCCTCCTTATCAAAATCAGTCCCATACTTACCACTCGCAAGTCCAGCCTCGATCAGCCCCACAACAGCCATCACCTCCCCTCCCTCGAACCTTTCCCTGAGCCTCACAACCTCCCCCTCCGTCTCCACCTTCTCAACCTCGAAGTTTCCTCCCCCAATCTGCCGCTCAACCTCCTCCACCAGATCCCTCTGGCTGGTCACAACCTCACTCAAAAACACGTTCCTATTCCTCGTCTCCTCCCAGTGCGTCGTAACAGCCCTCGCAACAGCCAGCGCCGTGCTCTCCTCGGTATTGATGCTAAACCTCCCCTCTCCGTCATCCCAGTACTTTGCCTTCCTCCCCTTGACATCGATCCCCAAGAATTTATTCTGGAAAGCCCACTTCAGCCACGTTCCGCAGCTAATTGATGTCCATTCCATCTGGTCTTGCCTGTCACGTAGATACCGCTGGATTGTGCCCTTTTCGTTGAACACCGGGCAGAGGGCCTGCGCGTCGGCGCGCATGTTGTTGAGACCATATTCGGAGGGGAAGAAGCGGGTTACGCCTGCTTGGACTGCGGCGTCGATGAGGTTGAGTTGGGACGAGACGGAGAGGGTTGTTTGGCACGAGATTATGACGTCGAAGCCGCGAAAGATGGGGGTCAGGGTTGAGGTCGGGGCGTCGTAGGAGGGGACGGTGATTACGGGGACGGAGGGGGGAAGGGGGGAGGTTGAGGCGGCGCGCTTGAGTACTGTGATGGAGATGGGGTCGGGGGAGGCGAGGAGGGCTTGAAGGATGATGCTCCCGATTGAGCCGGTCGCGCCGATGAGGAGGACTTTACGGGCTGGGTTGGCGGTAGTCACAGTTGAGGAGGACATTTTGAGACTTATTGCGGTCCTTGCAGTAGTTGATGTGTAGTGTTCAAGTGAGATTGGCGGTTGGGTAGAATCAGATGTTTATTCCAAGCGCGACGCAGTCCTTTTAACCTCTTCCGGCTTCTAGGCACCATTGAGGGCTGCGCAAGACTGAATGCCTATTTTTTTCCACCAAGATTAATAATCTGAAGGTCTTATCTAATTCGGGCTATTGTAACCGATCTTGAACCTACACATAGCTAACCGTGTCTGAACCTCGGTGCTGGGGCTGTTGAGTCCTGAGTAAGCAGGCTGCATGTTCAGTAAACACACTACCGAGGGAACTTCAAATGGGCCAACCGCACAGACTTGGGTCTTAGTCACAGAAGTTCGCTTGTTGATGCCTCACTGCCAAGATGCTACATCAACTTAATGCGCTTGTCATCGAACGCAATCAACTTGAACACTGACTGAGATGAGAGGGTTTTGGACTGTGGACAATGATTTGAACGCCTGAGATCGGACTGAACTACACCGACTATCCACTCAACATCGCCGATATGCGGTGCGCGAGCAGTGGTTACAGGTGGTCTCGAGTGGGGCTCGAGAAGGAAGATATACGAAATAAGAAGAAAGATAAGTCAAGGAGTAAGTCGAGGAGTAAGCCGAAGAGTAAGAATACATACCTAGATAGGCAGAAAGAAGAATGCCTACAATGTACCACGTACTGTACCCAGGTGTAGAAATACTCCTCTTGGGTGGGTAGGTCAATTTGATAGAAACTTTTCTTGTTTAGGAATCTAGTTAGGCATCCAAGTACACAGATAAAAGGAATATGTATCTCCAGCTGCATTAATATTGAGCACAACGGCGAGGACAAAAATAAAAATACAAACGTGGCTGATGGGTGATGATGGTTTGTGTCACAGCTCCAATCCTCTCGCCGGCGATGATTACATGGTAGTACTGTAGGGGTGTGGTCCTAATTAGGATAGGGTGAAAGCGGAATGTCATCGCCACTGTTTGATGGTGGACCTTTATTGGTGGTCTTGTCTTCCTCGGCGTCATCTAGGAATTGGTCAATGAATGCTACATGTATGGTAAGAAATAGGGAAATTTAAAGGAAAAAACAACATACCGAGAATGCTCTCAGCCGCAGAGATCAAAACACCGACCGACAGTAAAATAGGCACGAACTGTCCGTACGAACTCCATTCGTTCTCTGACCCATCCTCGAGAAACTTGAAGGTCGGCTTCGTCTCGCAGCCGGACTTGGAGTTCATGTAGTCGCGCAGCTTCAGGGTGTAAACGAACACGGCGATGCCGAGGACCGAGTTGGCGACCCACAAAACGAATCGTGTCACCCAGGACCATTTTTTCTGTTCTCTTGTGAGGTCCGAAGGCTTTCGGCTCGTTGGTCGATTGAAAAAGATTGAGAGGATGCCGACAGCCAGAAAGGCTACCGAGAACCCAAAGAGCACAAAGCTGGTTGCTCCGTCGTTTCCCCATCCTTCGACGGTCGTTAACCCCGCAGGCCTGGTCAGGGTGGCATTCTTCCAGAAGCAGCTTGATGGGAGCATCTGCAGAGGGCTCTTGTCGCCAACGGTTGGAGACCACAACACCACGTCTTGCTTGAGACCTAAAAACACCACAAGGGCGCAGCACAGGTGGGCGAGGATCAAAATTATGCGCAAGCCGGTGGCGAAGTGTCGCTTCCCCGTTGAAGTAGTCGCAGTGAATGAGCAATGCGTTGGTGTGGGTGACGGAGGCGAAGACGAGCCACTGCTTTAGGATGTTGAGGTGGTACATGGAGAAAGGCTCAGAGTCTGGAGACCGGTGAATGACAATGGCTGCGATGCTTGTGGCGAGACCGAGCACAATCTGCTGGTCACTCCATGCCACCAAGATTTTGTCCAGAGCGTGATGGATCCTGTTCCACGTCTTCCCTCCCGTGCTGTTGTCGCCATAATTCCCGGCGTCATTATCTTCCTTCTTGGAGAAGATATCTGGCGCTTCAAAAAAGCAGTGGACCACGAACGCCACGAGAATGGACCCAAACAGCGCGGCTGCGAATGTTATGAAAACCTGGAAGGCACATGGTTAGTCCAAGAATAACTACTTGTGAGTGTTTATCATTGCGAGTGGAGGTTTGAACTTACACCGATACCGGCGATATCTGGATTTCCCTCAATCACTGTCAGGTGCTGGGGGGGGGGGGGGGGGAGGTTCGTTTCGGTGGTCGTATGAAGAATTTGTAGGATGTCGCATTGCGATGAGACGACGCAAGCGCTAACACCTGGCGCTCCGGGATAACGGGATTTTCTCCCACCTCTTTTTGAGGCCCAGCTCTCGTCCCTCGTGCCAAGGTTTGGTCCCGAAGAGCAGCGCGCGCCAAGTATAATGGACGGGAAGAAGCACGTCCGTTGGGGTATGTTTTATATCTTTGTATGAAGATCCTAGCTAACTGCGGCAGGAAATCCACACTCAGATGGTCCGTTGCCAAGTCGATCGGGGCTGGCGAGAGATGAAGACCGGCCGAGAGATGATGCACGGGCAAGGAAAGATCTGAGAGATGGGAGAAGTAAGAGACTGTCGATAGACACCCAAGAGGCGGTGCTCCGGAGAATCAATGAACTGGAAGATGAGGCCAAGGAATATCGGCTGCAGATCGACTCCTGGCGGAAGGAGTGCTCTAAATTGAGAAGGCGTGAGGAATTCCTGGAGGATCAGATTCATTTGGTGAAGAAACATCGGGACGAGCTACTCAAGACTTTACAGGGGGTCGCCGGCCTGGCCAGCCCATATATGGGGAGAAAGGAGGACAGGAAATAACCTCCATGTATCTCGTATGCATATCAGGTTCACCGAAGAACATGTTTCGAGTTTAATATCTGTATAGACAACTGAAAGATACTATAACTCAATATAACTGTGAGCTAGCATCAATTGCCCCCGCCGCCGTAGACATCGCATGGTAAGCAGACACCCCCGAGCCCGCTGCCGCTGCCTTCGCGAATGTTGCCCTCGTCAGCCCCCACCAAACCACGCCGCCCATCGCCGCTTTGGCTCAGGCATTTGGCAGCATGTCATCAGGGAATCGATTGAAACTAGTTTAGACCAAATTGGCAGTGCTCTGAATGCCCAGAGTTCGAGAAATAAATATTGGCAACATTTCGCGAGGGCGATCTGCTACGCTCTGGCTCGCGTTGTTCCCTGGCATTGTCGGCCTTCCCCATAAGATCTCGTCCAACCCAGCTGCATAGCTCAATCGCAGCACGATGGACGACACTGTCACCAGATACATCGATACCATCGCAGGCGGCAGCGAAATGTGGAACAGCTATGACGCTACCTCGATTTGGCGCGTACAGACATCGGCTTAAGCGATAGGGGGGGAGACCCAGGATGTCGAGGCGGCCGCGCTAAAGAAACATGTCTGCGTTTCGCCTCACAGCCAGGCATCGCTCGTGGCCGTCTTTACCGCGTATACACTGAGTCCCTAATTAATGAACGTCACGAGAAGCGGACGAAGGGCCTTTGCCCAAGTCTTAGCAAGCCACATCTATGCCGCTTTTAGCCTTGAGTCAATCACAATCTTTGCTGCAAGATTTTGAGGGTATACCATATCGGATCCGAACGAAAAGAACGATATAGTTGAATATTAGTGGGAACTCGTATTGGGCAGCTTGGGTATCTTCAGTTTGCCGCAGCTGTGGACGATTCTTGCTCTTCAAGCTGTCCTACTGGCTACCATCGTGCCCGGCTGTCTTCACACTCCTCGGTTGGGTTGGCCCAACACTCGATCTTTGCGAGCTCTAATCAGCGTCGTTGCAGATATAGTACAGGTTGTCGAGGTGGCCGAGCAACTGAGGTCCATGGGGTCCCAAGTAGATGACGAAATCTTCTACCCAGTCCAAGCGATTCAATGTCGTAGACACGGCAGCAGTCGTCTCGGGCGTCTCGGTGCGGCGGTCGCGGGGCGCCAGGAACATGGCGCCAAAGAACTGCACGAGCAGCGCCACGAAGGAGGAAGATCATGTCACCATATTAGTTTGGTTTCACTACGGGCCTTATTCCAAAGGGCAGAGTGAATGAGTGCTCTTGATATAGGGTATTGGTATCCCAAATAGAACTTATGCGCCACTTAGCAGGGCATCGCTTTACACAACCGCAAAAGTTCTCTCTCTTGATCTGTCCTCTCATCCAAAATAAAGCCACGTAGCATCGAGTCTAATCTCTTGCCGGTGAGGTAGGCGTCAAACATAATGACAGCGTCGCGCCACCTGTGCCTGTTGCCGGAACGGTCCGTCATGTTGGTAGCGGTGATGTAGCAAACTAATAGCCTAGCCAGGACTTCCCCATCCAGCTCTGCATCGAGCCCTAGGTCGGCTTTCTTCACCATATTCACGCCGTATTTTTCATGCTGCTTCCTCCGCCTGCCCCGGCAACTTTGGCACATGACACTCGTGTGTTTGGATTCTGCTGCCTCTACGCAACACAACATAACATCATATCTCACGTCTGTGACACTAAGCATTACGAAGCAGGCACCAACCAGATCATCACATCGCAGTTTTTATCATCTTGGAGTGACTCCAAATTTGGTTCCTAGCTCCGGACCTGAAGTATCGTTTCATGTATTTTCTTCTCTTTTTTTCAGATCAACCATAATTCGGACTCACTTTTACAAACAGGGGCGAGCAATCTGAAAGTCCACGTAAGACTAGTCTGCTATCACCATCTTTTTGTCACTCCTCTCTTGACTCGAAATGCATAGGACCATCGTGTTTGGTGTATGTGTTTTCCCCCAAGGTACCCTTGGTTCGGAAGTACTAATCTTGTCCTGGTAAACATTTTGATGGGTCACGTCCAATGTTTGTTCTCTTGATTATGGGCTCCGCTGTTACTCCATGTCTACTCAAGTTTGATGTAGTGTGGTGAATTTTGGCTGGGATACGAGGGTTGGTGGGTGCACTTAGTGAACCTCATTTCAGCATTTGGAAAGGGAAAAGAAATTCATTACATGTCTCTGAGCCTCTGCCTCTGGACTGCTGCTAGCTAGTACTAACACTATTTGACAAAGAAAAGTATAAGCTATGGAGGTAGAGAGGAAAATGGGGAAAGGATGAGACCAATCTAGTATCTGTGGTAGGCAATGTCTGTACAAAACAAATGGAAGAAGAAGCAAGCTTCATATCCTAGTCTCAAAACTTTTAGGATATTTGTCTGTGTATGTGTCATTCATTTTTATTTCTTGGTTTTCTCTTTTTTCTCTCTTCTTCTGCATTTTCCTTAACCTTTTCTTTAAATGAAACTTTCACTTCGCCTCCTTGTTATTCATGTACGCCATCGTCATCCTTTTTGTGCTGTGCTCCAAGCCTAGACCAAGCCCTAAAAGTGGAGCATATCTTGAGCCCAGCAGCTCTCAGGCGTATTTTCAAGGAGTGGGAGTGGGAAGAGGGCCGTGGGTAGTCTTTACGTGGCATCTCCAGTCGTTCGCGCTGTGCCCCCACTTGGAGCAACGGCCACAGGTCTCTCGGCATCGCAGGCGTATATTAGGAGTGTCTGTTTTAATCTCCCTAGAATCACTGGTGATTGGACCTGCCCGTCGACCTTTGGCTTCTCGAGCAATAGCTCTACTAGTTCCTTTCGGTCCCATGATTTGTATTTGTCGCTGTTGTCTTGTTTCTCTTCTCCGTCTACCTTTATGGCGTTGAATAGCAGGCTTTCTGCTTGCGCTCCCGTCAGGTTGGGATATAAATTTCCTTGAGCAGAGCAACGGCGGTCTCAAATGAGCCGTTCACAACGACGTATCTCAATCCATGGGACTCGGGTGGATTGGCCAAGGCATCGTGAATGGAAGAAGGATCGTAGATCTTGCCACCATATCTAACAAGTTTGTGAATCGAGATGGAGTTACGCAGATGCATGCACGCGTAGTTAAGTGGTGTACTGTAGTTTTCGTCTCCATGATTCACCTTGACAGTGCCCTTTTTCATCAAAAGGTCCAGGAGTTCGTGGTGACCCCTTGCAACTGCCATGTGCAGCATCGTCATGTCCCCATTTCCCCACTCTAGAAAACACGTATCGATGGGTGCGCCGTGATCAACAAGTAGGCGTACCGTTGACAAGTTGCCGTAGCACATGGCAATGTGGAGAGGGTACCAAGAAGAACGGGATGTCCGCGTTGTAGTCACCACTGCGCGGTGGTCACATTGACAGAGGCTTTTCGAGCTGGCCGTGAGGCTCGCACCATGATCCGATAACCACCTGACGGCATCGTCTTGGCCATTCATGGCGGCGAAGTACAGAGCAGTTCCTTCTGCATAAATAAGGGGGAGTATTGGCCGGTCGCCGGGCATTTCCACTCCTCAGGTACCCTAGCCCGGCGGGCCTGCCGACCAAAGGCCCCGACTAGTCGTTTCTTGTTGACGTTGATCATGGTCGGGTCTTTCTCGCCCAGGAACTCCATGGCTACCATAGCTTTCTCCATAACCGCAACATTGCCTGTCATTGCGCCCCAAATCATGGCTTTAAAGTTTTGGGGGGGCAGCGTCCCGAATGTACAGCCGTGTGTTGGCAGCAGGGTGCATGGTGCGGGAGGTGACGACCAGCGCAGCAAGGGCTTTCATGTCGTTTACCTCTTCAAAATATTCGAGGATCATGTACCTTATCTCATTGGAGAGTGAATTCTATCCGCTCGTACCGTTCGTCAGATGGCACATGGTTGCCAAGCGAGGTCGATGTCGACGACGATCCATGCCGGCGACTGAGTCGTGTAAACTTGAAGAAAGGGAGTGTCAAAGTGAGTGCTAGTAAGAGAGGTAAGGGAAGCTGTGAAGAAGGTTGGATGGTGAAGGACAAACACACGGCTCACTAGGGTACGACGACAGTATGTAGGGAGCGAGGTTGCTCCCGAGGGTGGTTTGAAAATTAAATTGGGCTCCTTGTTAAATGATAGTGAATCGGAGGTCAAAAATGGAAAGTGTTTCCTCAAACAAAACCACTTGCAGACGGCAGGGTTTAGAATTGGTTAGTAGTAGAGTAGTAAATTGTTGCAAAAGGGATATATACTATAATAACTACTAAAATAAATCTACTAAAGTTTGGTTATAAAAAACCGTTTTCCACTTAAATATTAGAAATTTGTACCTTTTTATCTTTTTTATCTACGAGTTATAGCAAAGGACCAAGCCCTTCCATAATTTTAATTACTACCATTGGCAATTACCGCGAAGCTGAGTGGACAAACAAAGGTTGAGGTCTAAGCATCTAACTGAAATTACTCACACAGCAGGCCTCTTTAAATTGATAACGACGGCTGACCAGGTACCTTCGTCACTGACAATGTCGTCAGCCTCTCAACCCCCCTGTACGTCCCTTCTAACCAGACATGCTGTCTGTGCTGCAGATTGTGGTAGAGCCTGGGCACGTGAGTTTAGCCACCTTTCCAACTCGACTGCGGGGAGGGGGGCTGACGTATCACCCCTAACCCCGCTGTAGCATTGATACGAACCAACAGCCCGGCTACAAACAACGGCATGCTTCGCATCGCCGTCTCTGAAAATGAGAAATTGTGGGGAAAACACAATACATATTCCAGAGTTCAAACAGCACCATGTTGAGCACCGCGGTCGCGCTGGTGCTGAGCACCGCGGTCGCGCTGGTGCTGAGCACCTCCCAGCTCGGTCTTGCGCTTCAAGTCCAACACCAGCTCGCTCTAGTGCCATTCGAGCGCGTCACTGACACACCCAGATCGTACCAAGTGCCGCGACAAGGGCAATTCAACCCGCCCTCCGAGATCCACGTCCAAGCGGTTCTCTTGCCTGCTTCAGAGGGCCCCAAACGCCATGGCGATCATTCTGTCGACAAGGAGATGCTGGAGGCGCTGAAGACACACTCTGACCCCGTGGACGCCCTGGTGGCCCTCCGCCCCAAGATGGCGACCGCCCTCGCCGAACCGCGGCTCCTCCATGTGTTTGGTGAGCGCGAGGCGCGGTGGATGACCGAGGGCGACAAGCTGCGCCTACGCAGGCAGAAGAAGAAGTTTATGGACATTACAGACCATCACGAGTTCTACGCGCAGGAGAAGAAGCAGGCCACTACGTCGGTCGCGGGGAAGGCAAGTAAGTCAAGTTGGCCTCCTCCTCAACTAAAAGGGGTTATTCACACAGCAGCGTTGTGGCCAGACTTGCCTGCCTTGACCCACCAGAACCTCGTCAAGCCGTTGTTCCCGCACATCTCGACGAGCCGGA
Organism: Cladorrhinum sp. PSN332; assembly: GCA_033297175.1. Taxonomy (NCBI): domain Eukaryota; kingdom Fungi; phylum Ascomycota; class Sordariomycetes; order Sordariales; family Podosporaceae; genus Cladorrhinum; species Cladorrhinum sp. PSN332. Next base: position 161,927 of record MU858824.1, on the reverse strand, counting down.
TGCGCGAGGTCGTCGCTCACATGACTAGCTACTACACACGCTGGTACGGCGGCACGCACGGCGAGATGAGCTCCGAATGGCTTCGCGACCATATTGCCCAGGTACCCCTACCCCTTTCATCAAGAGAGAGCGCCTCCATCCTGACAATAGACAGATCATCGACGCCGCCCAGTTCGGCACTCACATCTCGCTTGAGTACTTCACCCATCCGTTCCCGCAGTCGTCCATAATCGCCCGCTTCGAGCCCAAGATCCGAAACGCCTCACACCCCTTAACGATCCTCGGCGCCCACCAGGACTCGGCAAACTATGTGTTCCCGCTGCTGCCGGCCCCAGGAGCCGACGGCGACTGTTCTGGGAGTGTCAGCATCCTGGAAACGTTCCGCGTGCTCGCTGAGAGCGGGTACACGCCCAAGACCGGCCCTGTCGAGTTCCACTGGTACGCGGCCGAGGAGGGCGGATTGTTGGGCAGCCAGGCGATTGATTGCGCGGTACAAGAAGGAACAGGGGCAGAAGATCGGGGCCATGATGGAGTTTGTGAGCCCCCCCTACCATCACTACTACTTTAAGCATGACACCAATGACGAGTGTGGACGTAGGACATGACAGCCTTCATCGGCCGCAACGCAACCGAGTCGATCGGGCTGGTCGCCACCCAAGCGGACGCGCCGCTGACGAACTGGACCATCCAGCTGAGCAAGGAGTATATCTCGATCCCGGCCAAGATTTACGAAATGGCGGAGTACGTTTCCCACCGCCATTTTCCAAATCAACGGGATGACGATGACGGAGCTGGCTAACTAGTTCAAATCTTGGGACCAACAGACAAGCAGGCTCCGACTACATGTCGTACACCCAGCTCGGCTACCCTGCTACGTTCGCGACTGAGGGAGACCCCATGCACAACGGGTTCCCGGGCGACATGGACCCCTATGTCCATGGGGTGAACGACACGATGGACATTGACGATGAGACGGGGTATTTCTCGTTTGATGTGAGTTCCACCACCCCCAGTGCTTGGTTGGCGGAAATGGCGCTGACGGAGACGTGTGTGTTCAGCACATGGCAAGATTCGCAGAGCTGGGCATCGCCTTTGCGGTCGAGCAGGCCGGGTGGGACAATAAATGGCGTTAACGCAGCCCCTGGGCCTCCTTTTGAGCCGTTTTCGTTGGCCAGATCGGGCTCCAAGTGTGTGTCAGGAAGCATCGTTCGTGTTTGTAACGTTTGGATTACGACCTGTACCTCCAATCATCCTTCACCGCTGTTCGGATAACAGGAACAGGTCAAAGCAGGTCGATTTCAGGAGGCGGGACATACCAGCCAGTTCATATATATATCTCAAAGATTTTAGAAATCATGTTCTTTATCGGCTGTATAAGCTAAATTTATTCAACCCGGTTGCGGGTCACCCATTCCCTCCGCCAATCATGCTACCCCTAACTAATCCGCTTCATGATATAGATCGCGCGTAAAAGTGCCCCGAATGTATCGAGTGGTGCTCGGTACTGAAGGAGATGTTGTTCCCCAACACAAAAAAGCCCGACTAGAGGTATGCGTCGAGGGGTAGGTCGAACAATACAGCGCCCATCGCTTTGTCGACCACCGCAAGACCCCCGATGTTGCTGGTCAAGACGCCGTAGCTATGGATGACGATATCCCCAACAACAGTTGGAGGCCCAGCAGCCGTGAGGTTTCGTAGCGCAGCCGTCTCCTACACCACCGCGCCCGTGGTGAGCCAAAAGCCGAGTTGTAGATGACGGTGTTGTTCGCCGGCAGCGGCCGCCACTCCTTGCGTAGGTTGTTGATCTCCGTGAAGTAGATCCAGCTGCTGTTAGTAGCAATACCCCACGACATGCCTCCTCCCGCCGTGACCGACGGCGCAACCACCGTCGCCCACTCCGCCACACCGTTCACCACCGCCAAGCTATGCAGCACACTGTTCTTCCGCCAGATCACTACAACGTCCTTCTTCTGCTTCCCGATACCCGGCACAAACGACGGCGCCATACCAAAGTCAGCATCCGGCCTCCGCGTATACGGACACGGCGGCAACCCGACAGGGCCGCCCACCGTACACGCCACAACCCACGCATCCAACTGCCCCAGCCTCCTATTCCAAAGCTACGTTGCAGATTGGTCTTTTATCCCTGTTTTCACCAGTGAGGTCTGGTCCGAGTATGCAACGGGCGTGTGACATATATGACCCTGAAACTCCTCTGCTATGGTGACCAACGTCTTCTAACATTGCTGCTAGCCTTGTGGTAGCGTTGCTGGTCCAAGCAGGAAGCGGCCTTTCTCTCCGAAGCCAATTTCGTGTCACCAAGCGCACCACCTGATGGGTGTCGAAAACTAGGTTTTCAGATCGCTCAATAATGAACGAACACGCCTTGAGCGTACCGATCGCGTCGGTCTCCTTCTTTCGTGACTGGCCTGGTGGAAGAAGCGGCTGTGGTATGTCCTTTGGGTCCAGACAACTCACGAACGACAGATAATCGGTAGCAAGGGGGTCACGGCACCGGATTTGCTCAAATGAGATAAGCCAAGTCTTGGCCACGGGGTTCTTCACGTCGCTATATCTACTGTCGTCGTCTTCGGATTGCCCATACGCACCTGTCCTTAATAACCAGCATCTGGAGAGCTGGAGGTGTAGGAATACAGAACAGAGCTCGTGTTGTACTAACCTGTGCTCGGAGATGAACATATCTACAGACTACGCCGCTCCCTCTTCTCGGGAACGATCTGCTCCATAGGCCACCGCATCCAGTTCCTGTGCTCACCTTCGACCAGAAAGCCAACGACCGCCTCAATGATATGCTGCCTCCAACCCTCGACGTACCACGCCCCAGGAATGGTCTCTGCGTTTAGCAGCACAGCATAATGTGCTAGCACCAGCATAGCGCACGGCTCCCGCCTCCTCACGCTCGACACGAACGCCGGGTCCATGCGGTAGAGCCACCCGAAAATGAACTCATTCTCGGACGGGCCGTCGTACGATATCTCGCCGTCAGGGCCTTGACGTCCGTACGTCGCCGCGTAGATCCCAATGAGGCCGTCAAGCGCGTGGAGATATGTGGGTGTCTTGGCAGATTCTGCCCCCGATCGCTCCGTAAGGGCAGACGGCGCCCCGACTTGCTGGTCTTCCCCGCTCCGGACAACCCCCGCAATAAACACCCTCAACCCATCCAGCGCCGCCTCCCAGTCCAGCCGGGGGAAGCCATCGCGCACGTATATCGGATCTTCCAACGGTCTTCTCGGTGAGGCCCCTTTCAGCGGCGCCATAGACCCGGCGAAGAGCACGTCCGGGCTGAAAGTTTCGTGCATGAGCCGCACGCCGTAGACGAATGGCATCCACGAGCTATTACTATCGCTACCGACTGGGTCTCGAGCGTCGTTGGCTGTACCGACAAGTAGGTCCTCGGAGCTCGTCGGCCCGGCCGCGAATGTACAGTAGCTTGTTAGCACGGCACCGAGGTACAGGGCCCCGCAGTTCTCGGGACTAGCCCGCGTGAGCTGTGCTGAGAACCCGGACAGCCCGACCGTGAGATGCTGCTGCGCGAGGGACAAGTACTCCCCGCGGCTCCTACGGCGGCACGGCCGGGCGGATGCGCGCCGCCCTTCGCCCGGACTGCGTACGTACTTGGCCAGGTAGGCGAGGTGGAATGCGGCAGAGGCAAAGATGAGGTGTAGTACAAAGCTGTGGCTCAGACCGATGTGTGGCGCGTTGCGCGTCCAGAACTCGTGCATGTGGGAGCCGGCGCTGGCCAAGGTCTCGGTCGTGGTGGTAAGAAAGTGAAGAAGCAGCTCGACATTGTTGACATTTAGGGGCGCCGAGTCGACGTCTGTGGTCTGGGGACTGGGTGTAGGCGTGGCGCTGGAAAGCGGGGATGCCGTATTTGTTGTTGGGGAGTCTGCGGCTGAGCAAACGGTTGGAGAGTGCACCGCGGCATGGCCTAGACGTCAGGAGCACTCACCTGCCCAGACCTTCCGAGGCCGACCCCGACCACGGCGAGGGACCGGAGCCGTCCCCTGTAAGAGATGGGAAGTCTCCGGGACAAGATCGCAGGGAAGACCAAAGTTGACGCAGTTGCTGCATGGTTTCTCCTCGTCACACTGGAAGCGGTTATGATCGGTCCGTGAAATAAGCAACGCAAGGGTACAGGAGGCAAATGGACATGAACAAGCAAGGGGGACGTAGAACGCCAGGGTGGCTTATTATTGAGGAAGAGATAACCCCACTGACCTTGACTTTGCGGCGTTTGCAGGTGCTGCAGCCAGTCCGAGATTTGCGGTGCGGTCGGATGGACTGCTTGCTCGCCAATGACGCGGAAGCCATTCTCAGGAGGGAAGACGAGTTGAGACGGGGGTGGTTTGTTTTTCGCATTCAGATGCGAAAAAGAAAGAGAGAAAAAAAAAGAAATTCGCGACGATTGGATTGGCCCGCATGACTCGAGTTGTTTCAGGGGCCCGCTGTGCTTTGCAAGCGAAACGCGAGTGGCCTGTGCGTTTCCTGTCAACCTGGGGGTCCTACCATGGCCAATTTGACCACTACTGGAACCACTGCCCACGGAAGATCTCAGCCAGGAAGGCGTGCGTATATATGCAAAGTGCATCAAAGGAAGCGCTTCAATATGGCGATTAAAATGCAGAGATTTGCGGGATGGCGCCTTCAAAAGCGGTTAAAAAATGAAGAAATTAAATTCCATCGTATTTTACAGCTTCGGAAGCTCGTTGTCGGAAGAAAATGATCTCAAAACAAAGCACGGGCCATATAAACAAGCTAAAATTTGATCCCGTCACCCCAAAGTTCAACGAAAACGAAAGAATTCCTTTTTTATCAATAACTCTGCCGCTATAGAAGGCGCCAACCTGCAAATCGTGGATTTTGAACCCCTCGTTGAAGCGCTTCTTTTGATGCACTTTGCATATATACGCATGCCTTCCTGGGTTGGGCCCTCCATGGCTTGTAGTGGCCAGTAGTGGTCAAATCGGCCATGGTAGGAACCCCAGGTTGACAGGAAACGCACAGGCCACTCGCGTTTCGCTTGCAAAGCACAGCGTGTAGGGGGGGGCTGCCCCAAAAGCGAAAAATGGCATTTTTCGGAACTCCTGAGTCGTCGTCATGCATGCAGTGGGTCGACGCTACTTGCACGACGCTGAACACCAAGACGTCTATTTGCTTCACTTGTATTTCTAGAGTTTGAATTCCTCCATCTCAGCAAACTGCCTGCCATGTTGACTCCTTCACTATCCCCCCTTCGACTTTCCGCTGTCCGCAACGCCGTTACACAGCGAGACCTCTACCATCCAGGCGGCTAAGCACAGGCCGTCACATCTTGCAGAATCCGTGCAAACCGACAACATGGTTCTCAACGATGGCCCGCCGTTCGGTCCCGTGATCAACGGCACCATGGTGGTCGTCTTCTGGGAATATCGGCCGAGCAACGTCGCCGCATACCTCTTTCTCGCCTTGTTCGCGCTGGCCACGCTCGGACACGTCGTCTACCTCGCCTGGCTCCGGGCATGGACATTTATCCCATTTATTCTCGGCGGGATCTGTGAGTACCCCGGTTTGCTTTCTCTCCATCACCCCCACGCCAGATACTAACCACCTATCTTTCTGAACAACAGGTCTAATCTTCGGCTGTTTAGAGCGCGCCCAAGCCCACTTCAATCCCACGGACCTCGGTCCCTGGCTCCTGCAAAACATGCTCCTGCTCGTGGCGCCGCCCCTCCTCGCTGCAACCGTATATATGACGCTTGGCCGCATCGCCACCGCGCTGCTCGAGGGGGTAGAGTTTCGGTCTGGTCGTCGATTTGGCGGGCGCGACTCCCGCGGCTGTTGTAGCCGGTGCTGCTACGCGTGCTGCTGCACCTGCTCGCCGACCACGGCCTTCGTGATCGCCGACGTGGTCGCCATCTTCACTCAGCTGATTGGCACTGTGCTGCCCGCGAGCGGCACGCCCGAGGCCCAGCGCCTGAGCAAAATTGTCGTGCTGGTCGGCTTGCTCGTGCAGCTGCTGGCCCTGGCTGTGTTCATCGTCATGGTCGCACGCCTCCACGCGCGCCTGCGTCACAATCCCTCCGAGTCCAAGGCCATGCTGGCTGACCCTGGCGTGAACTGGCTGGGCCACTTTGTCGTGCTCGAGGTCGCCGCCGTGATGCTCGTTGTCCGGAGCGTGGTGCGCGGGGCGGAGTACTTGGGGGGTATGGACGGTTTCATAGCGAGCCACGAGGTGTTTGTCTATGTCTTTGACGCGGTGCCCATGTTGGTTGTGATGCTCAGCTCTCTGTTATTGTACCCGTCACGACTCGTCAGGGAGGTCGTGAAGCTGGAACGCAAGGAGATGGGCGAATTCACGGAGCCGAGGGGAGCGCCGCTTATATAATTCATCGTCGAACTTGACTTAATTACAGACGCTTTTGCTGAAATACTGTATATAAACCTTTTTGGTGCTTTCGAGTACCTAGGCACACTCTCTCCTTACAATAATAGACAGAATACACTCAGTAAGCTTCTTTGTTTGAAAATCTTCGTTCCTGGGCTTTACTTTGACGTGACAGCTATATTGTACCTAATGACAAGCACGCCGCAATCCACGATATCGTCGTTGCCTTATACCATAAAACCGGCCACCTGACCAAGCCCGTAATCAAGAACCTTCACCGGGTGCAAGCCGCCCTCGGGTGATGAAGCACCCGTTGACGAAGACGTGTTGTCTAACCACGATCAGCCAACACCACTAGTCGACAAATTCTTACTCAAAACTGTCAAGGCTTTCGTTAACTACCCTCAAGCCAACGATGAGATAACATTATGATTATATAGTGTACTTACGTGAGATACTGATTAATGAGAATGCTGATAAGTAGAAAGCCTTAAGATGATCATCTCTTTATTAATAGCCGTTTTATACACTAAACCTGATAGTACCCCCGGATCCCCGTTTATCTTTCCCGTCATTATACCAAATAAATATACGCTGTGGAAGGCATCTAACTGTGGAACCGACGTATTCAAAAACGAACCCTAAAAGAAATTAGGTGTTGCGGAACAGTGCAACCGATGCAATAAAGCCGTCAATGTTCCCCGAGTAGTCTGCCATATCCATGCCGTTGAGCGTGATTGTCTTGGTCGTCCCGACCGTGTTCAGGTTGTATACTGGGACGGTGCTCTTCTCGACGCTGAAAATGCGCCGCTGGTACCTCGCACCTTCGCCGATCTGACTGCAGGTGACGTTGTAGTTGTCGAAGAATGAGTATAAGCTTGCGCCGTAGACGAGCACATTTTTGCTCTTGATTATGCGCAAGCCCTATCCTGACTCGCCGGGCCTAAAGACTGGATCGTGATACTTCTCTACGGGCGGAAACGGTAGTTGGCTGTCCGGGTTGGGCTGATAGTAAGCCGTCTCGGTTTGGATCTGACCTATGACGATGGCTTTTGTATCCACGAGCTGGTACTTGTATATCTGGTGGTGCTCCACGCTCGTCCCGTATAGCCAAGTCTGCCCCTTGGAGCTCTCGATCAGAAGGCCGCGGCCGGCATAGATGGTGGTCTGGTTGTTGTCTGCCCTCTGTTCAATATCGTGATCCGCCACCTAAAACCAGCAGTTCTCTATGTATATATCCGATGCTTCCGCTGTGACGTGGATGCTCATGAAGGCAGCAATATAGTTTTTGTTGAGATTTGCCTTTGTGATGACGGTCTCTGGAGTTTTGGGACACTCGGGCAGCTGAAGGTTGGAGCCAGCAAAGCCGCCTATGCGAGTGTGTATATCCCACAAGCCTGAGGGTGTGCTTCCGTGAGCCTCCAGGTTGAACTCGATCAGGATGGCACCTGCCTGCGCACCCTGTGTGCTAACAATCGTGTTTGACCATTCGATAGTGCCCCTTGAGCTAGAGGAGCCGACTTGTACGACCGGCTTCGGCTTCTTGGCATCGGCGAAGTAGGCGCCCGACGAAAGGATGACTGGGTAGGCCGCCTCGCCGATGATGCGCGATCCGGCGGGGATCTTGATGGTGCCCGTCACCTTGTAAATGCCCGAGTCGATGAAGACGACCTTGTTTTGGGAGGCGGCCGAGGCGAACAGCTTGTTGAGAGCAGTCGTGTCGTCGGCCATACCGTTCCCTTTGGCACCAGTATCCCGTGCGCTTATAAAGGAAGAAAGGGGCACGTTTTCGTACTGCGGTTTCGAATGCGTATAAAACTTGTTGCCGGATACGAGAGATGAAGGCCGACTGTTGCGTGCGTTGAGCCCCTGGAAGTGTAGGAGTGACCACGACCCTACGCTGGGATGTGGGTTGTACCAGACGAGCCAAGCGGTTAAAGAAGGCTTATTCACAGCCCGGCTTTTTAGCGAACTATACATTAAATCTAACGACCCAAAATAGCTAAGAATCTAATACAATAATATCTAAATAATCCGGTTAATTAATAGCGAAATCGCTTAACTATAGACTAAGCTACGGTATATTAATATCTATAACTATTAGCTTAGGGAAAAGGCTTATAAGCGGGAAATCGAAGTCTTCCATTACCCTATAAGGCTAATGCTAACTAACGGCCTTACAAAAGCCATAACCATAGAGAAATTCGTGGTATTTAGGGACCAAATAGGCGTAAAACGCTATAAAAAAAGGATAAAAGAAAGGAAGGTCAAGGAAATGACTGCCTTAGAAATTAAGGAATTAGAAGACCTTTTTACGGGAGGAAAGGTAGAAATACTACCTAGGGATAGTCAAATAGATTAATAATAGTAAAAATACTAAGAAGTGTAGAGGGGAGCCGTTAAGAGAGGTAGAAATAGCTTTAAAAGGATAGCCAAACCCTCCGAAAGCTGGCTCTGGCTGAGGGGGTATATCAAATACTAGCCTTAGGTAAGCAGTGTAGAAGACTACGCGAATCAATCGATTTACTGAATTCTGGGCGGAAAGGTTTGGCAATTATTAGAGTCAACGGGACCCCTTGGGTCCCGGGCCCTCGGACCTCCTCTTCCTATAAGCAACTACTTCAATATACTACGTTGACGCCCACGTTCAATTACCCCATTTTTGTTGTGCGAGAGCGCTTTACGTAGTATTTGACAATAATATACCATGACGGGCCCCGATCCGTCAGAAGCTGCATTCGAACCCTAACCCACAATGACACCAAATCCACCTTCCCCCTCTCGGTCTGTATCGGGTATCATTTTTCATCCCAACGCCTTTTGTCTGTCCCGCTCCGCTTCCGCCGACATATCTCCGCGTCTCACAATCCCATTGGGGCATCGTGGCAGTCTGAGCCCCCTGATTCCGCTCACCCAACAACCCCTCCTTGGCGCATAAAGCGTTGTTGGGGGGCGCCGTGTGTGCGGCACAGGCAAACGGCTTTGGCTCTCATTGGCTCGGTACGCTTCCAACATCAGACGAGACGACTCCAAGTTAGGTTGCTTTTTGCAGATAGCACAGTATAATGACTGTGGCTGGGAGATGGGCAGTGGCGTTTGCAGCAGCAGTTGAGTTCCATTCTTCTTCCACTTCTCTTCTTCCCTTTGGTATGTAACCGTTCCAGGCTTTTTTAGCGTCCAACTTCTTCTGCAATCTACGCAGCACAAACGCTCGTTTTATTACCAAATTTTTCTTTTTAGGTTTCTGTTTAGGCATCGCCCGGTCTGTGACCTTGATCCCTACCTTCTGAGTTTCGACTACAAACAACCCCGCGTCATGGGGGGAACGTTTTGGCGCCATGAAGCGCGCGAGATGGAGGCCGACTCCTTGAACCAGCCCCCGGGTACCCCGTTGGAGCATGAGGGCCAAACCGCCGTGAAGGCGGGCACGTCGTGGGGATGGACGCTTGAGGTGCTGTCAATAGTAGGCAGCGTGGGCTGGATGACCGGTGTCGTTGCGATCCTCGGAACCATGAGAGATCGACCACTTTCAGACTGGACATTCTTCCTCAGCTTGCCTGCCACTCTGGCAATATTCGCCACGGCAGCCAAGTTGACGGCCGCCATCGCCGTCTCGGCCTGCATCAGTCAGTACAAGTGGATTCACTTCAAAAAGGCCCCGCGACGGCTGGTGGATTTGGATCTTTTCGACTCGGCGAGCCGCGGCCCGCTCGGGTCTCTCATTCTCCTCTGCAGGAGGCCGAAGGGGTTGGCGAGCATAGGAGCCCTCGTCACCATTCTCGCTTTGGCTCTCGACGTTTTTGTTCAGCAGGTCATCAAGCTGGACGAGGAGGACGTGTTCAAGACCGGCGACGGCAGAGCAAAGCTGGGGATGGTGCATACCTGGAATGGCACCTCCAAGCTGCCTGGAGCCATTGTCAACACTGTCGCCTCGGCCTTCGCAGCAGCTGGTAGGGATCCCATCTACTCCATGATACAAGTTTAAAATTAATCTTGATTTCTCCTCCTTCCAGTTGACGAATCCGATGTACCGATGCAAGGCGCCATATATCGCGGCGTTTTCAAGCTGCAGAATCCCCCCGTGTTTCAATGCAACGCCACTGCGAGATGCATCTGGGACGATCCCGTCGTCACGCTCGGCTTCAAAAGCACCTGCGCCGACGTGTCGGAAGAAACTTTTCGGAGCGCCAACTCGTCGCTGTTCGGCAGCCTGAGCGGAAAAGGACAGAACCTGACAACCCCCGGAGGGATCCTTCTCCCCGCCGTGTACTCGCCCACTTCCTTCCAAACGGTCGTCTCGATCGGGGCCAAGTCCCTCCTAAGCAGCACCGTGGTCGACCCGGCCCTCACAATGGTGAACCCCGACATCGCCCGCATCGCCGTGTTCAAGACGGCGGCAAACGACACAAACTTCCAAATCTTCCTCAACACGTCCAGAGTTTTCGAGTGCCACTTGGGTCTCGTCGCGTACCGCTTTGCTAACATCTCTGCGTCGGACGCTGCCGATTTGACCATCCTCAAGAGCGAAACAATCCCGCTTCAACCAGGCGTGGCAACGGGAGCCAGGCCCGGGATTTACAACGGGGTAGAGTTCCGACAGGAGGGACTACCCCCGCTCAAGGCCTCTCTGGCCGACATGAGAGCCGTGACGGTGCTGCTGACCTCTGCGCGGTTCAGCGGTTCAATCTTTCGCGGATTCTCGGGGTTTGACGCGCCCGCGGGGATGGGCGACGCCCTCAGGACGGACTGGGCCGTCCCGCAGATATTCGAAAACATGGCCAAGAGCATGACGGACCAGCTGAGATCCAACTACAGCGTAGTGGCTGAGGGGGTGAGCGTCGACAAGGCCGTCTTTGTGCACGTGCACTGGGAGTGGCTGATCCTGCCGCTGATCGTCGAGTTGGTCTCGATCGCGTTCGTCGTCGCCGTTCTCGTCAAGAGCAGGAAGGCCAAGGACGTGCAGCTGTGGAAGTCGTCCGCCGTGGCCATCCTGACGCACGCCCTGTCGTTTCAGGAGGGGAGCGCGGCCGTGGGGACGTTGGGTGCGAATGTGCAGAGCGTCACCGAGTTGGAGACCATGTCGAACAGGGTCAAGGTGAAATTGGGGTAGGCTAGGCTAGGCTAGGCTAGATGCCGTAGTGTACCTAGGCAGGGAGAATAGAGAAACCCCCTTTTTTTTGCCTCTCGTGGTTTATTATTCATCTGCTGTTCAACATACCAAGGGCCTCTGATACCATGTGGTCTAGATCGGGGTTTTGAGTCTGCCAATCTGATAAATCCAGGGAAGACTCCAGACCGATGTCAAAGTCTTCTGAGAGGTGGAAAGGTTGGAGGTCGTCAGGAGGCCACTCGTATAATCCCTGATATGTAGAATTTCCACCGCTCACATCATCTTGGAAAGTATTACGTGCCGGTTCGGTTTGAGGTGCTGGTCCTTGGTGGTTCCATAACCCCGCGGTCTCTTCGGTTTCTTGTCGGGTCACCTCTTCTGTCGCGGAAACGTGAGCATTAACGCTCGATTGCGGTGTCACTTGGCTTGGTTGAACCGACACCTCCAGAATCGTGTTATCCAAGCCGGGCAAGACGTGGGAAAGCGAAGCATCTGAAGAGCCGGTCTCTTCCATGTGTGGTACCGATGGTGGACCGACAGACTGGTCCGCGGCCAACCACATCTCGATCAGAGCATCAAGCCCCTGCGAGATGACTTGTTCAAGAGACGGCAAACTGCATCCTCTGACGCCTGCGACTCTGAGCTATTATTAGTGTGATCCCTGACAAGCGCAGCTATCAAGCTGGGTCCCTGAAGTCTGGCATGGTCCACGAATCGGCCGAGGTCTTCTGAAAGCAGCGGATCGATGTACGGCGATGGCAGCCTGCACTGTCCAGGAAATAGGATATCCCAGATGGCGTACCACTTTTCACTTTCCGAGTGCTTCGTGTTTGATCGACGGTTCACCTTTTGATGTTGACCGTTCGTCATGAGACCGAAGTCGTGTTGCCTCGGGAGACAAGTAACGGGGTCAAGATGGCTCTCCACCGCTTCGTCGTCTTCCAGGACTAGAAAGCACCGCGGACAGTAGGATGATCGATAGTGCGTGCGAGTCAGGTGCTGCTTCACCCTGGATGTATCGTCGAGTTTCTTCATGAAGCAGCGTTTATGTTTTCTTGGGTTCAGCTTCCAGAAATGGCAGGCCAGTTGAAGTTTGTTAGTCACTTTATCGACAGGCTTGTTAGGACTCTCTGGCTTTGGACGCTTTCCGGGATTTCCTTCATCTTCACCATTGTCCTGGTTGTGGTCGTTGGCGTCGGTATGCTTTCTTTTGCGAGTTTGTGTGTTGGATCCCTGGACAGATGTAACGGCCTGGGAAACGACGGTTGAGGATGGGTTGGGCGCTGGTAGCTCACTATTGTGCCACGTCATGTGGCTTTCCCGGAAGTCTTTTAACAGTTGATGTGTAATTTTGTCGATAGCTTGGGACACCATGGCTGGCTGAGCTGCAAATAAAGACTCCATGCCGCCTATCAAAGGCTCCGAGTTATCTGAAACTGAGAGAAGGTCCATGTCAGAGGGATGGGACTCGGATAGTGACGAAACATCAGACATGTCCGATTTAGGGGATCCAGGCACTGTGGTTTGGGGCAGCTCGGCCTCGACATCATTACCACTGGCGAGTAGGTGTTGACCCGTGTCACTGACGGCCGTAGCCGTATCAGAGACGCCAGCTCCTGAAGCGGGGCACACACCCAAAACCCAGCGACAGTGAGCTGGAGGCTTGGTGGCTTTTGACAGACTCTCCGGCGCCTTCATCCCGCATTCGCACTTGGAGTCTTCGTGCCAGGTTGCCACCGCTGAGCTGTCTGGTTTTGCCAGCCTCCACGAGGTAAACCCGACCTGTAGACCCGTCCGCTGTGTGTCACTTCCGAACACAGTAAGGCCTTGTGAAAAGACCGAGCACAGTTGAACTCGGGCTGCTTGAGAAATCTCCAGCCCAAGCGCATCAATCGGACGGTATAGTGTTGGGAAGCCACAAACAACTTGTGTAGGCCAAAAGGGGAAAGCACTAAATTCTGAATCCAACAGATTGAGAAGGTCCAGTGTCGGGCCCGGCGGGATCGGTTGATACTCGGCTGTCAAGTCCCAACTATCCTCGTATCTGCACGCAATTTTCGAGTCTGTAATTATGTGGCGTGGGTCGTGGATATGCGTATTGTTGAGTTCTGCCCGACCCGGAATTCGGAGAGAGAGCAGCAACCAGCCACGCCAGCTGCTCTGCAGCGTCTGCAATGATATGTCGGTGCCCGCAAAGACCAACCTTTATTCCAGATTGTTGTGTGTACATGATCGCTGTCGCTCCCTCCTTGAGATACACCCGAGTCTCCCACCCGACCTCGGCACTCTCTTGCACCTCGGTGTCTCCTTCACCTTGTAAAAGATCCAAAATTGACGTGTGATTGTATGGCCAAGTCTGGGTCACATATTGTCCCACAGTGGTCAGTTGCAGGTGGCCTTCGGATGACATGGTTAGTGTAAGCCGGTCCTTCAACTTGTGCCCCCAGCAGCTGGCGGCTTGCACGGCGTTGAATGCCAGCCATGGCAGCCAAAAGGTCGCCATCCCATATCTTGGGAGAGCCCCAACGACCGTCTTCATTACTTCCTGCGCGCCATTCTCGTGGGGTTCTGTGGATTTGGGCCCTTGAAGTTGAAGGGTCTGCCTGAGACTACTTCTCAACCTCTTGTACGTTGGGCTTTCCCAAATATCATCAGGAAACTCGATCGTGCCGAGGATTTTGCCACCAGCCCGGCCGTTCTTCACGCCCTCTGTTTTAAACAGGGCAGCTAAAGTGGGGATAGTAAGCGCAGATCTTCCTTTCGCCTTGGTCGGGTAATCATCACCCTCATCTTCCGCTTTGATATCGAGCAAGAAAGGCTCCTCGTTGGTGAGGAGATTGCACAGGTATGTAGCGAAATGACTAGGGATATTTGTCAGTGCCCGAGATCAGCTTGAGAGCCAGGTCTGTTACAGCCCAGATTATATTCTTGCGTAGTCATGTGACTCACTCTTTCTCTTGACTTGATAACTCGACTTCTTCGTGAGACTGAAGTTGGGAGCTAAAGGTCTCAATGAAGCCCGGGATCGATGCTATCACAGATTGCACGTTCCCTGTTTCCAGGTCTGCCTTCAGTTCCTCCGCCAACCGTGCGCAAATCGTGTCCAAGTTTGGGTTGGGCGGAGAAGGGCTCTTCAGAGGAGTAGCACTAGACCAAGTTGTGGATGCGAAAGAGAGCGTGGCCAACCACGTGCCATCTGTCAATGTTGAGTTGGGTGGTGGCGTCGTTAAACCCAGCCATCGAACTCCCTCTGAATGCCCCTTGACAGGAGGTGGTGGTTTCTTAGGAGGAGATGCCGGGCGCTTGGACGACATGGTGCTATCGTCCGCATGCGCGTGCTGGTGAGAAGACATGAATGGGGAAACAATGCCTGTGCCACTAGTCATCCAGTGTTGGACAATTGGGAGCTTTGGGCCTCAAAGTCTCCATTGGTACAGCTACAGCTCATCTTTCAGGCTATACAGCGCATGATGTGCCTAAAGGCTTTTGGCCCCCAACACAAATGTGTTGGCGTGATATTCGTCTTGTTCCACAAGAGTTGGAGAGATTGCACAGAATTTTCATTCCCCGCATCGTCAGCTCTCCCGAACGCAAAAATCATTTTCCGTGCAGAGATGGATTATACATAGCCGGGAATACGTGTGGTGATGGATCACTGCAATCATGCAGCCCCGTATATGAAGACGGATGAATCCACTTTGATTCCAATTATGCTGAAGAGATATCGAAACTTAATCACAACTTTTCTTTGTAAAATGGCACGTCAGTGACACAATCTGGAACGTGATTCAGTCAACTGGCAAAATAAACAGACTTCTGGAAGTGCTGGATTCGACCATGGTCTCTGGTCAAAATAAAGTGGCCGCGCATCTTCTCGGGCAAGCATAACGTGTTGGACTACCCGCAAGAATAAAGGCTGTTGGATACAGAGGACGGTTTCAAGTTTGAAGAGCGGCATAGAAGCCTCCCTTTTCACCATATGGCAGCGGATTATCGTATCCTATCGTCTATTTATTGTAATACCCAAATGGAAAACGATCTTTCAAAAGCCTGACCGATGCAAATATCTTGGTACCTCAAGCCTTTCTATACGGCTGTTAAGCCTCTCAAACTATTCCCGGCACTTAGAATGCCGTCAGTCTTGCGGGGGCAAATCCACACTTTACCGATTAAAGCATATCTCATGATTAATGTTTGCTTGAAGAAAGGGGGTTCCAATTATCCTGGCGCACTGGCAAGCTAGCTTCGCCGTCTGAGGAGAAGCCTCGGATTTTCGTCATCCTAATCCCAAGACGCCGAAGATAAGAGGAATAAGAAGAGGGTGTTCTCATATATCAAACCAGTCTTTCGAGCCCCCTTCTCCTGGCCTCTCTTCTAATCCTGGTTTTATTTTGCTCGCTTACCAACGATGCCACGTTGTGACAAGCGAGAAGGCAACCAGATCCGCAAAGTCATTCGTTGTTTTTATATGAAATACAAATTAACCGGCAACCTTTAATATATTGGACCCGTTGGCTTCTCAGAAAGACTAACCCGGTCACCATGCTTGCCCAGTTCCTTCTGATGCTCACGAGGGAGTATCCGACTGGTCCCATAACCGAGAAGCAATATCCATCTCTCGCTAGAACCCGTCATCTGCCGGGTCATGGCACAAAAACTCCCAACACCGTAAGCGTTACTTTGAACGTGGGATTTTATATTGGTATCCACGCCCTTGGTCTTGCTCATTCTCACGAGCTTGGGCATCATTCTCTTACGTGACCGGGGAGGTGGTATCGCCAAGCCAATACGGCCATGCTTTAAGGCTTCTCCAATCGCAGTCGTTGAACTCTGTTACCGTCGCCGGCAGGCTCGGGGCTCACACATGTCAGAGGATGTGGCTTATTCTTGAATCATGTGCCTTCTTATCTCTTGAGGCATCGGGTGAATGTGGGTTAATGATCAAATTCCTGGTTCGCGGCGCAAACTTGTCTCTTTCTGGAAGCTGCGAGTGTGCAAAAATAGACACAGCGGTGGATTGTACGGCTCACAGCTGCATCGAGGTGCATCCGCGAGTATCACAACAGATTATCATGTTGACAGTTGCTTTCTGGATGCTGCTAAAACGGCGGGGATCGAAATGGGGGTCACAGAATCTCACCATACGAAGGGAATTTGATGGAAGAAGTGCAGTTCTGACATGAGCAGAGAGGGCGGCGGTGTGTGTAAGGAAAGAAGTGCGAGTTTTGAAAGTATAAAGGTATCCTTCTGAGCAACTACTACAGAGAAGGGATTCTAGATCAAGTCATCAGTATCGGCCACCTCTTCCACTTCACAGCAGCCATGGTCGCTTTCTACCGCTTAACCCTCCTTGTGGGACTCGCCTCCACCGTCTCGGCCCTACCCGCGACCAAGCGAGACCCAGAGCCCATCCCCGGGAAATACATTGTCACCCTCAAGCCCGGAGTCCCAATCTCTGCCGTGAAGACCCACCTCAACTGGGTAAGGGGCATGCCTGCTCGGAGGCTCACCCGCCGAGACGCATCCGGCATTGAGCAGATCTACAACATCAAAGACTTTAACGGCTACGCCGGGTCTTTTGACGAGGCCACCATCAATCAGATTCGAAACAGTGAAGATGTAAGCCCTCATCCTTTTTCTCCATTTTATGATTCGGATGAGTAATATTTTATAAAGGTAGCAGCAGTTGAGCCCGACATGGTCTGGCGTCTTCTCGACGTCCCAACCCCTAGATCAACATTCGCCACGCAATCCAACGCCCCGTGGGGCCTAGGCAGCATCTCCCATCGCAAACCTAATTCCACCGACTACATCTACGACGCCTCCGCCGGCGAGGGCACAACAGCCTACGTAATCGACACGGGCATCCGCGCCACACACGTCGAGTTTGAAGGCCGCGCCCATTTGGGCTTCAACGCCTTCCCCGGAGCCGACGACAACGACAACCAGGGCCACGGCACGCACGTAGCGGGCACCATAGCCGGCAAGACCTACGGGGTAGCCAAGAAAGCCAAAATAGTATCAGTCAAAGTATTCGACTACGGTGCGGTAAGTTTTGCCCTTTTCCCCCTTTTCATGACAAAAAAAAACAAAAAAAAAACATGAACCTAACCAAACTGAAGTCAACAACCTCCATCGTCCTCTCGGGCTTCGCCTGGGCCGTCTCAAACATAACATCCCCCTCAACCTCCCTGATCTCCATGTCCCTCGGCGGTCCCCCCTCGGCAGCATTCAACGCCGCCGTCGCCTCCGCTTTTAGCTCAGGCATCCTGTCGGTCGTAGCAGCCGGCAATGAGGGTCTGGACGCCTCAACCTCCTCGCCTGCTTCTGCGGCAGAGGCAATCACTGTCGGAGCGGTTGATATCAACAACGAAAGACCGTACTGGAGTAATTACGGATCGTTGGTGGATATTTTCGCTCCCGGGGTGGAAGTGCTGAGCGCGTGGAGCGGAGGGGATGATGAGGATTGGCACGTGGCTGATGGGACTAGCATGGCTGCGCCGCACGTTGCTGGGCTGGTTTTGTATCTGAGGGGTTTGGAGAGGAGGAGTGTGGGAGGGGTTTCGAAAAGCGTTGCCGAGGTTGTGGAGAGGGTCAAGGCGTTGGGGACTCGTGGGGTCGTGAAAGATGGGGGGAAGGGGAGTCCGGATTTGTTGGCTTATAATGGGAGTGGTGCGTAGATTGTAGGAGGTATCTACGTGTATGATGAGAATCTGATTATCGATATCAGGGTGTCTTAACGAAGGTCTTATTAACTAGGTGACTAGGGATTGGTTCTCCCGATAAGGGGTAATTTCGTATAGCTGGCTAATCAGAGGGCGAGAATGACATGTGACATTTTCGGTAATAACAAATCACGACGAGTTAGAAAAGTGCCAAGACCAGACATTTTCCCCAAGATAATTTTCCCCGATTCTTTGCTCAAAATTACTTTTACTTAACCTTGACCTCTCAGTTCATCCAGAGTCGCCACGCCAGAGACACCATATTGTCCACAGCAACTGTCAAAATGGCCTGCCCAGTCTGTGTAGACCACAAACTCTCACAGCCATTCGACCAAAAAAATGGATACTGGCACTCAATGATCACACCAACCCTTGGCTCCATCCGTGAAGCCGCAGCGACGTGTGGGCTCTGCTATGCCGTCTTTGCCGTTTTCGACCGGATGAAGTCAGGAAAGGTGTTCCACCCAGACGAGATGAATATCCACATTTCCTCGAAGCCGGGCGTTCCCATGCATATCACCTGGCCTGGCTATCAACAGACCGAGAAACTGGGAGTGACACGTGTCGAGGTGGACGTCTTCACGCCCGCTTCAGAGCTCCCGCCGACGACGACATATTGCAACAAGTATACCAACTTTGAGGTTCACATGGCCATTCCTGACCCATCCGTGGAGCCTTGGCCTATAATCCCCAGGTGGGTGCCCATATCGGCACACTCTCGCAGCGAGGAGGCCCTGCGCGCGGCCAAACGGTTCATGGAGAAGTGCAAGCGAGAGCATGGCGACCAGTGCAATCCTGACGCTGGCAACCGTCTTCTTCCTACGAGGCTGCTAGACGTTCGGGGGTTCAAGAAGGGAAGGTGCCATATCTGGAATTCCCAACTCGAAGGATCGGATTTAACTGCCAATCCTCCCTACGTTGCGCTCAGCTACTGCTGGGGAGGCGAGCAACCCCACAAGACGACCTTGAGCAACCTGGAATCGAGGACTACGGACGGCTTGGACATATCGACACTCCCTTTGACAATACGCGACGCAGTCAAGTTCACTTCCCAGCTGGGCATTCCGTACATATGGGTTGACTCGCTCTGCATCGTACAAGATGACCATCAGGACTGGGCGAGGGAGGCAGGTCGGATGAGCAGCATTTACGAATCGGCAACGCTTACCATCGCCGCCGACAACTCCCCCACAGCTTCCTCGGGGCTCTTCCTTCGCCATAGCCTGGGCGAGGCTGTCCAACTAAAAATTCCTGGGCCCGGGGGCAAGATGGTTTCTATATGCGCACGCCCGAGCCAGGACGCCTGCAAGATGATGGTCTCCCTTGATGACAGCGACACCAAGAACCCCAACGTCAAGTTCAAACCCCTGGCAACACGCGGATGGACCTTGCAAGAGCGGATGCTCTCGTCGAGAATACTGCACTTCACAGACCGGGAGCTGGAGTGGGAGTGCAGGAGCGCCTTGCTCTGCGAGTGTCAAGGTCCGCAGCCAAAGGAACGTCGATCACTGGTATCTATGAACGTACTGTACGACCTCTCAGCCGGCCGTCGGACTTTCCAAGACGCCTGGGCAACCATCGTGGAGAACTTTACACGGCGGAACCTTACCGTGGAGAGCGACAAGATACCGGCTTTGACAGGTTTGATAAATCGCATGAGCGCTATGAACTGGATGTCCTTTCCCCGCCACGAGCCTGGGAAACGCCGGTGTCTGAGTGGGCTGTGGGAGTGCGATACGGCGGCCCAGCTCTGCTGGTATACCGCCTGGGACTGGCCGGGCAGACCGAGGGCTCGGCACTCTCCGACCACTCCTTTCCCCAGTTGGAGCTGGGCATCTCTTGATGGGGCAGTACAACTGCGAAAGTCGGTTCAATCACGCATCTGTCTCGTTTCCTACCGTTCTCGCGACAACAATGATAGCAACGAAGCCATCGCTGTTCACGCCCAAGAGCTGACAATCCAGGGGCTCGTCGCTCCGATCCAAATCCGTTACGTACCGCCGATCAGGCCGCCCCCAGACGCCGTGGCCATGCAGTCCAGCGCCGCCAACAACCACTCGGACCACTACATCCGTCCATTAGGACTTGCTAAACGCGGAGAGCAAGAAACACGGTGGATTACGGCAATACCAATAGCGTCTCGCACAGCCAAGGACAAGGAACTCCTTGCTTATATCAGGCAGGGCGAGAAGAACTTTAACTTCGACTACACCTCTCGGAGGGTACAACCAAGCAATTGGGAGGACAACGGGTGCGTCGCCGTGCTAGTGGGCGAAGACATTGGGGTCGAACACGATCTCGATGGGAAGTACCACTCAGACGTGAGGTTTAGTCACTGGATGATTCTAGCCCCTGCGAGACGAAGAGATGAAAACGAAGATACGGGAGACCCTGTGTATGAGAGGGTGGGAATGACCACAAAGAGCAGTTTGTACGAGTGTCGACTGAGACCTGAAGCCGTGGATAAAGAAATCACCATTGTGTGACCAAGGGAAAGACGGGAAGACGGGAGGATATTAGACTGTCGCTTGGCAGTGATATTGCTCCGCCCCGTTCAAGTTCAGCTCCGAACATACGTTTCCATCATCTCCACCTTCATTGTGCAAATACAGACCCAACATTGAACCATGAAAAGTATGTACTCGTACCAGCCCCTGCCGCACGACCACGCAATCCGTGTCCTTCAAATCCTACCCGATGCTGCCCAGCAGCCTACGGCTCGACTGTGAGTCGTATACTCCGGACCTCGACCATACTTGACCTCACCAGCTCTCTGGAACTCAAGACACGGCGGCCGGAATTATTGGATCGAGGGAACCCTATCACCGAGGCCCAGCGGCACTGGATCACCTTGTCCAAAACGGTTCAGATACTGCGACAGTACGGCTTCACAGGCAAGAGGGATCACATACATGGTTGTTTGGGATTTACGTCACCTACGCAGAATCGCATCGTTCCCGATTATCAGAGCACAACGGTGCAGGTTAACACCCACTTCGCACGATCCGTGCTCGAGCAGACGCCACACCTGGACTTGCTGAACACGGTTGAAGACCCCAGCCAGAGGACCCTGCCCGGTCTTCCGTCGTGGGTTCCCAACTTCTCCATCACAGCACTGCTTTCAGACTATTTCGGCCTCCTTGATCGCCGGAACCGCTTCAATTCCACCGCATCTGGTCTCGCCTCTTCAAACAGCGCATCGCGCCACTTCCTTTCCTACTTTTGAAATACTGGACCTCCTCTCAACGCTCTCGGAATCTTTGGAACCTCGTTACGAGTGGATGCCAACCCTAAGCTAGGTTCTCGACGCAATGTCTTCTTCTGCCAGTGCTAGCGGTGCTAGTCTCACGGACTCTGAGCAGCTAGACGAGGAGGACTGGCAGGGATGGGTCGCACTAGAAGATATGCACAGAGCCAAAGTTTGGTGCGGTCTCCAGTTTTTTCGTGGCAGAGAATGCCATGTTTGGGCTCGGTCCGTGGGGAGCAAAAGCGGATGATAAGGTTTGGGTTTTGGAAGGCGGGAGGACCACGTTTATTTTGCGGGTATATGCTCGTTGGAGAGGCTTATGTTCGTGGTATCGTGGAAGGGGAGCTTGCTACGGTCTGCCTTGAATGCTTTGATAGCGCGGTTCCTCAGATGCTCAAAGATAATCTTTCTTCTTTTAGGGTGCCTGTTTATATTTTGACGCGCCCAAATCTTCTTACTTTTGAATAATAATTCGTGGGGCTTATCGAGAGAGGTGCCTATGATTGATCAATGCGGCGGTACAGCAAGCTCTCAGACGGAGACCTTCTATCTCACTCCTCCCCGAAAGCACAGAATGCTGTTATCGATCTGGACTGATCGTCGGCATGCGCAATACGTGCGATCTTGCCCGTCCGTCTGCTCACTGGTGTTCCTCCTTGGTTTCCACCGACATTTTTCGGGATACATTACGCTGTGCTCAATATTGGCGCAGATGCAAGGTGCGAAAATTGATGTGAAGGAGTGCCAACTGCAGATTGGTGGATATGATCCGCAGGCTCCTGTCTTGATTAGAAGCTTTGCTCAGCGGCTTCGCTGGTCAACAACTGTTTCCGACCAATGACGGCGTCACCCTCCCGGACACATTCCGGGACCGAACGATGCGAACATGAACCCCCCAAAACCCCAAAACTCCACCGCCATTTCATCGCGGCAGCGATCAACGGGATGGACCCGTCCGATCAAGAAGCCATGCCGAACTAGCGCACGTATGTGGCATGTTCGGAGGGTTTGAAGTTGGCCATCATCCTGTCAACGGTCGGTCCCGAGCTCACATCGCATTACGGCCGCAGAACGCCACCGCGAGCGCCACCAACGGCGGCACCTGTCTGTCTCCTCCTGCTTCTGCCAACTGCCGACCGACTGACTCAGGAGCAATCCTCCGAGCTGCCCATTATTGCGTCGCAACAGAAGCGCCGGCGTGGCGCGGAGATGCATTGGTGCAGCAGAGCATAACGCCAACCACGACGTTGCGCAAGGCTCGTCCAGCCCTTGGCACTGAAACGGAGGCGGGCAAGCTTGTTGCCAGCAGATGTTAGTGTCCCCTTAGCGCTTCGCTTTTGAGCTGATATGAGCCGATCTTTGGTCCAGAGCCTCAGACCTTAATTCCTCCATCAAGACCGGAAATGCTTTATCTCGTGTCTGACACTCGCAGGATAGGTTCAGTGCCATGAGCGAGAAGAGTTTGAGGTGATAGCAGGCTGATTCGATCTGAGCAAGGAAAAGGAGCGCGTGCGGGTGCCATGCACGTGGTGAGTGCATGGTAAATCCACACTTGACAGTCCATCTCGTCCTGGCAGTTATCTCTGTGTAGCTGCGATGCATGATGCACATAGGATAAAGTTTGAATGACATCGTGTATGAATCCGGTTGCAAGTGTGCCTCCTCGATCGGAAAGATCCAATCAGGCGTATTACAAGAGATGGTACTGCATGGTCATCAAGATTCGGTACATGTCCCCCCGCAAATGCTTGTCATATTGGGCGCACTGGGGTGTGGTGAAACATTGACGCGCTATGCCGTTCGTCTGCTACTGGGATCATTGTTGTTGCATACTCTCAAGCTTGCCTCTGATGTGCAGTAGGTGGCAGTTGACTTTGTGATCATGAACGCCCAGACAGCTGAAAGAGAGTTGCGCGTCAAGTTGTGATTGTTGATGTCCAAGATTTCTGCAAGCCACAAACCACTCCCATGATAATTTCGAAACATGAGGCGCCGGCAAGCACGGTTCCCCTGACATATGTACATGTACAAGCCAACGCCCTGAAAAACCGTGCTTGCGACAACTGCGTCACTTCTCGGCCGAACTGCGTAGATTCTCAACGGGGATGCGCGTCACCTCGAGTTGAATAAGTCAATATGGGCTGCTGCAGATTGCCCCGCGTGAAAAGGGTCTCAGGCTGGGGCCGAGATGTCTCAAAAAGTCGGCTATCGAAGGTAGTGAGACCGATTCAGCTTTGGGATAAAAAAACTGATCAACTATGGCCCTCACATGCCAGGCGTTCGTGGCTGGCAAGCCACATTGTTCCATAATATGCAGGTGTCCATTCTCACGGATTAAGTGGCCGCATGGGGGAGTTGAACTCGGGACCAAGTGCAAGCTCGTCACGGTGATCTGTCAGCGGAGGTTGCTAGCGTTGGGAAACGTCGCAAGGGCACGGAGAAAAAGACAGCATCAGCGCCCGAATGAAGGGGCGTTAACCTCGATGGCATCTAGACCATTGAGGTGGGAGTACGGCCAAACGCCTCCATTTGAATGGTCCAATGTTGCTGGCTTGCAGCAGGTTGGGCCGCCCGTTGGCGTGAGCTAATGCTCAGCTGAGCGAAATCGGAACCGCCGCTGCTGGAAGTTTGGGTCTGGGCCTTTTCTGGACGACGGCGCAGGGGCCGCGCGAATAAGCCACGAGACATTGATGCTTCTGGTTCGCCTCCGAAAAAAAAAAGAAAAAAAGCAAAAATGTCTTGGCACAGCTTCTCGGGGCCGCCGTATATATCCGTCCCAAAGTCCCCCCTTTTCTCAGGCCGAGCTTGGAGAATTGAAATGACAAGAAATATTCACAACAATCAAGCGAAATCCCTAATACTTACAGCAACTAAAACGGTCGAATCAATAACTCAATATGGTTTCCCCGAAAGATTTGGTGTTGATAACTGGCGCAACGGGGCATGTCGGGTCTTGCACCTTGGTACATCTGCTCCGGTCTGGCTATCGAGTTCGGGCAGCCGTTCGATCACAAGCAAAAGCGTCCGCGGTGTCAGCACGACCACAAATTCAAGCCTTGAATCCAGGATCCCGACTCACGTTCATCATTGTTCCCGACATTACTGCTCCAGGTGCATATGATGACGCAGTCGAAGGCGTATCACATGTCATCCACATCGCATCGCCACTGGCATCCGGAGCAAACCAGGTCCCCCTCGACAGACATGATGCTCACTTTATCCAGCCTGCCGTGCGTGGAACCGTCAACCTCTTGGAGGCAGCAAATCTCGGCGGTACCGTTCGTCGAATCGTGATTACCAGCTCGTTTGTTGCGCTCGTGCCAGTTGCCGAGTTGGACGGAACAAGAAAAAGAGATGCATCAAAGCCAGTAACACCGAACGACCGAGTACCCTTCACCCCAGGCCCGTACGAATCCGAGTTTGCGGCTTATGCTGCGTCCAAGGTGGCGGCATTGCACCACGCAGAGGCGTGGATTGAGCGGGAAAGACCACCGTTCGATGTGGTGCATCTCCACCCCGGATTTGTGCTGGGACGAAATGATACAGCGACGACTGCAGGACAGGCCATGCAGGGCACCAATTCCGTCGTGCTGGCGCTGCTCCTGGGGAAGAGGTTTGGGCCCTATGCAGGTGCCACAGTGCACGCCAAAGACGTCGCTCGTGCACACGTTGAGGCACTCGACCCGACAGTCCTTGGTAACCAGAGCTACATCCTCAGCCAATCGGCGCGGTGGAATGACGCCATTGCAATTGCAAAGCGCAACTTTCCCCAGGCGATCAAGACGAAATTGTTGGTGACGGGCGGGAGTGTCAAGACGACGCATCTGCCAATGGATGCAAGCTTGACTGAGGAGACATTCGGCTTCAAGTTTGCGACCTACGAGGAGCAGGTCAAGAACGTCATCGATCACTTCCTTGAGTTGCGCATGCGCAAGAAGACAGGAGTGCACATGGTGTCGTCGTCGGCGACCGCGCATTCAACTGCAAAGGGCCGGGATATCGTTGTCAATGTCAGCGCGATTGCGTGTTGATCGAGTTGCATTTGGTTTCAGGTGATTTTTTCGCTTCAAGGAAAAGTTTTCAAACTCCGGAACATAGATGCATTTTCTCCATGTCATGGGTTTGGGGTTTCGGGGAAGGGATAGGACGACTGCATGATTGACGTTAGAAGGTGTGAAGGTGCTGGAACGTTTGATATCCCCAATCGGAAGGAAGAAGATGGCATTAGAGGCAGGAAGGAGAACACTTGAAATATTTCATTGAGATACCCAACTAGATAAACGAATCACATTAAAACCTAAACTGATCTCATATCTTGCCATCTGGTATGGCGATGCGAGCCGCAAAAGGTGAGCACCCAGGGACGCACAACTGCCCTTTTTCGATGCCTCTAACTCACGCCGTCCGTCATCAGCACAGCGCCTCGCCGACACTGGGTGGGTATACGAATACATCACGATGCAGTCCTTCGGGGATCTGTGTTCTCCAAGTCTACTTCTCCGAGGACCGTTCGCCGTACGGCTTCATCAGCGTCAACGCCGGTCTATTCTCTCTTTTTGGGACTACGCTTCCACGGCCCAGATTTCCCAAGACTAGAAGGGGCAGTTCATGGCCTTTGGTCGTCTTTGCCGAGAAAATCTTGAAACTGGATTGGCCGAAATACCGCTGCATCTACCAGCTTGCTCAAATGTTTATTGCCGCCCTTCTTTTCGGAGTGAGCCCAGCCATTCTCTCAGAAAACATTGACCATAAAAGCTGGCAAATATCAGGCATTTTACGCTCTCGAGTTCCCAACTTCATCTCTCTACTGGTCCTTATCGTCCAAGGCATCTGAGCTATGCCAGACCTTGGGATATCACAGAACCATGCCCCAAATGGATCAAACCTCGGAAAGTTTCAGGTATGCGCAAACCGCTAGAAGAAGTGATCGGCAAACCGATTAACCCCCTGCCGATAGGCGAACCCTACCATCGCGTCGCGACACGTTCCTAAGCCCTCCCCCAAAATAACCGCAAATAACTTTACCAAAACGCTCCTAATTGTTGCGAAATTCGCTATATCTAGTCCGCGCGAGCAGAATATTTAGTCCGTAATCGATGCGAGTAAATCCGGCTAGCCGTTAGCTTAGGCGTGCCGCGATAACGAAGTGCCTTACGCTACGACCTAAGGCCGTCTTTACGGTATTACCTCCTCGGAAGAACGCCGATTGCGAACTTGCAAGCTTTCCCCCTAAGAAGAGAGCTTTTTAGTAAATTGGGCGCGTAATAAAGAAGCTATTGGAAGACTTCTTACGAAGTAAAAGCTTTGCTGTATAGCGTAGTCTATTCTTAAAGAGGGTAATATTAATATGCCTTTCAGTAAGCGATAGGGGGACCGTTTCGTTATATAGTATAAGAGCTTCCGCGTTAAGATATCCCGCCTTCTTAATCAATAGTAACGTAAAGGCAATATTAAGGAGGCTTATAAGGACTTTTTTACCCGGTTAAAGTACTAAATGACCGTTAAGAATATCCCGCTAAGGTATATCGCTAATATAGACGAATACGGTATATAAGAGACGGAGACTTACGACGGTACTAAAGTTATTAGTAACTCTATAACTTCGGAAATATATCGTAAGATTATAGCGAGCATTACCTAGATTTTTATAATTAAATACGCTATTACGGAAGGCTATAATCTTATACTATATATAATTATTACCGGTAAGACCTTTTAAGGCTAATAATACTTAGAAAACTTTCTCGATTAGCCTTAACTTTACGATTAGAAGTTTGATTATTCGCTTATTAACTTCTCTAACGCTAGAATTACGCTTAAGTAATTAAAGGATATATTTATTCCGGAGACTTGACTAAAAAACCTATGGCAATAGCGCCTTTTAATATTCGACGATACCTCTAGCTATATTACCGAAGATTTTAAAAAGATTACCTTTACTAACCGTATTTAGCTAGAATTTCTACCGC
This sequence comes from Cladorrhinum sp. PSN332, assembly GCA_033297175.1. Lineage (NCBI taxonomy): Eukaryota > Fungi > Ascomycota > Sordariomycetes > Sordariales > Podosporaceae > Cladorrhinum > Cladorrhinum sp. PSN332. Next base: position 134,491 of record MU858824.1, on the reverse strand, counting down.
CTTATACCTTCTAGAAAACCTAGCTACTAGACTAGAGTATATTTAGGCCATTAAAGTAGTATTTTCGCGATAAGATTACTCTCCTCTATAGCCGGCTTACTTTATCGCTAGTTAATAAATAACGGTAGATATTAGCTTACTAAAAGGCTTATAAGAAGGGTTTTACGGCTAAAAATATTCGCTCTAGCTTTAGAAAGTATAGAATCTAACCTTTTAACCCTAAGCAAATATTAAAAGACCGCCAAGCAATAATAGGAAACTTACCACCTTCCCCCTCCCGCTTTCCGACGTTAACTAACCTCCTTATTACGTTAGTAACGATATTTAAAATTCCCTAAAAGTTAGGTAATATCTAAAACGCTCTCTATAATATATTAGGTTATAATTTTCTTATTAAGCGTAATATAAGGAAGCTCCTAATTAAGGTAAGGAAAGCTCTTAATACTAGCAACGGCTAGAGAGCTCTATTAATAGCCGAAAACGAGCGGTTACGGGCTAACTTAGAAGCTTTAAAGCCCCGGACTAAAAAGAAAGTTAAAGAGCTTATTAACGGTAGCTTTCCTAGAGCAGAAGATATCGCGAAAGTAAAGAAGGCTTTAAGAAAGCCCCTAAAGTCTCGGAAACGGAAGCGGGCGGCAGAACCGATAATAGAAGAAAAGGATCGCGTAAAGGAAGTCATTTATATAATTACGAGGTTTAACGAGGCTTTAGAAGGCAAATAAATGCCTTTTTATATTATATTTGGCTATATTATGCATGCAAAGTTACCCGGAGTCCTTAGGGTGCCCCCCCAGTCGCATCTATCGGGAGGGGGTTAATCGGTTTGCCGATCACTTCTTCTAGTCAGTAGGTACAAGCTGGCACCGAGCTGAGAGGGAATAATGGCGTGCCCTTCGGTAGGATGTAGTTGATGTCAAACCCCTCGAGCATGCTGCCCAGAGAAAGGCCGGACACGCCGCCGCCGACGATGAGGACCGTGAATCCCATATTTGCTGTTTTTGACTTTTGAATGAGTTGAAGTGGGGTTGCCGATTGACTCACTGACCGGAAGCCCTTGACTTGTGTGGACTTGGCCTCTAAGGGGCTATCAATCATGATCCCAAATGAGCAATTCAGAGATGGAGCTGATATATCTTTCTGCTGTGTTGGAACAAGAGTGATGATTCTACAAGTATGAAACTGGAAGCGATACGCAAGGATAAAGCTCCTAAAATCAAAACAAAATAAAGTTTTTAGATTTTGTCAATTTATATGCCAAACTTTGATCAAAAAGGGGGTTTACTCTTGTTGTACTTTGTGTATTTGAATGGTTAAATAATAATTATATGCCAACAATACGATTCACTACTAACTAACCCTGCCGCCTTTCAAGCTTAACAGCCCGACTCAGGCTGGATGATTCAATCAACCCTTAACTATCCATATCCGTGGCTTTAGGCCAGGCCTGTAATTTGCTGAGGATTCTTATCTGATTCATATTTATGAAAATTATAGCAGCCTGTACACTAGCTCAGCCACAGATGGGGTCGGAAGCCGCGACATAACACGCTGCAAGCAGATGTCGAGCGTTTCCAAGACGAAATTCCACCCGAAGCAATGCCACCAACGTTCAAGAACGCGACAGAAGTCACCCGTCAGCTCGGCTTCCGGTACCTGTGGATAGACTCGCTCTGCATAGTCCAGGATGAACCCATAGATCGGAGCAACGAGATACCGAAGATCGGCGATATATTCGAGTCGTCAACCTGCAATATTGCGGCGGTCGATTCTTTGGATGACGATGATAACGATCATGGCCTCTTTCTCTGCCAGAAACCGGATCCGTTGGCTGTGGAGCTCTGCCTGCCACATCGCAAAACCCTCTGTGTGGAACTTTCTCGAAGATTGTTCCCCAAGCAGCACCAAGTGGTTGTCTGGAAGTTCTGTTGGCTGAAACCGGCGAGTACGGATCGTTGCAGAGACAGTTCCGACCTGTACACAGTCATCGCCGCTATACAGCATCCCATCAATGATACAGAGGCTGGATGTGACTGGAAATGTCATATCGTCCGCTGAGAAGGTCTTCGTACCCGACCACACAGAACTGCTCAGAGACGAACACAACTTGTTCGTCGGCTTCATGATCCCGGATGAGCAAATCGAAGATGGAGCGGATAGGTCCGTATACTGTGTTGGAATAGGAGTGTGGGTTCCAAGTGAGACCGTGACCCCAAGCAACAGACCGGGAACGTAGAATAGCAGGGAGAAACCGTGCATGACCGAGATTGACGTCTTGTGTCTTGAGAAAGTGACATCTTCTGTGCCGCCGCTGTATCGACGAATTGGCCGTGGTCGGATCATCTGCAATGGGTGGCTGGAAGCGTGCAAAGCAACTAATGTCAAAATTGTCTAAATTTAACAACCCCAACTTAAATACACCGGCCAGAATGTTTTTATGCCCCTCAATATATTTTGAGATAGATAATGATCAAATAAGCCGTAGGATTGTGGACTTTGACACATGTTGTCGTCATCGATGGATGTCCAACTCTGATCATCACCAGACACCAAGCGGTGTCAAAATAACACCAAGTACCTAGGACGTATTGTGGGTTCCTCTATCAAAAGCGACAGATCAGTTTCAGTTTTCGGGCAAACAAGAAACTGTTCGGGGATGAACAGAATGTGAAATTGAACGATGCGCTGCCGTCTTGCAAGGAAAACCTGGTCCGTCAGCTTTCAATCTAGCGTCTGGTGGCGTTATGGTTGAGAGAGATAACAACCGTTCCCGCGGGTGTCATGTTGCAGTCACTGCTTTCCCCCTTGGATTTCCCTCTCAATGAGGGATTGTCAGGCTTGCTTCCTCTCCCTCTTTTCCCCTCATTACCCCCTCTCAGCCGCTGTTGGCCGTGTTGTGAAAAAGAGCACCCTTTCCATCCACTTTCACATCTCTCTTTCATTTACACGCTCCGAATCTACCTCACAGTCCCTTGCTCAACATGGCCGCAATTGCAACCGGATTTGAGAGCAGCAACAGCAGCTCTACCGCCACCCTCGACTACCAGTTCGAACCCATACGTGCCCCAATGGCGTGGGATGGCCGACAACATCATGTCGACGAATTCACCTACCAGTGGAGCGAACAAGAGATTGCTGAGATTGATCAAGCATTGGCCATCTTCAAATGTTGTTGAAACTCCATCCTTCACTTTATTCTTCATGCTGCCCAGGTGCATGTGGCTGACGCATGAAGTTCCTTCCCATCAACCAAAAACACCCACGCCTCCCAGATTACCAAGAACAATTTTCCGCTTCCTAACATAACGCACAAGCTCTTTCTCGATCAGTGGGCGATCCATCACAGTCGCGCGCGAGGACTCGTTATCTTGAGCGGACTTGATCCCAAGAAGTACTCGGCTGAGGATAAATACCATCATCTTTTTGGGTATCTGCGTCCACGTTGGTTCCGAGTACGGGATGCAGGATGAGCGTGGGAATATGCTGGGTAGGTTAAGGCGTTGAAACTCTTGCTCAGGTTGGCTGACTGGCGTGATATGACTTCGCAGTCCATTCTTGGGACGGCAACGCAGATGGAACTACAGGAAGTAGGGGTTCCAACAAGGTCACCGTAAGCTCTCAACCTGTATACCGTTGGACACTGCGGCCTCCACTAAGTCATTGTCAACAGGCCTTCCACAATGACCCCTACGCCGACATGCTCGCCCTTCACGTCCAGGGCCAACCAGCACAAGGCGGCGCAATCAAGGTATCCTCCTCCTGGAACATCTACAACCTTCTCTGCGTCAGCCGCCCGGAGACCCTCCAGACACTCATGCGGCCAAGCTGGAAATTCGAGGGGTAAGTTCACCCCCCTCTACCTTTATCTCTCTCCATCCACCCTTTTCCACTGCCAGTAACAAAAGGCCCCGCAGCAACGGCCCCCTCTTCCAAGCCTGCACCCGCCCCCTCCTCTTCCTCAACCACCTAAACTCGGCAATCCTCAGCCATCATCTTTCTCAACAACCACAGCATGCTTCACGCCCGGGATTCCTTCGTCGATGATGACGAAGGACACAAAAAAAGACATGTGGTCAAGATGTGGCTCAAGCACTGCTTTTGGGCTTGGAAGTTGCCTTCCCCGCTGCACGAGGGGAATTTCGGGGTTTATGGGCAGAACATAGTGAGGGAGAGGTGGGAACTTGTGCCGGGGGAGCAGGTTGAGCGGGAGAAGAGTGGGGGGGAAGGTAAGGGTGAAGGTCCCGTCAAGGTTGATGCTGGCTCTGTGGCGGCGGTTGGTTCAGAGGTGGATAAGGTGCGAAGATGGTTGGATAATATGTCGATGTGAAGAAGACTGGCTGGCTGTATCGACTTCTTGAGTTTTGTTGTGTATTGTTGCGCTGTATGATTGACTAGATGATTCACTGTAAATGCAGGTTCCTCCTATGAAACGCCCTCCATAACCGCATAGCAAGCCACAATAATGGCAAAGACGGTGACCAAGAACGTCCCTGGTGCAAATGCGTTCTGCAGGTCTATCTTGTTGATCGATGCCAGCCAGATTGGCACAAACCCCACGGCAAAGAACAAAATCCCGAGGAACCAGCTGATCACTTTTCTCAAGCTTGGACCCTGTCCGGTGTGAAAGCCCCATCCGGACTCTTTGGCTTTCTTTGGGAGCTCCGGCGGTGCCTTGCGCTTCGGGATTCCGTCGAGCACCGTTTTCTGACCCTTGCCTAGGTCCGGTGACCGGATGCCGTGGAGGATAATCTCGGAAATGATGCTCATGTGGATGTCGATATCGGTTGCTTGGCTGCAGTTGTAATCGTACCCCTGGCATATTGGCGTCTTGGTCAAGGAGGCGCAACTGAAGGTCTTTACCAAGGTGTTATTGTCGAATAGGAAGTGAAACTATCGGCCAGTCAGTATAACACTACTTCTGAAAAACCAATGGGTTGAAGATACGTACCTGGGAGAGGTCTACGTGGGTATATGCCCTCCACGATAAGAAGCGTTGGAACCGTGTGCCGCGAGCCTGACCGAGGACCCTGCGAGCCTCGCGGAAGAAGTCAGAGTCGTCAGTCATGGTGTCAATTGAATCCAGAGTGCTGAGTCTTGTTTCTGTCGCACTCGTCCAGCACCTGTCGACGCAGAGATATGTCTCCTTCCATGGATTAATCTTCACTGGGACCTGTGGGCTCTGCCCCGGGGATGTGTTTACTTGGGACTTGCTTCCCTTTCCCAAGCCTGAAAAGAATGTCGAGGCGGACGAGGTCCAGCTCTTGATGGAAGCTGCGCCGCTTGTAGCCGCCGTGTTGGTATTGGAGGTGGAGGTGGTTGTTGATCCCTGGCATGACGGCAAAATCCCTCCACTCGCACCGCCGCCATTCATGTAACTCCACAATAACAACACGTAACCGATTATTCCAAGCAGCGACAGCATTGAGGACATCACCAGGATGATAGTCTCCGATTGAGCGTACCTGCTATACTCATGCGACACTGGCAACATTCCCACCTTAGGAGCTGGCGGGATATCGTGCGGCGTTGTAATCCACGACCACTCAAAGGTAATCGACTTCAACTGAGACCCCAAAATTGCGTTTATGCATGCGCCAAGAGCAAATAACGACAAACATATCCACAATGCAGTTAATAGGGCTTGGTGTATTCTCTTCGAGACGGGCGGTTTTGCTGTTGCCGGGATTTCGACTGGAGATGAGGACTTGTTGACTTGAACCTCAGATTTGAGCAGTCGTTCCGCCTCGGCTCGATCAGCCACGATGGACATTTTCCTACCACCATACTGATACTTGTCAGTTTATTCCAGCCAAAGAATGTTTGTGAAGAGGACACTCACCTCCCAGATTAACATGACTTCGGTCGCCGCCAATTCTGGATGAATAGCTGGCAGTGGCCACCAGTCAACCTTGGTGTTGAGTCCTTGTTCGGCCCACCTTCTTAATCCGTCAAAAATTCTTCTGAAGGGCCAACAACTGGGCTGGCCGTACATGATTCTCATATTTGCCAGGGGGGCATAGGTTGGAATGGGCGTCTCTGGATGAGATTTCCAACTATCTTGCACTTGGGCCTTGGCGTTGACGTCTCCAGAAGTGGATGATGCCTCTTCCTGTTCTTCCGGCCCAGACATCAGAACCTTCTCCAAACCGGCATGCTGGTGGCCGGGGGAGGAGCTGATTGCCTCGCAGTGATTTTTGTTAGGCAGCTTACCGGTGGGCCTTGGCGACTGACCATATTCAGGGTTACGCAGCAGTCTGGCAGCCATGGCTCCTAGTTCGGTTGAGAAGCTTCGGGAGTCAATCCGCTGTCCTGGATCAGTCACCAGCATTCTGTACTCAATAAGATCAATAAGATCAGACAGCACATCTGAGCAACGCGGGTGTTCCCGCAGACGCTTAATCCACTTTATTATACAACCCAACAAGTTAGCACGCACGAATAGGACTAATGAGAGACATCAAAGGGGAATATCAAACTCACCTTGGTGACGGAAGGGTTGAGTTGCACAACCGGCCGTGCAGGTGAGGATGTGTCGAAAAGGATTCGGGTGTCAAAAAAGCAATCGTCTGCACGATTTCTCTCTGTCTCGAGCGACGTCCTAGCCAACCTCTTTCTGAACGGAGTCCTGAAGGACATCGATTGACTTCTCGCAGCGGCAAACTCGTCAAGCATGGTAGAGCCCTCCATATACCAGATCAAGAGCTCGAGTATTACGCACCCAAAGGACCAGATGTCATATGCCTTTGATATCTTCCCCTCTGGGAGGTCGCATTCGGGAGCCCTGTACGTCGGGGTACCTTGAAGTCGCCTTGGGCGATTGTCGTCAGCGCGAAGACGCCCAAGGCCGAAGTCTGCAAGAACGAGTTTCCCAGTGTTCTGAGGGCTGTCAGAGTTCTTGAAGAACAGGATATTCTCAGGTTTGATATCACCATGTCTGAAAGTGCCACCTGGCTCTCCCCGACCCCCTGGAGTGTAGCTATGAAGCTGAGCCAGTCCTTTGGCTAGTCCCGTAAGCTGCTCCAACATCCACTTTTGGCTAGGAGCATTTCGTACAGTGGGGGCCTTTGACTGCCACAAGTCTCGCAGGTTTCCTCCGCCAGCCCAGTCAAACACCAGGTAGTAAGAGCCCTTGTGCCTAACGCTGGCTTTGAGTTTGATTAAATGGTCGCTGGCTTCGAGACGACTGACCATTCTCAAGTTTGATACCTCGCGTTCGAATGCTTTTCTGTTCGAGGCCGGAATTTCCTTTACGGCGACAAAAGTCTGATTGGAACAAGGAATTAACGGTTAGAGTGAAAAGATAAAACGGGCGATGTAAAGATACTTACTGATTGGTCTCGACGCTGTCCCCACGACTCGGAATATTGACCTGCGTGTATCTGAGTCCGACAAACCGTCCCAAAGCCGCCTCTGATCATTTCACTGCGCTGGATCGAAGGGTCGTTGATGAATGGAAGGACGACATTGTCCTCGAGCTCGTAGTGATAAATCTCCGAGGGTATAGTGGTAAAATATGGGGTGAGAACCTGCCACTGGGTCCCATAAAAGTCGTCAAATGCTGTAACCGGCCAGTGGCTAAGGTTGTAACCACCGTCGAGCCCATAGTGCGCCTGGATCTCGGCACTTTGCTTGAAATTGGATGTTAAAGATTTCAACGCATCTATCTTCAAGGGAAGATTGTGATCTCGGATGCCGGCCAAGGTGAACACGGTGATGTCGACCACACGGCCAATGAGGGCGAGAATAGCAAAGACCTTCTTTGCAGATTCTGAGACATGTTGGATGAAGCCATCCGGATCGGAGAGTGTGTTGGTATCCAAGCTTGAGGCAAGCAGTTCATCTCTGATGGTAGACGTCGTCACCAATCTCGAGACCACGTCAACTGGGATGAAGAACTGTCCTTCTTCGTTCTTTACCTTGGCAGTGACCAATCTGGACCGAAGATTCGGTAGCTGTACCTCGGATATGCCGCCCTCAACCTCGAACACGGGCTGCTCGATCCGGCGGGGTGGTCCTAACCGAAGATCCGTGACTGCATCTTCATCGTGTAGTGATCTAAGCGATGCCTTTTCATTGGCCTGGAGACTTTCGCCCCTATCGCGAATGATGCTGTGACCATCGTCAAGTGGCTCGACGTCCGAATCTGAATCATCTGCCTCTTGCAGGGCCTGACTGTTTCGTGAGGAAGTTTGGAATGCCGAGTCTACGGAATGGAATTTCTGGCTAGACCGCGTCTCTCCAATGGGGGAGTTCGAAAGTCTAGCAGATAACTGTAAATAGGCATCAGCATTTGCTACAACCAATTTAGAGTTTGGCTGTCTTACACGAGAACTTGTGGCCCTGAAGAGCTCGGTTGTTTTCTGGCAGAATAAATTGCAGTCAGCGACCACTCATATTGACTGCCTTGGTTTACCTAAGACTCACACTTCTTAGCTCTAAGCTTCTTCGGCTCAAAGTCACAGGGGATTCCAAATCGCATGATCGCACCGGCCTGTACATATTCTTGCAGGTGGTGACGAGATGATATGTGGTGGTGAGATGAAAGCGAAAAGTCGGGATCACACTGCAGGAGGAAAGAGGGGAATTCCCCATCTATATCATCGGTATCATCGGTGGGGAGAAAAGGCTTGTGTGCGGTGTCGCACCCACAGGGAGTGGGCAGACTGGCTGGCGGTGCACAGCCCTGCTAAGGGGATGGGCATTTTGACCAAGAGGGAGACCATGGTCCTCAGCGTTCCGTCATTCGACTTATAGTGCTGTGTTACCATCTGCAGCATCAGGGACCAAAGTCTGGTGGCTGTGCATGCGGGCTGCAGCGACCTGCCAATCAGCGGGTCGAGGGCATGGTTGGAATGGATGGCTCGGCCACGAAAGCCAGGAAAATTGGAGAAACCGATGATTCTTCCTGTCGGATCTGACGAATTGTTCCAATCTGGAAGGAACGCACCTCTGAGGGATCCCCGTTATTGCATAATATAATCTATTCCAATACGAATGTTGACCCCACCCAGGCTTATCTGGTAATAGATAAGCAAGTAGCGGGGGATGCCCGACAGGGATGTCGCGCCAAAACTTCTGACGCCATTAATTCAGTGGCCGCAGTAGCGACAACCGCGACAGAACTCAGTAAATCCACTTTCCGCTGTGGTCGCTGTCAGTCGCAACACCACTTCCACCACCACAACCAACATGGCTGGCCACGGCAGCATGGGTTTCGACCCGCCAAAGCTCAGCAAGGCGAGCGCCGCCGATTATTCTTCCTCCGACTCTGATGCAGACGAGGACGACGAGTACCTGATGCCATCGCGCAATCCGCACGACGACGATTTTGCCGACCACAACCCCAGAAAACGACGACGCACCGGTCGCGATGCGAAAGAAAGCGCCGCATTGGGAATATTTGGTTCAGACAGCGAGGATGAAGGTTCAAGTCGGAAATGGAAGCACAAGACCTTGCGCACCAAGGGTGTCAGTTTTGTTTCCTCAAGCAACACGAAGCCCGGCCGTGGAACCGAAGACGAGGACGAAGAAGACGACGAATACGCTGATTACGATGACGGAAGGCCTACCATGCTGGCCAACCCCGGCGGCGATGAAGAGGACGACGAAGACGAAGATGAAGAGATGGGTGGTGTTGGTCTGGGCTTTGGAGGAGCTGCTGCTGCTGCTGCCGCCCAAGGTCTTGGATGGACACCTCCAACACAGACACAGCAGCAGTTACTGAACAAGAGCAGGAGTGCGGTGCCAAAACCTTTCATAAGGTCCAAGGTTGACAGCAGCAACCCTCTTGGGACTGGCTTTACACCACTTTCAGCAAAAGGCCCGACCCTTCTGGCCAAAGACGATGAACCGGAGACCCCCCGAGTCGCGCTGCCGAGCGCATTCACCAAAGGCAAAGGAGGAAAAACAAAGATCAATACCAACTCGTTCGGCGCGCGTATGCTGGCCAAGATGGGATACGTGGATGGAAAGGGTCTAGGAAGAGAAGGACAGGGTCGAAATGTTATCATCGAAGCCAATCTGAGACCACAAGGAGCCGGTTTGGGTGCCGTCAAGGAAAAGACCGAACAAGAGAGACTGGAAGAGAAGCGCCAGGCTCGTCTCCGAGGAGAGGTTGTTGTGGACTCTGATGAAGAGGAGAAGAAAAAGAAGGCGGCACGCAAGAAGAAGGCATTGACAGGCGGTTTGGGCAGCGGCGCGGGCAGTGGTGCCAGTACTCCTAGACGCCAGAAGCCCAAGTACTTGACCATGGAGGAGATCAAGAAGGCAGCGCCCGGCCTCAGCATCCCCGATGCCTTCACCCCTATTCTCGATCTGACTGGACCCGGCAAGAAGATGCTCACATCTTCATCCGGGCTAATGACACCAACCGCAGGCGTCGCCCCGGCCGAACCAACAGAGAATACCGAGGCAAGAAAGCTTGTTCGGCGAGCCCAAAACGACTTTATGGCCATCCTTGAGGAGTGGCAGAGTCTACAGGAACGCAAAGCCTTCCTCGAGCTACAGTTGAAGCAAGAACAACAAGAGCTGGACGAGCTCTCAACAACCCTTCAAGGGAACAAATCCCTTATTACAGCTAGCTCTACGGCAATACAACCAATAGAAAGTGGCGAGCTCGACCGCAAGGCCGATCTGAGCTATCGGCTTGGGCGCATCATCTCGGGTTTGAGTGATGCCAACGCCTCGGTGTCGGAAAACATGCTTCCAGAGATCAAGGAAGAGCTCGCATCGTTGGTTGTTGCCGCGATACAACCTGCCTTCAACCAATACCGGCAGCTCTGGGAACCCTTGGAGGAGCCCAAGCCAAATTTTGTCGACAATCTCAACTCAATTCGTGGCCTGCTGGGGCTTAATCAAAAGACCAAGAAGACCTACCGACGCCCGACGGCAACGCCTTACGAAACTATGATGTACGAGCTGTGGTTCAGGACAGTTGCGGGTGCTGTTCGCGAGTGGAATGTTCGTGAGCCAGATCAACTGATTGCTGTTCTGGAAGCATGGGATGGTCTTCTCCCCGCTTTCATTCGGACGCAGCTGCTCCAAGATATCATCCGCAGGCTGGATGAAGCCGTCCAAAAGTGGCAGCCCAAGAAGCACACCCACAATCTGCCCCACACTTGGATTTTCCCTTGGCTCCCCTATCTGCCATCCGCCCACCTCGACCCCAAGAGCTCAACTGGTCTGGTCGCTGACGTCAAGCGCAAGTTCAGACAACTCATTGATGCTTGGGATTTCAAGAGGGGCGTTGTTCCTGGGTTGAAACCATGGAAGCAAGTGCTCAGACCCAGTCACAGTCGTGATCAGTGGGGTCCACTTCTCATGAACCACCTCTTACCTGGCATGGCCCGCTATCTGAGGAATAACTTTCGAGTCGAACCCCAGGATCAGGGCCCTTATGTTGAGATTCTGGACAAGGCTTTTGAGTGGATGGACATCATTTCACCAAAGATGATTGGTGAAGTTGTCGTATCGGAAGTATTCCCAATGTGGCACGACGCGCTCTATCATTGGCTGCTTCTAGACGATGCCAATTATGAAGAGATTGGGCAGTGGTTCGAATGGTGGCAGGGCGATGTTTTCCCCGAGGAGATCAAGAATCTTCCCTCCATTACTGCAGAGTTTGAGAAGGGCACCACCATGATCGAGAGAGCTCTCGATCTGGGTGATCTCGCCAAATCAGAGCTTCAGCCCCCGGAGAAGGGCCCGGCTCTGCGGACTTCGAAGGAGAAGCATCACCGTGCACCGAAACCAGAACCGGTACCAGAACAACCCGCCCGGCAGCCGGAGAAAGTCTTATTCAGAGATGTTATCGAGGCATGGTGCCACATACACGACTTGCAGTTTTTCAAGGAGCATAACAAGGTGCACCCCGAAGGTCATCTTTACTACAAGATATCAGGCGAAGATGGGAAGCAGAGTGTTTTGGTATACTTTAAGGGCGATTCACTGTTTGTCCAGGCCAAGAACCAGACTACACTCGAGGTTCGGCGATCCGAGGACGAGGATGCTTATGGAGTCCTGTTGGACATGGTCTCTTGAGGCTAGTTAGCGCTTTGTTTAGACAAGTATGAAATGGCGAGATACCTATGCTTATTGATCAATGATTACTATGCAGAAATAGTGCCATGCCTACAGTGCCGCTATTGACCAAAACGGACCGCCATATTCATATGGCACCATTCCCATGCACGTCACCTCATTGTGTTAGTCGCCCGGCGCCCGTTCCGGACAGGAAATGGTATTTTTGTTTTTTTCAAGCAAGGCCCTCGGTACTCACGCTACATCAAAGGGCTGAAGACAAGCTTCGGTGTGCAGTGATCTTCTGGAATGGGCGCCCCTCACCGCCTGTCGGGACAGAATCCCGCGCGGGGGAATGGCGTTGCTGCATGCTGACGGTGCGTCGATGTCAGTCACCCAACTCCTAACCTCTTTGAGAAGCTTCAAATGATCACGCAAAGTCCAATACATTTTGGATGCTCGTTCCCATGCCTGCCACTCGGATTACTCGGATCGGTACATGCGGGGAAATCGACTCGCAAACAATCGAATGTCAAGTCATTGTTGTTTTCTGCCTCACCTTGCAAAAGCGCGGGGTAATTGAAGATCATGTTTGTTGACCGAGAGCTCGCGTGCCGTAAGAAACCTGGCCAGCCAAAATAGGCAGGTCGGTGTTAAATGCAACTTCGTGTCGATACCAAGATTCGTCATTTCAACCCAAGAGTACCAAGAATGCCAGTACCTTCTTGTTGCTGACAGCGCAGGTGACGCCATATGGGATCTTCTTGCAGCTTTCAGGCACGTTGTAACCCCTCAAGTTCCGGTTGGGCCAGTGAGGTGAACTCGGTTCATCGGGACAAGGACTGCGAACAGCATAGGGCCCCTGCAGCTTGATAACCACGAACAAACAAAACCCGGGCTTGGAAGCTGGGCAGTGCGGGATGTGATGATCAACATTGCGTTGGGAGGCTGGGATTCAAGCACGTGGTAAGGGACGTATATGATGCTCAATCTCCCGCCTCCAGGTTGGTGGTTTTCGGGAGCTTGACAGACTCGTGAGCTGCTCGTCATTTGAGCTAGAAAATCACGATGCATTCTCAGTTGAGGCTCGTGCCACTGCTGTCACTGGCAACAGTGACATTGGCGTGCGTCAAGGAGTTTGACCAGCTCGATGTGAACCAAGCACATGTGCAGATCAACCCTCTGTTAGCCCGACAAGCTCAATGGCCTCCGGTTTTGACCGACAAAGAGACAACGCTCGTCAACTCTTTCGACGCCAACAGCATCGACGACTGGGCCCAGTACTACGGATCTCAAGTCAAGCTGGCCGGCCTGGGACGTGACGCAGCAGTCTGGACGAGAGATCGATGGGCTGAGAGCGGCTTCAAAGCCGAGCTCAACGAATACCACGTCTACCTCAGCTATCCCCGCCGCCAATCCCTCTCCGTCACCTACGCCAACGGCACCACAGACGAAGTCAACATTGTTGAACCCGCCCTTGCCGAAGACGAGGTAACCGGCCGCCCAGACAGCATCCCAACCTTCCACGGCTACTCGGCCTCGGGCAACGCCTCAGCCGAATACGTCTACGCCGGCCGCGGAACCCACGACGACTTCACCCGTCTCGTCTCCCTAGGCGTCGACCTCAAAGGCAAAATCGCCCTCATCAAATACGGCGCCATCTTTCGGGGCCTCAAAGTGAAAAACGCCCAAGAGCACGGCTGCGTCGGCGCAATCATCTTCACCGACCCGGACGCGGACGGAAACGTCACAGTCGCAAACGGCGTCGCGGCCTACCCCAACGGTCCAGCCCGCCATCCAGACTCGGTCCAAAAGGGCTCCGTCCTCTTCCTCTCCACCTACCCCGGCGATCCCACAACCCCAGGATACCCATCAACCAAAGACGCCCCCCGCGCAGACATCTCCCCCGTCACGCCCAAAATTCCTTCCCTGCCGATCTCGTACGCCGCGGCGCTTCCGTTACTCCGAGCCCTAAACGGCCACGGTTTTACTCCGGAACAAGTCAACCGGACAGCGTGGAAGGGGGCCCTCCCGGCCGAATACCGCACCGGGCCCGCGCCGGGGGTAAAACTAAACCTCGAAAACCTGATGGAAGGCAAAATCACCCCGATATGGAACGTCATCGGCTACATCAACGGCACCAACCCGGACGAGACGCTCGTGATCGGCAACCACCGCGACACCTGGATGATAGGCGGCACGGGGGATCCCAACTCGGGCTCGGCAGTCTTGGCAGAGCTGGCCAAAGCCTTTGGGAAACTCCAGTCCACCACGGGGTGGAAACCGCGTCGCAATATCGTCCTGGCTTCCTGGGACGCCGAAGAGTACGGCCTGGTCGGCTCGACGGAGTGGGTGGAGGAGCACGCAAACTGGCTGACGGAGACGGCGGTCGCGTACCTAAACATTGACGTCGCCGTCTCGGGTCCGAGGCCGTACGTCGACGCCACGCCGGATTTGCACACGGTCGCTGCGGAAACTCTGCAGAAAATCGTTTATCCCAACTTTGGGAGTTACAACATCAGCCTGTATGACGCCTTCACGAAGTCAACGGGCGCCAAGTTCGGGGTTTTGGGCAGCGGGAGCGACTACACAACCTTTTTGCACAGGGGTATTTCTGCGTTGGATTTGGGGGCCGGAGGTGTGCCCTCGAGCGGAGACGCGATATGGCATTATCACTCCAACTACGACACGTACAACTGGATGAAGGAGTTTGGGGACCCGGGGTTCAAAGTGCACGCCGCCGTCGGGCAGTACTTGAGTCTGCTTGCGCTCAGGCTGGCAGATGACGAGGTGCTGCCGTTTGATTTGCCTAACTACGCTACCGAGCTCAAGGCTTACTACAAGAACCTGAGGACTCTGGTTGAGAAGTCCGGGGTTGAGCTGGACACGAGGGAGCTACAAGCGGCGATCGACACCTTTGAGCGGAGGGCCGGCGAAGTAAAAGCGCTCGCGACTTTGGCAAAGGCGCGGAACGACACGGAGCTGATCAGGGTGGTCAACCACAAGTACAGGGATTTTCAGAGGGGGTTCGTCTCGCAGGGCGGGCTGCCGAGCAGGGAGTTTTACAGGCACGTCGTTACCGCCCCGGGCTTGGATACGGGGTACGCGGCTGTTACGTTTCCTGGGGTCAGCGAGGGGATTCAGTACGGGAATCTGACCGCTGCGCGGGATTGGGTGAGCAAGACTGCGAGGGGGATTTTGAGGGCGGCCGAGATTATCAAGACTTAGGAGGAGCGGCAAATGGAAATGAGGTTGATAATTTTTATCTACTGGCTCGCTATGAAATGGATTTCTCGTTGAGATTAGAGCTCAGTCAGAGTCGGAACTGTCCGAGCTGGAGCTGTCAGAACCGGACCCCTTTTTCTTGTGCTTCTTATCCTTCTTGTCTCCGTGCTTCTTGTCCTTCTTGTCCTTCTTGTCACCGTGCTTCTTGTCCTTCTTGTCCTTCTTTTCCTTGCCGAGCCTGTCATTCGGTCAGCACGAGAATTACCAATGTTGGGTTGGAATGCACCTACTTTCCACCCAATGCGCCCGCAGCGACTGCAGCCAATGGGTTGCTGCCTTGGCCCCCGTGGCCCCCGTGGCCGCCAGCGCCGCCGCCGAGGAATGCACCAGCCGCGGCTCCGAGGAGAGTGGTGCCTAGACCGCGATCGCCTCCTTGCTGTTGCTGGGGAGGGAATTGCCCCTGGCCTTGGGGAGGCGGATAGTGGCCCTGCTGGTGCTGAGGAGGTGGGTAATTCCCGTATTGCTGCTGCGGAGGCGGGGGATAATACTGTTGCTGCTGCTGCTGCTGGCCCTGTTGACCGTAGTTTTGTCCCTGGGGAGGAGGACCTTGGTTATACCCGCCGTATCCCTGCTGCTGCTGGTTTCCGCCCTGCTGGGAGTTGTAATAATCCTGAGCCGACATGATCGATTTCTTGCCAATATGTTTTTGGTTTTTTTGGATGATGAGAGTGAAGCTGGAAATGTTGATGACAAGGAGGGGTTTCTTGGCTTTGAATGTGGGGTGTGGGGTTCTTTTAAGGCAGTGGAGGCCTAGAACGCTCTGACATAATTGGGGTCGGTCATGTCATCAAAGCTCTCTGCTCAAGCTGTGCCAAAGAACATGGGATATTTCCGTCCCCAACAAAGTTTCATCATATTTTCTTTGTCAGATCTTGCCGCAAAAAGGTTCCCATGCGCCATCGGTTGTGGAACTGTTGGGCTTGGCCTTGAATCTCCATTTCAGATGAGAACTGTTCAAAACAAACAGAGCCGAACACTGCACGATTTGAAGTGCCCGACAGGCGTTTATGCAGTTCTGCACAATTTGGATCCAGCGCAATGTATGCATAACCTATGCACGTGCATAAACCCACCCTCATGCCACCCATACTCCCCGACCTCCATTATCTGCATTCTCTCTCATACACCATGGCCAGATCTTATTTTGTAAAATAACCAACAAGATCATCATACCATCACGGTCGTCCATAACGTCCACATAAACCGCACATAAGCAAACTCCAAGAAAACTACCGATTCAGGGACCGCATCGACGAAAAGCGTATTTATCGTTCTCAAATAGTCGTATTCTCTGACTTTTTCTCAAGTACCCATTTAACCTACTGTTGTAGATGGTTTCTGAAATGCTCAACAGCGCTCCAAGTGTTTTGTGTTTCGAAGTGACGACGGTGGGCCAACCCCCCGGTCAGCTGGATATATTCCAGTTCTGATCCTGCGGAATGCAGCCATCCGGACCACGACCAAGAGGGGATTCTGGGAAAATGTTGAGCGGAAGACCCCAGACATGCACGCCCAGCGTTTGTTTAAAGTGTGCAAGTACTCCCTCAAAGGCTTTGATGATGTCTCCCTCGTGAGTAACTTGCCGGCCGGCATAGATCCTTACGAGCTCTTCGTATTCCGCTCTCGCTGCGCCGTTCCATAGTTCTGTGACTTCAATTCGTTGCTCTCTGTACTCTGGGCAATCCGGTGTGGCATTCTTTTGGTCTGCTGGACTCGAGCTCTATCTGGCGCCCCACCGCACATCCGTAGGTTCCTGTATTTTCCTCTGGAATGATATCCCAAGGTGATGGTTGGTGAATGGAAACAACGTAGATTTTTCCTCTTCTGAGCCAGCGAAGGTGAAGTGAACCATCGTCTCTGCCGGTACAGATCTTGGTGACGATACTGAAGCGAGTTGTGCTATTCCACGTATGGCATCTGCATTGGATGATTGAGAAGACGAAGCCGCATAGTTGGCGCACATCCTTGACCGCGTCCAGGTCCTTAACATTCCATGAGGCAATGGGCGCTCTGCTATCTTCGCGCCGCCATGTCAAATTTGGAATGACAGTCGAGGAGCAAGTCTTTCAACCGGAGGAGGGGTTAAGAGGAACAGAGGCGTCCATGAACGCGATGAGCACTTATGACATAATTTTTTTTAGGACTGGAATTCGCTCGGCTTTTCTCAAGCGGGAAGGTCAAGCGGTTGGCAGCCAGGCATGATTATAACGTGAGTCTTCGAAGATCTGCTGACTTTGGTTTTTCGGCGAGCTACTCAGCGTTTGGAGAAACGAATCTGGTGGTCTTTGAAAAGCTCTGTATTCGGACAAATCCAAGATGTCACAACCGTGGTCCAATGATGAAACTCTCTCAGCTTTATGAGGTGGGATAGAAATCTATTCATGTCAACTGAGATGCTGGAAAGAGGCTTTCCTCCTTTCTTATTCTGAGACGTACATCATTACCTAGGTACATACCAGAACGCAAGTACGATTCCACAAATCCATCATGTTCGACTATGAAAACTCGCTGGATGCATCTCAAGGAATAGGCGTAGGCGCACACTGCGAATAATACGGGTTGATGCTAGAGCACGCATAGCCATACCCGCAAGCGGTAGCCCCTGTGTGAGACACTCCTCCACCTGTTCAAGCGTACGCTCAGGTCAGCTCAAATCAAAAAATCAAAAACCAAAACAAGAGATTTAGGAGTAGAAAGCAACAAAAAAAAAAGACTTACACTGTCCCCAAGGAGTAGCAGTAACAGTCGGCGGCGTCGTGGTCGTGGGCGTCGGCACATCAACCAGCGAGGTAGGAAAGGGAAACTTTTTGCTCAGATCGCAGCTTCCACCCGTCGTATAATAAGCACTCGCCACGGACTTGATGGCAGACATTTGGTTATCGATCTGCGTCAGGTTGGGGTTGTTCCCCGTGAAGTTGGCCAGACCGCCCGGGTAGACGGCGTCCAAAAGGAGCGCGCGCCCTGCCTCTGCAAAGTTCTCGCCGTGGTTCCTCGTTCCGTACGCGGCTATTGCGTAGCCGTCGGTGGTGGAGGCGTTTATCCAGGCGAAAGAGGAGGAGAAGGAGGAGCCCGTCCCCCAGGGGTTGGGTTTCGTGGGGGAGAGGATTGAGCCGTCCATGTTGTGGGTTAGCTCGTGGACGAGGGCCGAGGGGAAATAGCCGCTGGATTTGCCGAGGATGAGGCCCGAGTCGGAGAGGGCGCCAATGAAGATGTTGTAGGCCGGGGGGTTGTCAGAGTCGTTGTTGGAGAAGACGAGGTAGGCCGCCGTCGACTGGCGGATCTTGATGGGCATGCGGCCTATTTCGGTTGCGATTTGGGAGATGGTCTTTTGGGCCTTGCGGTGGTAGCAGACGACGAAGGGGACCGAGCAGTCTGGGTAGGTGACGTTGAAGACGCTGAAGTCGTTTATTGAGAAGCCGTACTGGGTTACGCTCCAGCGCACGCAGGTTTGGGGGATCTTGTTGTTGGTCCACGGGGTGATGGTGAATGTCGAGTCCGGCAGACGGGCGAGGAACTCGGCGTTGCCTTGCGAGTTCTCGTTGGAGAATTCCAGAGTCGGGAAGAGATAGAGACCGTTGAGGATGCATTGCGACTCTGTTGCTGGGTTGCAGTACGGGTATGCGTCGTTGTTGCTGGCGTCTCCTCCATAATGTTCAAGAAGGCGTCACGCAACCCAACCTCTTGTTTTTGATCCTAGTCCCAAGGTCCCAGATGCTTCATGACATGACATCTTGCCTCAGCTTGACTGTTCTTAGGAAAGCGTATCGTCGTGCAAAACCATTTAGGTAACTGCATCCCATTCGTGAGTTCATTGTTGATGTAACACAGCTTTCGATTTTGGTCTTGAAGAGCAAGTCCCCCCACGATCCATGCCTTGGCGAGCGTGGATGCTGGGGGTTTGACATACGACTTACTGGGTTAAGATGATACTAAGCGAGACGCTGCAAGCCGAACGACAAACGGTTCGCTTGGCTACCGGTGATGGTGCATGGATGCCATTGACTATCGAATTGTGAAGCAATCTGCTCTGCGTGCATTGCGCGATGTTCCCCTGACATACTGTATAAATCACCGACGGTAAAGACTTGGCCCTCGAACATGGAATCCATGGTCATCTTGTCAGCTTACCCGGTGGAGTCGGGAGACTATCGTGTGCGCAAGACTTTTCATTCGGTGGAGTAGACGGCAGTGCTCTAGAAATGAGTCTATTATGCATCAGTGTTGGTAGGCCTTCTGTTCATATTGATAAAAATGTGAAAACGGGCGCAAAATGATCTTTGGGGGCAGTTGAAATATTTTACCGTAGTATATCTAGTTATAAGAATAAAAGACGCTGCTCGGGAATACCTTTGGCAAGCGGGAGTGATACATATCGGAAGGTACAAGATTGCTATAGCCCTTAATTGTGTCCAACCTTGGCAAGACAATGGTGAGATTGAGCCAGAAGTACATGGCTCCATTGGCTCCATGTTAATTAAAATACCGAAGTGCTGAGATACTACGAGGATTAACGGGGCATCTCCTTAAGCTCAGACGACTATTATATCCCAGCCTTTATCCCTTCTTCCAAATTCCATCTCGGCGTCGTGAGGCTGATAAAGGTACCTACCTAGGTAGTTACAACAATAATTAAATAATCATCATCGAGAGGGGCTTCTAGGCTCTGCTATTTTCCGATATTTGAACCGCAGTGTATGAAGGAAAGAATGACATAAAAATCAATCCAAGATTGAAAAACTAGGATCATGATTCAAGTGGACCATTTGAGATGGAATGCACATGTACGCCCAGACCAGATCCAGAAACTCGGGAAATAAATCCACCCGTATGCACGTAAGAATTCAAACTTGACTCCAGCACTCTAGAACGGCACTTTGGGGAAAAAGAAAGCAATTCCTAATTATGCTACGTGCGGTCTCACCTGTGCACATTTCTTCACACTGGCCGGTACTTGGGGAGCTGAGGACGCGCCGACTGGCCTGCTCCAGTTATCCCGTCCCCGAAACTCCGACGGCACAGTGTCACAGCCATTATTCCATATTGGGAATGATTAAAAAGTATCAAAAGATTCAAAGCCCAAGATATCTGAGCAGGAGATCATTCGAGACAATTTTCTGCCAATTCTGCACAGTCTGAGATTCCAAAATGGCAACCTTCAACCCTGACCACTACCCCGATGTTTTTGGCCAACTTCCACGTCTCAAGACCTACACACACTATCTCCTAGCATTCCCCATCCGCGAAGAGCAGTCTCCCTCCAAAATTGTGCAGCGCCTGCACGAAGCAGCCAAAACCCTCGTCGATGCATTCCCCTGGCTCGCCTGCCGAGTCATCCACGAGAATGCCGGTCCCGGCAACTCTGGAGTTTTCCGCCTGGAAGAGTGTGCCGAATTCGCTTTTCCAAACTCGATCCTCCACTTCAAGGACTGCACCTCGCTGTGTCCGTCCTATCAAGAACTCATCGCCGCCAAAGGCCCAACCACGATGCTAGACAGCAAACACTTCGGCCCGCTCCGGGGCTTTCCTCACATCTACTCGGACGACGAGGTCAACCCGGCTCCGGTCTTCACGCTCAGAGCCAACCTCATCGAGGGCGGTCTCCTCCTCGACTTTGTAGCCCAGCACAACATCATCGACGGCAGCGGTATCCTCCGTTTAATCGAGTACCTCGCCAAAACCCTCCGCGACGAACCTTTTACTCGGGAAGAAATCCTCCACGGAAACCGTGACCGCACCAACCTCGTCGAACTCCTCCCGCCCGGCGAGCCGATGGTAGACCACAGCCATTTAATCCGCGAAGCACTCCCCGCCAAACCAATCACCACCCCCACCACCGGCTTCAACCCTATCTGGGACCTCCTCCCCGCCTGGCTACAAAACCTCTTTTACTCCCCTTCCATCCCTCCCACGGTACCTTCTCCCGCAGCCCCAGGCTCCCAAGCAAAATGGCACTTCGTCCGCCTCCCCCCGTCAACAATCTCGCACCTAAAAGTGCTCGCCAACTCGTCCTTCCCCTCCTCCTCCGGCCTGTTCGTCTCCACAAACGACGCCATCTCGGGCTACCTCTGGCAATCCATCTCGGCCGTCCGTTTAGCCAGGCGCCAAACCCCTTCTTCGCTCTGTAAATTCTCCCGCGCCCTCGACGCCCGCCGCGCCCTGGGCATACCGAGAGAATACCTGGGGCAGCTGGGGTACAACGCCACGTGCCACCTCACCTTCTCCCAGCTGCAGTCCATGTCCCTGGGGGAGGTCGCACTGCACCTGCGACAGGCGACGCAAAAGGTAAACAACGAACACGCGGTGCGCAGCTTCGCCACTCTGGTCGCAAAAGAAAAAGACAAGAGCAAGATTTTCTTTGGGGGCGCGTTCGATCCGGATAAGGATTTGGGCATGTCCAGCGTGATCCACGCGAGCGTTGCGGGGTGTGATTTTGGAAAGGGCTTGGGCAAGCCGGGCTTGGTGAGGAGGCCGCTGTTTGCGCCGCTGGAGGGGTGCGTTTACCTGTGGAATATGACGGAGGAGGGCGAGGTTGACGTGCTGATGTGCTTGAAGGAGGTTGATTGGGAGGGGCTGGCCGGGTTGGAGGGGTGGAAGGGGATGGTGGAGTTTATTGGGTGATGATTATTTCCTCGCATGGTTTATCTGCATTGTGCTGTACTGTCTGAGATATTAAGCTGGCTTGTTGTCTCATTTGCTTTTTTTCATTTTCATTTTTTTAGCCGCAATTTTGGTCTTGAAAATATTCAGTCGAGACTCGGGAATCAATGGAGAATAGAATTAAAACAGAGAAATATACGCCTGACCGGCCTGTCAAAACCGAGATTTGAGAAAACAACAACTTTCTTTTTTTTATTATCTACCACAGAATGATAGACCAGAGTGTTCTCAGAGTTATTCCCCACCCGTTCGTGTTGATCAACTATATCTAACCTGGAGATTACGAGAAAGCATTCACAACTCATAGTCAAACTTGACCTTCAGCTTATCCCCGGCCACGATCTCTTTCTCCTTGGACACCAACTCGGGCAAATCCCAAGTGCAGTTGATATACCTCCCTCCGAGCCACGCCCGCTTCTCCGAAACCAGATACGCAATCGAGTCCCCGCTCAACTCTGGCGTCTCGACAAACACTAAACAACATCAGATCAGTCAGCATATACTGCCCATGCTTCAAACACGCTACCGGGGCGGCTTCTTACCGTGCTTGTGATGCTCGGGAATGGCTTCCGGCCCGCCCATAATATCAGTAGGGATGTTCCCCGGATGGATCGCAAAAGCAGCCGTCAACCCCCGACCCGCATACTCGACGTTTGTCAGAGTCGTGAATTTGAGCAGCGCGTTCTTGGCCACCTGGTATGCACTCAACGTGGGATTCGACAGGTGCGCTCCCACACTGGTGACATTAATTATGTATTTTTCTTCGTCCGAACCAGCCTTCAATAAGAGCGGGAGAAAAGCCCGAGTGACGAGGTACGGCCCCTGCAGGTTGACTTGGAGCACCTCCCACCACTCCTGCGGGTTAGAGTCGGCGATGAGGCCGTACCTGCCCAGGATGCCGGCGTTGTTGATGAGGACGTTGAGTTTCCCGAATTCGGCTTCGACTCGAGCTGCCGCCGAGGCGACGCTGGATTCGTCCGTGACGTCGAATTTGACGCCGAGGAACTGTGGCGGGTTGGATTTGTCGGGCGCGTTGGCGAGGATTTCTTTTTCGAGGTGGGTGAGGTCGGATCGGGCCCCGACGGCGATCTGGGATGCTCCGGCTTTGGCGAGGGATATGGCCATCGAGCGGCCCAGTCCGCGGGAGCCGCCCGTGATGAAGACTGATTTTCCGGCAAGGTTTAGTTTGCGGGGGTCGATTTCTGGGTACGTGTCGTTGTGGATGCGGGAGGTGACTTCGTAGTCGCCTGGACCGCGGAGGATGTTGGGTTGGTCTTTGGTGGGGGGCATTTTGGCGCAGCAGGTGATGGGATCGAGGGTATTGGATGGGGTGCAGCAAGGAAACTTGGCTTGCCAGGAAGCATGGTCCAAGTTATATATATTTCGGCATTAGCTGAGCACTACACGGACTCTTATGTCCAGTTCGGAGTTTAGCATCTCGGACCAACAGCGGTCACGGTCCGAGACGGCCGGAATAGATTACTGACAGACGCATGTGCTTCAATATTTTCACAGTTCTCCTCGTCTATCTTTCCGTCATCCGGCTTGCTTCTACTTTAATCGTATCTCCCGAGTGACCTAATTTTGCCACCGTAATACAAAAAGACTACAGGAATCGGCGCCATCACCACGGCCAGGATGCCGAGCAGGTTGGTGGCCCAGAACACGCCCAACGCCTTGTAAAGCCGGAGAGCAAAAACGGGAAATGTTCCCCCCAGCAGTGAGCGAACGATCATGGTTCCCGAGATTGCCGAAGCCGCCTTGACCGTGTAGATGTCAATCAGGTACGACAGCGACTGCAGCAGAATGACTTGCACTCCAAACCCGATTGGCACTCCTGCCAAAATCTGCGGCCAGGGGTTCATATCCGGGGAGGACGTCCACGCAAACAGAAACAGCCCGAGAGCCAAGTCGACTGCACCCCAAATCATGGGCGGAAGACGATCCTCTGGAACGATTCCCTTTCCAGTGGCCGCCTTCTTCTTGAACGTTGTGAGCGTGTACCAGGAGGCGTAGATACCTCCAAGCAGAATTCCGGCCGAGATTGACAGCAAGGGCAAAGTGCCGCCGATTGCGCTGAATCCTCTTTGCTGCACAAAGCTGATGGGATATGCCTGCGAAAAAGTCAGCACCGTTTTAAAACTCCAACACTCCAAAACTGTGCAAGAAGGGCAAGACCTACCACAAAGAGCAAATAAACCAATCCAAAGGTAAAAGAAATGTACATGGTCATGGCAAACAAAATCGGCTCCAAAACAAGCATCGTAAGCGGCCGTGTGAGATACCTCGTCAGGAAATCGTGCACGGTAATCGGCCTCTCATCCAGCTTCGAATGATACGCCCAGTGCTTCGTCTCCCACCTCAGCTTCTTGGCATATCTCTTCTCCAGAACGGGCAGGTAAGTCTCGGGAAGAATGATGAATCCCGCACCACCAAACACGATAGCCAAGATCAACGTCGTCCACGCGATCCACCGCCATCCGGCTCCGGTTTGCACCAGGATTTGTCCGATAATGGCACCAGTCCCCGGCCCGATCAAAGTCGTGGCCGCAAAAATGGCGACGGCAACGCCGCGCTCAACGGGAAGCAAAAAGTCTGCAAGCCATCCTCCGGCAATGGCAGGGCACACGGACGAAGTGACACCACCCAGAAAGCGGAAAACCAAAAACGTCTGCGCATCCTGGGCAAGTCCAACGGGGATTTGAGCCAGGACGAACAAGAAGTACCCCAGGAAGAACGGGGCTTTCCGGCCGTACACTTCGGACGCGGGACCGAAAATGATGGGACCCGTGGCAAAGCCAAAAACGAAGAGAGAAGTCGACCAAGCCATGGTTTCCGGCGTCGTGTGGAATTCCTCTGCCGTGCCGGGGATTGCCGCGTTGAAGGCGGCGCTAGCGAAGGCGCCGACAAAAGTCATGGCGCCGAGGAGGATCGATGATGCCCATTTTCGCCAGCGGGGCGTGTTGACGGGGTGGAGGGGGTGGTCGAAGCTGCTGAGATCTACCAGATCGGATTGATTGTTGTCATGGCTGTGAAGGAGAGGACGCGACTCGTCGTCGCCGTTGAGGGTGCCGTTGTTGAGGCGAGGCATGGTGCCAAGAACAAGGGAAAGTAAACAAAATGACGGGTATCACGGGGTGACCACGGCGATGACCTCGCAAAAAAAACATACACCTTGAACAAAAGATACTAGAAAATAAAACAATCTCTCAATTCAATCCGTGTTTTTGTTCCCCAAACCGGGAGTACAGTTTTCCTCTTTTTTTCACATTTCTCACTCTGATGTGACCCAAACTCCGAAACTCCGAAAAGCCTCCTCTCAGTGACTCCGAACAACAACCGCTATTCCAACCCTAACCCCCCCACCAAAATCTCCCCCAACCTGCCAACCATGCCCTTCACCCTCTCCTCGGTATAGTACCCCTCATTATACACAATTCTCAACCCCAATCTTCCCCTGAACTCCCAAACAAAACAGTACATCTGCCTCGTGAGCGTCTCCACCCCAATCAACACATCATGCACTTCCACTTCCACCCTCACATCTTTATCGCCCCCCTCCCTCCTGACTTGGAAACTCCGTGACGACGAAACCAGTTCCTCCGCATCCCCAACAGAAGAAATGTCAATCTCGCTCTGCACCGGCGGCGGAACTGCATTACCCTGGTTTTGATTCTTCGTGATGATATCCAAAACCCGAACGGCGTACTCCCTCCTCGACTTTAGTAGGTCCTCTGTAACACCCTGCTTGTATTCATTCTCGTACAGCTTGCACGCGTCGAGGAAGGATGTGCCGGGGGCTAAAGGAAACATGTACCCGCCCGTGTACAGGCCCGCTGCGTAGGCGGGGTTATTGTTCCCGTAGGGCGCAGGGAGGTAAGGCCGGAGCGAGAGGCGGATTGTGCTCGTGTATGACTTGTCCTCGGAAGGGCAGAGTTCAAGCGTGAGAAGCGCGCATGCGGCGTGGACTGCTGACAGCAGGGAAAACGAGTTTGCGGCGCAGGTGGAGCGGATGGAGGCTGTGGTTGCGGGGGAGAAGCGAAAAGTTGCGCCGCGGGTTCCTTGTGGCAAAGTGGATGGAGATTCGGTGCCGGGGCTGAGGGATACCCCGGCCGCGTTGCGGGTGTGGGCGAGGGTTTGGAGGTAGTGGCTGGTCGCCGTGGTTATCTCCGGGGTTGGAGTTGCCGGCAGGGAGAGGATGGTTTCGATGCTCGGTGTCAGACGGCAGGGTTCTTCGCCCCACGGGAGGGGGAGGGAGGAAAACAGGTTTTGGAGGAACGAGTTGATCAGCTGGAGCGCGCCGAAGCCGTCTGTTCTCCAGTGGGCCAAGTGGAGGAGGATTTGGTGTTTCCCTTCGGGGGAGGGGAGTAGATGGGCGGTTGTGTATCGAGAGGGCTTGAGAGATGCGATTACGTTGTCTGCAGAGGTATCGCCGTGGAGGGTGAACGTCTCTTTGGCCCAGGATTTTAGGGCGTCAGGAGAGGGAACGTGGTATGTCAGTTTTCCTTCCTCGTCGTTTGCTGTACAGGCAATGCTGGGATGCTCGAATCGAAGTGCGGACCAAGCTTCGAGACACCTGGCTTCCAGCTCGGAGGGTTCGAGTGGTGGGTTCAGGGCGAATGATGCCCCCGATGTGACGGACCAGTGTTCCCGGCCGGTTTTGTGCGCTCTGTCGCCGATGAACTTGATGAACCTTTCGTTGTCGCCGATGGGTCTTTGCCAGACGCCTGGCTTTGTTTCTGTCCACGCCATTCTGAGGCTTATTTTCAATGGTATTACTCGGCAGTGCTGTTTGATACCAGAAAAGAGGCATCTTGTGGTCTATATGGAAGTGGCCTCGGAGTTTCTTTCTATCCACCGGTGTCACTGGGTGTATTCTAACTACCACGTATTCTCTCATTCAAACGCCTGGCATATCGTCTCATAACTCTCCACCTGTGACTCTCCCCCTCCACTTCCTCCTAGCACAGCTGAGGCCATTCCCAGCCTACTTTCACCACATACTCTTTTTCTTCCGCCACCAAAATGGGATCCATCGAAAACACCCAACCCTTCAGCAACTATGAGTCCGTCTACCTCAACATGTCCCGCGCCTTTGCGCACCTAGACAAAGAACACTGGGGAATCCACATCATCTGCCAAATCGAGTACACCCCGCCTCCCGGAATCGACACCCCAACAGCCCTCAGCAAAGCCTGGCTCAACCTCGCAACCGAATACCCAGGCCTTCGCATGATTCCCGTCAACCGAGAAAAACACTTTCCCCCTCTGGACGAACAGCACTGGCTAAAGCAAACATTCTTCACCGTCCCCAACACAACCTCCAACGACATAATCACCCAAGCCAACAAACCCCTCGACCATCCATCTCTCTACTACCTCCCCGCAACCTCGGAAGTAATTCTCCTAATCCAACACTGGCGCTCCGACGGCTTAGGAGGATGCATGCTCCTCGACCGACTCTTCTCCCTCCTCGCCTCGCCCCCTTCCAAGCCCTCTCAATCCCACGATCCGTCCCCCTCTTTGGAATCGGCAGCAGGCGCCTCCCCGCTCGACACCCCCAATTCATCCCTCCAAACCTACGCCCGCACCTACATAGACGACTTCCACACCCAGGCCCTAAACGCCTCCACCGGTCTTCCCTACCTCGGCACGCCCACCACTCCTCCCTCCCACACCTCCCGTCTGGACCTCACCTTCTCCCCGGAATCAACAACCCTCCTAGCCCAAAAATGCAAAACAGCTTCAATCTCAGTAACAGCCGCAATTCACACCGCCCTAGCTCAAACAGTATCTTCATACTCGTCT
The DNA here is from genome assembly GCA_033297175.1 of Cladorrhinum sp. PSN332. Lineage (NCBI taxonomy): Eukaryota > Fungi > Ascomycota > Sordariomycetes > Sordariales > Podosporaceae > Cladorrhinum > Cladorrhinum sp. PSN332. Next base: position 106,726 of record MU858824.1, on the reverse strand, counting down.
GACGCGCAAAGTGGATACACAACAATAATGGCAGTCAACATGCGTCCTTACCTCCCCTTCCCCTACAACACCACTCGGCACGCTTGCCAAACCTACGTGGCATCCATCACGCCCACAGTCTCTTACTCTACACCCTTTCTCCAGTCGGCTGCACAATTGACGGCCGAGTACAGAACCTGGCACACGCCCAAGTTCTCCTCGGCACTCAACTGGATATACCAGTATCACGCTGCCAAGCTGGCCGCCCCGCCGCCACCTCCGCCACTTGAGGGCGGTGCAGTCAGGAAGCCGCCTTCGGGGATAACGCTCTCCAGCTTGGGCGTCATCAACAAAGTTATCAAGGAAGAGTACGAAGGCGGTCCAGACGGCACGGCAAAGGCGTTGGTTGTTGAGATAAAAGACTTTAAATTCGGGGTCGGCATGATGACTCGACAGATGATTTTGTACTGTTGGACGTTTCGGGGACGGCTGACGCTCAGTTTGAGTTACAACTCTGCTTATTACGAAAGGAAAAGGGTCGAGGGGGTTTTGGACAGGGTTAAAACGGAGTTGGAGGGCGGGTTGGGGGTAAAAATCACCACTGCTGGATGAGTTAAATAGGCAGAAGCTGAGATGATCTTTTTTGGTCGCGTTTGGTTCTTTATATATATATTCTTTCTAGGAGTTCTCCCTATTGTTTTTCTTTTCATAATGTCCCAACATTTTCCGTCTTGAAAAAGGATCTCTTTGTTTCCATGTTTACAGAAAAAAAAATTTATCCACTCGTAGGAAGGCCAATTCATCTTTTAACGAGGCGCTAATGTTTCTCTATACGGCCTCTGGCTGAGGCAACCTAGGCATCTCGAGCTTTGCTCTGCCTCCAAGGCGGAAAAAAAAAAAAAAGAGAAAAAAAAAAAGAGAAAAAAAAAAAGAGAAAAAAAAAAAGAGAAAAAAAAAAAGAGAAAAAAAAAAAGAGAAAAAAAAAAAACCTGCCAGTGGGGTGATAAGAGCAATAATTATATTTGATCAACCTGAACCCCTCGGCCTTGTAAAATCAAATAGCAATAACGTCGGCCACTTCTGTGCGATGGGTGTATGTACAGTCCATACCACAATGCCGCACGGTAGCACTCGCGAGGTGCAGTTTGCCACCTAAATCTTGCTATTCGTTTTCCGATTATTTATTGCTCAAATAAACCCGGACTAAGTCGATCAAGAATCCTATTGACTCCCAGAATTAATTCACAGCTTAAAACGTCTTGTAATCACAATTTTGGTTCAATCCCAAAACTCCGAAAGGGACACCCCCAATATGACAGACACTCCAACTTTTATTCCCTGGTTATGCTTTCCCCCACACCCCCACGACTACCCCCACCCATATCGTGACCTCCATCACAGATCACAGATCGCCCTGCTCCTGAGGCCAATACAAAGGCACAGGGTTATCAACACTAAACCGCTGATTCGGATCCCACTTGCGCTTCAGCTCAGCCAGCTTGGCCAACTTCCTCTCTCCATACCACGCGATCGGGCCTTCATCTCCACGGGCATACTGTCATTCCAGAGCAGTCAGCACAACATGCATCTTTAAACTCACGAGTGCACGTAAAAAGACCAAACTTACGTTGCTGTAGGTAGCAAACTTTTCACACCCGCTGTTTTCGATGATATGTTTCCTCCCATCAATCGAAAACTTGTTAACCGCCCCATCGATCTTTGGATCCGTGTAGAAGCCCTCAATGTTCCTGTCATCGTCAGCATCTCCGCTCTGTTCCCTGGAATCAACAAAAACACAATTGCACAACTCACATATAAGTCTTGACATCCCTGTTCGGATAGGCCGTGCTCTCATCAGGCACCCTCATCGGCCCCTCGGTCGAGTACCGCTGCATCAGCAGCCGTCCCTGATAATCAGGATACGCCCGCCAGAACTTGTTCATCTTTTCAAAAACCCCTTCAAACGTCTGCGCGTCAAACTTCTTGAGCGCAACGGTGAAGATGTTGATGTGCTGATTGGGCGTGCAAGCCCCGTTGTCGTTTCCAAAGAAGTTGAAGAAGGCCGCGTCCATGATGCCCTGTGCCGGGACGCTGCTGATGTTTCTCATGACCGGGTTGAGGGTGTCGAATGGCTTGAGGTGAGGTAGAGCCTCATCGAGAGCACCGTAGTAAACTGCGTTGACTGCAATTACTGGCCTGTTGTTGACTCTGTCGAAGAATGCCACGGCGGTAATGGCGAGACGGGAAGGTAACGTGTCGTCGAACTCGGCCATGACTTTCCAGAATGAACTGTTGGCAGCGGCGGGATACACAAAATCGGCGTTGACGTAATACCCCTTGTTGGAGATTTTGGGCAGACGGTAAGTGGCCGAAGTGACGATGCCAAAGTTGCTTCCTGCTCCGCGGAGGGCCCAGAAGAGGTCTTCATTCTCCGTCTCGGAAGCAGTGATGAGATCGCCTGCTGCGGTGACGACCTGAACTGATTCGAGCTGATCAATGAGAAGACCGTGACGACCGTGCAAGCCTCCGATGCCTCCGCCGAGGGTTGCGCCGACTACGCCCACGCACTCGCAAGACCCGAGGGGAAGCTCCCTTCCATTGTCGGCGAGAGGTTGAATGAGTTGGTGAATCTTGGTTGAACCACCAATTGTGAGACGATCCTGGGCATCATTGAAATTGACAGTGTTGAACTTGCCCAAGTCAATGGACAAGCCATCAAAGGCCGAATAGTTGGAGATACCGTGACCACCAGCTGTGACGAAAAATGGTATGTCGTTCTTGGCCGCTATTTTGACAATATTTTGGATATCTTCCGCAGTTGCAGGTTTGATGGCACCGACGCTGAAGGACGGTGCGTCAAAGTCGGTCCATCTTTGCTGAATCTTAGCGTGGAATCGTTTATCCGTGGGGGACACGATGACGGCATCTTTGGATAAATGTGGGCCGAACAGTTCTGTCAAGTTCCAACTGGTGACTGCGGAGAGCCCAAGAACCCTTTGGGTCTGGTGCCAGAGATCTGATACGAGAACCATGGTAGAGAGGTTCTCAGATGGCCTGCATGCGGTTGTGTTGAATGTGATGTGTGGCCTGGTGTTCAGGGAGCAGTGGGCTTTGAAGGGAATGGGGGTGCGTCTTAGTCCCAGAAGAAGAAAAACAAAAAGAACCAGAAACAAGTAGATGGACACGGACGAAAGGAATTGGCAGAAGATACGAGTAAAGAAAAAGGACACTCCGAGTGGGCGGTGAGTTACCTCTATGCGGGCTGCGCCGCTTTTTCTCCCCTGCACCCCTGCCAAGAGTATCCCGGTCCGCCACTTTAACGTCAGCCTCGGGCCAATCTGAGGCTCCGGAGTTTAACTCCATTCCCATATTTTGTTCTTATCTCTTTTAGAGGATTCATGGTGTTTGTATCTCGGAGAATCTCATCGAGTGTTGGCTTATCGTCTAGGTCCGCGGTCAACGTAGTACCGAGAACCAGGCAGTGATGCAGCTGTGTTAATCTAACACCGACGCCGTCGGAATGGATAGTACTACCCAATGCACAGCCAGAGCATTCGTGTACTATATCTGGCGTTGATGCCATTCCAGAAACATTCCATTTGTTGTTCTTGTACTCATGCCAGTGTTGAATCTTGACTGATTGACGACTTGTTTCATCACCTCATCCAACCCTTTCTTTCGACCTCAACGCCGAACCCCCTTTTAGAATCCGCCCTCGCAAGAGATCCAGTCGCTTCAGTCAACAACACCTCCTCCCCTGTCTTCACTACACAATGGCCTCCTGCGCAGTCGTCAGTCGCCCAGAAGGGGCAACTACGGTGCTTCTTTTTGGCCCTCAGGCTTTGTCATTCTCCGAAGAGTCTTTTCAACGTCTGAGAACTGCCCTCACTGCCAATCCAGACAATGCTTGGATGCTTGATGTGGTTGCCGAGCTTCCGGAATGGACCCGACGCACATCCGAGCAGTTCCCAAAGCTCAAGGCCACTCCAGCGGCCAAGCTCCAGGAGAGTTTGAAGGAGTGGCTTGCTGCCGATGCCACTGATTCGCCAGCTGCATCATTCAAGACCCTTCCCAATGCCCTTCTCACCCCGCTTGTTGTCATCGACCACTTGGCTCAGTACGGCCAATACGTCCAGCTGGCCCACGTCGAGACAGCCAGCGGTCTTGGGTCTGACCTGTACGGCCCTCAACCCCGTCAGATCAGCACCCTAGGCTTCTGCACCGGCCTCCTCAGTGCACTTGCCGTGTCAAGTGCCTCATCCCAGGCCGAGTTCAGACAATACGCAGCCGTCGCCATTCGCTTGGCTGCGCTCATCGGTGCCGTCGTCGACGCCGAGGAGGTCACAGGCGGAGAGTCCAAGACGTTCTCTACCGCGTGCCACTCCTCAGAACAAGAGCACGAACTTCAAAACATCCTGCAAGAGTTCCCCGAGGCATACATCTCCGTCAACTACGACCAAAACAGAGCCACCCTCACCACATCCGAAAAGACTGCACAGAAGCTTCAGGATCGGTTCCGTGGTGCCGGTATCACTGCCCATGCCATCGGTCTTCGAGGTCGGTTCCACTACCGCAACTACAGCCAAGACTTGGAGGCCTTGATCTCCATCTGCGACTCCACCCCTGGCCTCCAACTCCCAGACGCTTCTGCCGCAGTCCTCCCCATCCACTCCCTCTCTGGTGCCGGAATGATCACCGAAGGCAAGCTGCACCACATTGCTCTTCGAGAGATCCTCGTCGAGCAATCGCAGTGGAGTCAGACCTTTGATGCCATGTCCAAGTCCAGTCTCGGTAACAAGCAATCCCTCCTAGTCTCCTTCGGCTCAGAGAAGTGTGTGCCTCCCACGGCCGTGCCTCGGGTCGGTGGTCAAGTGCTCTACATGACCAACTACCATGAGGTTGTCCCAAGGCTCTCAGCCCTCAAGATGCCCATCGGTGTCGGCTATTCTGAGAACGATATCGCCGTCGTCGGTATGGCAGTCAACGTGGCTGGTGCCGAGGATGTTGATGAGTTCTGGCATTTGAACAAAAAAGGCGAGTCCCAGCACCGAGAGGTGCCTGCGGAACGCTTCACCTTTGATACCCACTACCGCACCGTTGATCCCCAGAGGAAATGGTTCGGCAACTTCATCAAGGATCATGATGCCTTTGACCACAAGTTCTTCCACAAGTCCCCTCGTGAGGCAGCCACCCAGGATCCCCAACAGAGACTCTTCCTTCAGTCCGCCTACCAGGCCGTCGAACAATCCGGTTACTTCAACACGCCCAATGTCGATACCAATGTTGGTGTCTATGTCGGTGTCTGTGCTGCTGACTATGAAGCCAACATTGCTTGCTATGCTCCCAATGCCTTCTCCGCCACCGGTAACCTGAAGAGCTTCATTGCCGGAAAGATCAGCCATTACTTTGGCTGGCACGGCCCAGGTCTCACCATCGACACTGCCTGCTCTGCGTCGGCTGTCGCCATTCACCAAGCATGCCGAGCTATCCTCGGTGGGGATTGCACTGCTGCCATTGCTGGTGGTACCAACGTGATGACATCTCCGCTCTGGTTCCAGAATCTCGCAGGTGCTACCTTCCTCAGTCCCACCGGCGCTTGCAAGCCATTCGATGCAAAGGCCGATGGGTACTGCCGTGGTGAGGCTGTGTCTTGTGTCTTCTTGAAGAAGATGTCCAAGGCCGTGGAGGATGGTGATCTGATTATCGGGACCATCAAGGCCACAGCTGTTTACCAGAACGACAACTGCACACCCATCTTTGTGCCCAACTCGCCTTCCTTGTCAAGCCTCTTCCGGGATGTTGTTCGCAAGGCCGGCCTCTCACCCAAGGACATCACTCTTGTGGAGGCTCACGGCACAGGAACCCCGGTCGGTGATCCTGCTGAGTACGAGAGTATCCTCAGCATTCTCGGTGGCACCTCTGTCCGGTCAAAGCCGCTGCCGCTGAGCTCCGTCAAAGGCCTCATCGGTCACACTGAGTGCGTGTCTGGTGTGATCGCTCTCATCAAGGTCCTCTTGGCCATCCATCACGGAGAAATCACACCACAGGCCAGCTTCCAAACCCCCAGCCCCAAGCTCAAGGCAAGCAAGGACGACATGATCCAAATCCCCACTCAGCTCATGCAATGGGATGCTGAGTACCGCGCCGCACTCATCAACAACTATGGTGCTTCGGGATCCAACGCTTCCATGATCGTGACCCAACCCCCCAAGGGTCTTGGCAATACCCTGCCCTCTAGCGGAAAATACCCCTTCTGGTTTACTGGTTTTGATGAGCGCAGTGTCAAGGACTACGCTTCCAGACTCAGGACTTTCCTTGCATCCAACAAGTCCAGCTTGTCACTCGCAAACTTGGCCTTCAACGTCTACCGCCAGTCCAACCGAACGCTGCCTCAAGGCTTGATCTTCAGCTCTGGCTCCGTCGATGAGCTTGATACCCAGCTGGCAGGCTTCGTCAAGGGAGACGGCAAGCTGACAATCACCACCAAGAAGGATCAGCGTCCCGTCATCCTCTGCTTCGGTGGTCAGATCTCTAGGTTTGTTGGCTTGGACAAGACTGTCTTCGAGTCCAACAGCAAACTCCGTGCCCACCTTGACCGCTGCAACTCGACTCTCCTGTCCCTGGGACTTGACAGCATCTACCCAGCCATCTTTGAGAAGAACATCATTGAGAACCCAGTCCACCTCCAGACCACTCTCTTTGCCATGCAGTACTCATGCGCTCAGACGTGGATTGACTGTGGCGTCAAGCCCGCTGCTGTTGTCGGACACAGCTTCGGTGAGCTTGTAGCTCAATGCATTGCCGGTGTTCTCTCCCTGAGAGACTCCCTCCGTGTTGTTGCTGGCCGTGCGCAGCTCATCAATGAGTCCTGGGGATCCGACTCGGGGGCCATGATGGCAGTTGAGGGCAAGCTGGAAGACGTTCAAGCACTACTCCAGAAGGCTTCTCAGTCCGGAGAGAGCGCCACAATTGCCTGCTATAACGGACCCACCACCTTCACCCTTGCTGGCCCTACAAAGGCCATTGACGCAGTTGCTGATGTCCTCCCTTCGGTCTCTGGTGTCCGCGGCAAGAAGCTGTCGGTTAGCAATGCCTTCCACTCCACTCTGGTTGAGCCCCTGAAGGCCGACCTCGCCAAGATTGCCCAAGGCATGAACTTCAAGGAGCCCACGATCCGGTGGGAGCGTGCTACTGAGCAACAAACCTCCCCCAACGTCGGTCCGGAGTTCTTTGCCACGCACATGAGAGACCCTGTCTTTGCCAACCATGCCTTCCAGAGACTCCACCAGGACTTTTCCTCTGCCATCTGGCTTGAAGCCGGCTCCAACTCTACCATCACCAAGATGGCCAATAAGGCTCTTGGATCCCCTGCTACCTCCTACTTCGCCGAAGTCAGCATCACCAGCGACTCTGGCTCCTCGAACCTGGCTGATACCTTTGTCGGTCTTTGGAAGGAGGGTCTCAACATCCCACACTGGTCTCACCACAAGTCCCAGGCCCAGGCTTACTCTGCGATCCTGCTTCCTCCTTACCAATTCGAGAAGTCTCGCCACTGGATGACGCTGAAGAAGCCCGCGGAGGCCCTGTTGGCATCCGTGCAACAACAAATCGCCGCTCCCGTACCTGTCCAGCAGGCCCTTCCAACTGAGCTCTACACCTTTGTCGGCTTCCAAGATGACGCCAAGCGTGCAGCCCGCTTCCGAGTCAACACCATGATTAAGAAGTACGAGGAGCTCGTGTCCGGCCACATGATCGTCCAGACTGCGCCCATCTGCCCAGCAACTCTCGAGGTCGACATCATGATTGAGGCTCTCCTCGGCTTGCGACCAGAACTTGTGGCTGCTGGCCTCCAACCCGAGATCCAGAATGTTGAGAACCTTGCGCCAATTTGCATCGACCCCTCACGTGCCGTCTGGTTGGACTTGGTAGCTACTGCGGCTGACTTCCAATCCTGGAACTGGGAGATGATCAGCACCAACGCCCAGGGAGCAGGCAAGACCACCCACGTCAAGGGTCAGGTTATTTTCCGCTCTATAAAGGATGCCAAGGCTGAGTTTGCTCGCTATGAGCGTCTCATCCCTCACCAGAGAGCCGTGGATATCATCAACGACCCCTACCCTGAGGATGTCCTCCAGGGCCGCAACGTGTACAAGGTGTTTGGCGAGATCGTCGACTACTCCGAGCCGTACCAGGGATTGAAGAAGCTGGTTGGCAAGGGTAACACGTCAGCTGGTCGGGTCGTCAAGAAGCATGCTGGAGAGACTTACCTGGACACTCACCTTTCCGATGCCTTCAGCCAGGTTGGTGGATTCTGGGTCAACTGCATGACTGACAGGGCGCCTACAGACATGTACATTGCTGCTGGCTTTGAGGCATGGATCCGCAGACCTGGAGCAGGCAAGCCCAGCAAGGACGCAGAGAGACCTGATGTGTGGAACATCATTGCTTGCCACACCAAGGCTTCCGAGAAGGCTTACACCACTGATATCTTTATCTTTGAGGCTGGAAATGGTCAGCTCTACGAGGTTATCCTTGGTATCAACTATGCCAAGATTCCCAAGAGCATCATGAGCAAGACTTTGGTTAAGCTCACCGCTCCCGGTGGTATCAAGGCTGCTCCCGCCTCCGCTGCGGCGGCCTATGTTGCCCCGGCCGCCACCGCAATTCCTGAGGTCCAGATCAGCGCACCGTCACCTGCTCTCCAGCTACCCACCGATATTCCTGCCCGCTCCGAGAAGCCAAAGAAGACCAAGACACCCAAGGACGACAAGTCCCAAGTTGTTATCACGGCAATCATTGACATCTTGGCTGAGCTTTCCGGAATTGATGCTGACAAGATCAAGGTGTCAACTGACCTGGCCGATATTGGTATCGACTCCCTCGTTGGAATGGAGATGTGCCACGACCTGGAAGCCAAGTTTGAGTGCTCCCTTGATATGGACCGCATGGCTGAGGTTCTTTCAGTCAATGACGTGGTGCAATGCGTCCTTGCCACCCTTGGCATTGAGGCAGGAGCTGGAGGGCCCGAGTCTGATGGTGAGGAGGATGACTACGTGCATCTCTCCGCGTCTGCCTCTACCAGTGGCACGGTAACTCCGCGCAGCGGCATCGAGTCGGCATCGAGTGTCTCGGAAGATGAGGGGGATGACGAGAAGGAGGCAGGCGACCTCAAGCTTTCCGCCTCTGATGTTCTTGGAGCGTTCGGAGAGTCCAAGAAGTTGACCGACAAGTTCATCACCGACTTCAAGTGCTCCGGGTACATGGATGAGATTAACCCCAAGCAGACCCAGCTCTGCGTCGCCCTTGTCGTTGAGGGTTACGAGAAGCTTGGCTGCCACATCAAGACTGCCAAGGCGGGAGAGAAGTTGACTCGCATCACCTTCGCTCCCCAACACGGTCGATTGGTCAAGTACCTCGACGAGTTGCTCGAGAAGGAGGCCCGTCTGGTCGACATTGATGCTGAGGGTAACATGATCCGCACGGCTGTCTCTGTTCCTCTCGCGCACAAGACCAGCAAGGAGATTGTCGACAGTCTCGTTGCTGCGTACCCCGACCACAGCTTCGCCAACCGCCTCGCCTACTTCTGCGGTACCAAGCTGGTCGAGGTGTTGAAGGGCGAATTGGATGGTGTCAAGTTGATCTTTGGTAACGAGGAGGGACGTCACCTTGTTTCTGGTCTGTATGGCGATTCGTTGCTGAACAAGCTGTTTTACACGCAAATGGAGGACATTTTGACTCGATTGGCGGCTCGTCTTCCCCGCAATTCTGGCCCGCTCAAAATCCTCGAAATGGGCGCCGGCACGGGAGGAACGACCAAGTACCTCGTCCCGCTTCTTGCCAAGCTTGGACACCCTGTGGAGTACACCTTCACCGATCTCGCACCTTCTTTCGTTGCTGCTGCTCGCCGAAACTGGAAGGCGTACCCCTTCATGAAGTTCCGTGCCCACGACATTGAGAAGGAGCCCGCAGAGGACCTTATCGGCACCCAGCACCTCGTTGTTGCCAGCAATGCTGTGCACGCCACCCACAGTTTGACCGTCTCTGTCGCAAACATCCGAAAGGCCCTTCGTCCCGATGGTTTCCTCATGATGCTCGAAATGACCGAGACTCTTCCATGGGTTGACATTATCTTTGGTCTTCTCGAGGGTTGGTGGCTGTTTGAGGATGGCCGCGAGCATGCCATCTCTCATCAATCCCGATGGGAGAGGGAGCTCCACGCCCAGGGATACGGCCACGTTGACTGGACCGACGGCCACCTCGCCGAGAACAACCTCCAGCGCATCATCATTGCCATGGCTTCCGGACCCAAGTATGACCGCCTCCCCAAGGCCTAATCCACTCCTCTCGACATCGACACATGGCTGACCTGCTTCGAACAGGTTGGATCGCCTCCCAATTCCGCCCAAGCTCACTCCTCTTCCCGACTTTGACCTCGTCAACCGTGAAGCCGTCGTCGCTTCCTACACCCAAAAGTTTACTTCCAACTTTTCCTTCTCCCCAGCGCCTTCCAGTCAGTCAACTCAACCAGCTTCGCATTCCGTTGTCGTCACAGGCGCCACTGGCTCTCTAGGTGCACATCTCGTCGCCGCCCTCGCCGCTCTCCCTCAAGTATCCACAGTCTGGTGCATCAACCGTCTCTCTCGCGGCCTCTCGGAACCAGAGAAACGCCAACTCAAGTCCTTCACCGAGAAGTCCATCTCTCTTCCCTCGGAGCAATTCTCCAAGCTCCGCATCCTCGAAACCGACTCCTCCAAGCCGCTTCTCGGTCTCGGCTCTGACCTCTACTCTGAGCTCTCGTCCTCCGTCACAGGCATCATCCACAACGCATGGCCCATGTCCGGAGTCCGCCCAATCAAGATGTTCGAGTCTCAATTCCAGGTCTTGCGCAACTTGATTGACTTGGCTGCTTCTGCTTCTACCGCACAAGGCGGCAAGTCACTCATCACCTTTCAGTTCATCTCTTCTATTGCAGTTGTTGGGCACTACCCCTTAATCACGGGACAGCCAAACGTGCCTGAGCAGAGGGTAGCCATTGACTCTGTCCTTCCCAACGGTTACGGAGATGCCAAGTACGTCTGTGAGCGCATGTTGGACGAGACTTTGCACAAGTTCCCTCAGTCATTCCGCACCATGTCTGTTAGACTCGGTCAGGTAGCAGGCAGCACCAAAACAGGCTACTGGAACTCCGTCGAGCATCTCTCATTCTTGATCAAATCCAGCCAAACACTCAAAGCCTTCCCTGCATTTGAGGGCGAGCTCTCCTGGACGCCAGTCGACGTGGTCGCTTCCACTCTTGGTGATCTAGTCCTGAGCGATGCCAAGCCATACCCAATGTATCACATCGATAACCCAGTGAGACAAGACTGGACCAAGATGGTTCCCGTGTTGGCGAGAGCACTCGGAATTGATCCCGAACAGGAAGGCGGTGTGATTGACTTCAAGGAATGGGTCAAGAGGGTGAGGAGGTTCCCTGGCAGCGTCGAGAAGGATAACCCGGCCTACAAGCTGATTGACTTTTTGGATGACAATTTCTTGAGGATGAGTTGTGGTGGGCTGTTGTTGGACACCAAGCTTACTAGGGAGCATTCTCCCAGTCTTGCGGCGATGGGTGAGGTTAGTGCTGAGGTTGCGGAGGGGTATATCAAGTATTGGAAGGGGATTAAGTTCTTGGCTGCGTGAAGGTTCAGGTTCTCTTTGTTTTTTCTTTCACTGTTTCTATTCATGATACTTATGCTTCTTACAAGGTGTTGGGGAATTGGGTTTGGCAGGTTATACTTGGAGTTTTGGGTTTCTTGAGTTCATATAGATATTCCAGATTCGAATAAATATCTTTTTTGATCGCATCACCATGTACTCCTGAAGCGTTCCTTCTCAGCAACTTTGAGTTTCATAAAAGTTCATATCCTCTTTTTACTATACCATCTCCGCATATTGTGTTTTCCACCGTGTTACCAAGACTTGGACCAAAAACCATCAATAACCTGGATCCTTGGATCCGATCTTAGTTTGAAGCTGGGATAGATTTACCGTCTCAGCCCTCAGAAACACAAACCCATCTTGTTTCAATTTCTAGCCTTCACCAAACATGTAAATGCCTAAGAAGCCTAAAGAGGAAGGAACTGATGGTCATTTTCAACATTTCAAACTCAGATTAAATATTTCATTCCACCCTTTGGAAGTAGCTAAATTCTTTATTGGTACCCTTTAAAGTCTTCTCATTTTCTAAAGAAAAGCGGCCCCCACCCGAAAAAAGGAGAAGAATAAAAGGAAAAAGGACAAAAAGAAAGGGAAAAAAAAGAAAGGGGGAAAAAAGAAAGAAAATGAAGGCGCCCTGGTTTTTATTTCTCCATTCTACAACGTCTACCTACACTACTTTCTCATTTGGGTCGAGACTCCATGAAAGCATGCATTTGTGCCATCCCAAGTCTGATACCACCACATATGTAGCACTGCGGCAGTCCTGCCTCGGGATCCTTTTCTACAACTAAATTATTATTTTTCCTGCCAAAAGCGACTGAATTTATGTTCAGCCACAACATTCCCCCTTTCTTTTCCTGGAGCTTCTTTCGTGTTTTTGTACTAATATACATGTAATCTTCGGCTTTTGACAAGTAAAAACACGTACTCCAGCTATCTAGATAGTACGTGCCGTGGTAACCAACAACCTGCTAGGCGTGTCTTCTCCTATTGTCCGTCTTGCAATTTCTCAAGTAAGGTATATGTATAACTAGGTACTAATGCGGGTGCAGCTGGTGTTTAGATGGGTACTGGGATATCAATGTCCCGGTGGGTTGGGGGGAGGGGATTTGCATGTGACTGCAGCCGCCTGCAGGTATTAATTAGCGCGCAGTGATAACTATTGGTTTCATCATTGTAAAGTGCCCGCTGCTGGTGCGCTGCCCCCAACACCCATGTCCGGTAAATGGACGAATGTCCCTTGAACGTTTCAGCCACTGGCGTGGTTCTTATCGGACCAGCTCTGCTATGCTTATCTTGGTGGAAAGTCCTTGCTGATTTGCGGGGAGGGCTGCTTATTTCCTCCGAAACCTTGTATGTTTCCTTTGAGGAAGGTCTACCGCTTTTGGTCTTTATCTACATATATCTAGGGGGGTTTCCTCAGCGGGATGCCACGGACCTGCTTACCGTATTTTAAAGGGAGGAGACACCAAGCAGTGTTACTGAGACGGCTCTAGGCTGGTCTTTAGATATTGGCACATTGTTGTCCTTGGTGGGCCACAATAAATATGCAGGTGAATGTACTAGTCTGGCACGCGGACGTGTCCTCAGGATTTTGTTCACGAATTTGCACAAGGTGTTTTTTACCTATGTGTTGTATGGCCTATCGATGGCGAGAAGATGCAAACTCCAACTCGGCCGATACTACATGTAGGTAAGGTGGTAAGCATCATACTCGCCACCTGACCGCCAAAGTGTATCGTCAGATGGCGACTTGGGCATCTTTACGGATCAGTGGATCTCATACATTTCTTGTGATGATGCATGGAAACCATAAATACTTGGTAACGTCAGAAGTGGGTTCTTCTTTTTTTTTTTTGTTGGCAACTTTATGTAACTTCCGGAAGGTCGGTGGAACGAACTGCCCTAAGGTTACTGATCATGGATGATATTCCCACCAGCTTTCTACCTGTATTTACTCCCGTCGGCTAGTCGGCGTTTACATGGGCTTAGTCATGGCAACATTTCATTGTTATACAGATGATATTCGGGACCCGCTGGCTGCCTGTGGACTTCCAGGAAGTCTGACCGTCAGAGTAGATGCCATTTTCGGCAAGAGATCTGGATATTGAATATCTGGGCATCTATCAATCCCCCACGTTCCTACATGTGTACAACAGTTTGCAGATATCATGTTTGCTGACAGCGTCAACAAAATAACCTATTCCCAATCCGACACAACACCTGCTGTTCGGATTTCCTCGCTTGGCGAGCCGAAGACTGAAACAAAGCCACTCATCCGTGGTGCGGTTTTGACAAACAGCAATCTGACCACCGTGGCACCCATCACGTAATACGTGGCAGAATATGGTTGCAGCGCTAGCGTAGCCCAACGGCGATGTTGCCCTGACTGCAGTTGACTGGTGGACTGACGACCGTTGGCAGTTTAATTTTGAGTACGATCGACAGGACAAGATCTGCATCTCAGCTTTTAGTCTCGCAAGGGTTCACCATGTTTTTTATATTTTTATTTTTTTTTGGAATGAGACATGATGTCTCTCGGTTTCTCCATTTGAACAATGCTAAAGGAGTCAAGGATTCACGGCTACAGCCTGCCCCGGATTTAGTATAGGTCACAAACACAAAACAAGTGGTACGATGATGCACTGCATGTGAATCACGAAGGAGAGATGGCGGGGATCCGGGTTCTTTCGAGTATCGGCGAAACAGGTCGCAACGCCTTCCTGAAGCATAACAGTCATGATACTCTCAGATTGTTCTTGTTTGGTTCGTGTTCCCAACAGGGGAAGCTTTCCACAATTTAAGCATGATAAAGTCACATCAAAAAGATTGCATGGCGGTGAAGAGATTGAGGTTGAGGGATGACACTGTGCATGATCTGATCGGAACGCTTTTGTAATCTGCGGTCGTATCTCGGTTCCTCGGTCTTGTAAGGTACGGTACGTAGTACATGTATGTGTATGTACTGTACATACCTACTTACTACGTGGGGAAAGGAAAAGTGGGAGGGATTCAGCCCCCCATCGGCCTTCCAAGTCCGACCCGAGTGGCTTCTCACCGCCGAGCGGACACTAGGCCTAATATAGATATCGTCCATGCAGCCACACCGACCGCCGCATCTTCTGCACACAGATTCCTTCTGTGAAGGCTCACACACACTGCCTCTGGCGCCGGGCCGGAAACACGATGGAAATCTCACGATTCCCCCAAGATAAGGTTAGCAAGGTGGCATTCGCTAGGCCCGAGCTGGAATGGTCTCGACACGGTTTAGCAGGTCTTAGCCGAGCGGAGTTTATTCTCCACAGATGGGACAAGCAGAAAAAGCTTATTCCCGGCTAATCAAAGCTTGAGTGTGCTCCGTGGTTGCATTCGAGAATCGATATTGGAGACGATGTTTTTCGGGGAGCCCTGAAAAGCCTGATCGGGTGGGTCGTGGAGACCAGGCTTGGAGACGGGCAGGAAGAAAGGTGTAAAAATTGCAGTCCTCCTGCAGCGCAGATCGACACTCAGTATGGGGATCGAGATCGACAGGCAGGGGCTTGGCCCTTTTATGAGCCTCAAGCTAACGGGATGATGGGGATGCCACACACATCCTTGGTCAGAATGCAGTCATCCGGATTTCCACTAATCGCAAGTCAAGTAAGTGCCTTCTCTCCGCCGCCGCGCCTCCTCAAACTGAGTCAGCAAATAATAGCATCCCCAACCTGGGACTTATCTCCTTGGCGGCTCGCCCGCTGCGACCAACGTCCTCCGAAGAACCGAAGTTTAGGTTACACAGGCGAATCGTATTGGTATTGGCACAGCTCTGTAATGCTCCAAGAAACTGCGCCCGCCTCACAACAACGATAAAATCCATTATGCACCCAATGCAGTGGAACGTCGGTGAATTCCCCGCCCATCGCAAGGCAGCCAGACACGTTTGAGGGAAAGAGACTAGCCAAGCGCCATGTGCTTGGGTAGGATGCAGAAGGACTGCTTGAGTTGTAAACGAGAAGCCTGAAGTAACGTGTCAGACTCGGACAATCTCAGCCCCGGAACCGACGAATAAACTCATATTATTACTTGGAGGCAGCTGCATACAGATAACAAAAAGCCGCTTTACCGCATTTACCTATCTGTACCTGTAATCAACGGGGGCAGGGTTGCATGGGGGACGACCGGTGAAACGAGTGGTAGCCTGTGTCTTAACAGCGCAGGATTCTCATACAATTTGAGACCCCTGTTACCCCCTGTTTGTCACCCCATCGTCTACCCAGAGCTTGAGCACAGCCATTCCTTCAAGTCGCACGTCTTCACGATCATTGAGAGGTACACACGATTTCATTCGGCAACGTATGCGGAAGGCACAGCTAAGGCGTGGCGCTGAGATGACCCGGAGCATCCCGCCGGGGGCGCGGGGGGAGGGGGGGGGGGAGCGGATTTGACGCACAACGAGCTCTCGAAGAAGCCTCGACACACCACCACTATATACTACATATATATCTTCTGCACACCTGTCAACGCAAGCTGCAGCCGTTCAATCAACAGAGAGTTTACTAGTACACTTGATTACGTATACGTCTCATTAAGCTGCAGCCCTACGAGATGCCCAAATCAACGTCGGATACTACCACCTCCACCCCAAGGCCGAGCAGACAGGCAGACGGCCTGGCCTGTGACGAGTGCCGAGCAAGAAAACTTCGATGTGACAGAGTACGACCTACATGTGGCACTTGTGAGAACTTGGGTGTCACGTGTACCCCAAACACGGCTCGACAACCCCGCGGACCAAGGAAGGGGCATCTCAAAGCGTTGCAATCTCGAATTGGTATGTGCGGAGGGAGGCAGCCATCGCGTCGGGCTCCAAGAAAGACAACAGAGCATAGCTAACATTGATAACCCGCAAGCTGCACTTGAACGGCAGCTGAGCACACAACCACAGTCTGGGTCTGAGCCATCAAGTCCGGGCCAACATGCTAATGAGATTCGGTCGCCGTTATCTCAGAGCCCTCAGAGACAAAGATCTGAAGCTCCAAGTACGGGGGATGAGATGCTTGAGTTCATAAATGTGGAAGACCAGCCTTCTGCCCATGACAACATCGTCGTGGAAATACCTGTAAACACAGAGCAACAACAACACCTTAACAACCTCTCACACCACGACAGCCATGACTCCTCAACACACTCCAGCCTTCCCAGCTTTGATCTGGACTTTACCTTTCCCGGGCCGCCGTCAGAACTATCGACCACGGGCATATTATCACACCACGCAACAACCCCGATAGACCTCCTACCAGACATGGCGACATTTACCACACTACATTCACACTTTGATTCAATATCGTCGACCCTTGTCCCGTCGAATCCAAGCACGGTTGGCGACAGCCTGCTTGGCGGGAAACCCGGGCCCGACTTTCACGTCCCAATCCCGGCCGTCCCAGCACGTCTCGGGTTCGCCACGGAATTTCACATGTCTGACCTGATGAAAGCCGACCTCAACCACTTGTACTTTGACAGGGTTCACCTCTTTGCGCCAATCTTCAACAGGCGGCGGTACTTTGCCCGCGCTGCCAAGCAAAACGATCCGACGGCGCCGTTTGTATGCCTTCAACACGCCACGTGGACTCTTGCCGCCGGACTCGGCAGCCAGTTCAAGGACATCCAAAAGGGCCTTTACGCACACACCCGGATGCTGCTGGAGGAGTGGGAGCTCAGCATCCTGCCCAATATGGAATCGCCCCCAATCGAGCTGGCACAAGCGTGGATTTTCTTGGCCATTTATGAGATTATGCAGGTTCACTTTGAGAGGGGGTGGTTGAGCGCGGGCCGGTGCTTCCGATTGGTGGTTTTGATGAAGCTCTACGAAGTTGACGCACCAAACGGAAGCGGGATGCTGGGTCTCTCGCCTGTCGAGATTGAAGAGCGGCGCCGGACGTTCTGGATGGCATACACGCTTGACCGTTACATCAACCTCATTAACCACACGCCCTTGACCCTCAACGAACAAGTGGTGCGTTCAAACCCCTGCCTTCCTCTGTTAGCCGTTCTTCTTTGTTTCTCTTCTTAACGCCGGCTTGGCCCGGGACTCACATCGGCAGCGGTCTGATTAACAATGAACCTGAAACAGATCCTCACCCGACTGCCGTGCCCGGAATCAGCATTCCAGCGGGATCGTCTTTCGGCAGCCAACTGCAGCAAGTTTCTCTCCGAGATCATGACGACGGGTACCGATGACGGGCAGTGCTCCCAGGTATCCCCTTTCAGCGTGTGCATCGTCTTGGCAACCATCAGCGGCCGCTGCCTGTCCCATCTGCAACAGTGCACGGTGGATAAGGCATACGGCACGATGCCGCAGGACTTTCTGACGCGTCACCAGTGGCTCGAGAACGTCCTGGCCAACAAGATCAAGTCGCTGCTGACCGAGTCTCCCGATGCTGACGACATGTCAGACGAGTCGGCGTGCGGATTGGGACCCATGCTGCTCTTCACCAACATGATGGCCCAGGCGACCACGCTTCTCCTGGCCAAGGTCATGCAGTCCGTCGTGTGGAATTATGAGGATTTCATCAACGGATATGAGCAGCGAGCGGTTGAGGCTGCTCAAGAACTGTGTCGACTATCCAAAAAGCTGGCAGAATATGGATATTTCAAGGTATGTCGATCTCCTGTTCAACTCTTTCAAGGCTTTTTTTGCTTTGAAATCACGAATCATCAAAAGTCCGAGACCTAACTCCGCCAGATGCATCCCTTTACCCCAGTTCCCCTGCTATTCTGTGCAGAATTTGCACAGGGACGCAAACACCGTGACACCGCGTTTGAGGGACTATACGAGTCGATGACGTCCAGTCTCCGAGATTTGGGCGTAGTAAACACGCTAGCTGAGACGTGTTTGGGCAAGTTGAATTCTTTTACGGGTTCGGAAATGGATCTGGATGCAGGGGCCAAGTCCGGGCTTTGATTGCAATAAAACTACTTACTAGAGCATTATAAATTAGAGTAAAATGGCAACAAAAAAGGGGCCGTAAATAGAGATTACGAAGTTATGTCCATCTACAACAGCTTGTTTGAATGTGATGAATCACAAAATATTTTGCTGGCGAGACGGACCATCGCTCCTTTCACGATCCCGTCCAAACTTTGTACCACCACCACCACCACCACCACCACCACGACCCCCAGCTTTTCCACCTACGTCACCATGCGAATTTGTCTTGTGTTACCACTCACGCCGTTTGTCCTTGTTAAAATCTTCAACATATTCTGAACTTGTCAAAAGACACTGCACGGCATAACGCAACAGAACATGCAAAGATCTCGGACCACTACTCGGAATAACAATGCGCTCTCGAGCTGGTTTCACCTAAATGAATAAAGAGCGGTCAACCCCACCACGCCCCGGGTTCATTCACCAAGGAATACGGTACACCTGCAGCAAAACGGCCGTGGATGGACCGGGCCTAACATACCCTGGTGACGTCGATCGGCGTATTAGACAAGAATTGGCATTTCGTATTCCACACCAATTGCCCTATCGGACTATTTTCTTCTTTTCTTTTCGATCACAAGGGTGTGTGTGTGTGTGTGTGTGTGTGTGTGTGTGGTGCGGCGCTGCACGCGCCCTGCGCCGCAGCCTGCGTGCCGGGTTACCGTAATTACCAAACAATCTTCACTTTCGGATTTAGCCAAGCTCGCCAAGGTCGCCCTCTCTTTTCCCAGGTCCGCGGACCTACGCACTGATTGGTGCTTACAGAATCAAAGTCCGGATCGGCACTCACTCATCGCCCTTCCGTTCTTGGCACCCGCGCGAGTCGGACCCTGGCACCGGGCTGGGATGGGATTCCTGCAAGCCACCCCTGGGCGGGCCACACCTTGATTTGAGTCAACAGGACCGCGGCCACACACGCACAAAACACAAAACGGATTTTCGTCCGAAGGGCTGCATTTTTCCCCGGTCGGAGTTGTTTAGAATTAAGAATATTAACAACCCCCGCACACGACCGCCGCGGACCACATCCCTGAACCCCTCTGACCACTCATCACTTTATTTCAACGCACAGACTTGCCGCTTATCGATCTGAAAAAAGATTTAAAAAAAAATGTGATAATAAATAAACTCACTCACTCATCTCATCACATCCGACAACCTGCATGCAGCAGCGCACATGCTCGTAAAAGCGAAGCTGGAACCACCTTGCATTTGCTTATCTCCGTCGGCAAATATGGCTTTCCTGGACAGTATTTCGCACACAGACAATTCGCTTTTAGTTTCCCTTTTTTGACATGAGAAAACCCACACTTTTCTTACATGATCCCACATCATTTTACACTTCACGGTTCCCCGGTCCGCTCCGGTTTCGCGCGCGAACCCCGACGCAGACGCAGACGCAGACGCAGACTTGGACGTAGTATTAGACGCACGCAGTTTGCCGAGTACATCCCGTTCCCTTCCATACTTTGGTATACTTTGGTCTGGTCTTGGTCTGGTCTGGTCTGCGTTGCATACATGGGTACCTGCCTAGCGTTTATCTAAGCAGCTCGCCTTGCCTTGAACACACTACCCTGTCAAATAAATCGGCACAGTCATCTGCTTGTTGTTGCTGTTGTTGCTGTTGTTGCTGTTGTTGCTGTTGTTGCTGTTGTTGCTGTTGTTGCTGTTGTTGCTGTTGTTGCTGTTGTTGCTGTTGTTGCTGTTCTTGTTACAATGCAGATTTCTATACCCGTATCTCGTGTTTCGTATAACCGGTCAATGTATTCGGGTGGTGTAATTTATACCGGCGTATTTTACGTAGGGAATTTACACACGGTGTGCAATGCAGTCCCCCGCTGTCTAGGTCAGTGGCTTGACCTTTTGCCCGGCGGACGGACATCGCTGTCAAAGCACTGTATCACAATTTATCTGTAGTGTCGAGAAGCATAACTCGGAGGATTTCTTTTTGTTTTTTTTTTGTTTTGGGCGTTGCCTGGGAATAGATTAATGTCATGCAGTGCCGATCGTTTTTTTCTTAGTTGCGCCTCGTAATGAGCGGCGATACCGGTCCAACAGTCAAGCTGCGACAGACAAAGACATTAGATCAGGGTTTGCTTTTGGTTCCGAGAATTATTGTTATTATTATTATTATTATATTTTTAATTTCATTGTTATTGTGAGAGGATTTGCGGTGCAATCAATTTTTAGTCTCTCCAAATTCCAAACCCCGAATCATTTCGACGCTTGTCGTGGCTGGAGAATCCGAGTGGTGAATGAAAGATGGGATGATCTTGCGGTGTGTGCGGTGTGCGGTGTGCAGTGTGCGCGTAATGCAACGGGCTGAGTGATTTATATCGAGGCTTATTCCTCTTCTACCGACCTACCAAATCTGACCCGAGTGTCGGCCGAAATGGAGTGTACAAGAGGGAGGGATCTGAGTATTCTTTTTTTTGTTCCATGTTATTTTTTGTGGTGGTGTGTAGTGCTGGAAGTGGAGGTGGTGTGTTCTGTGTGGGTCGCAATTGCGTGCGGGGCGGAAATAAAGCGGTCAGAGAGGAAAAACGCGTGGAACGTTTGTCAGGGAGGATTGGATTGCCTGGCTGCGTACTTGGACTGCAGCTACACACGTACGTTTGGTGTGGTGTGGGCGGTTATGATGGGATTCTGAGATGGTTATTCCTGGATAGACGGGCCGAGCAGATAGTGTAAGAAGAGGGATTTAGTGTAGGATTGATCGACGTGGAATGGAGTGTCAGACTTTCTGTGTCTCCCGAGTCGAGAGGGAAAGAAGTGCCAAGACAGAAAAGGGGGGAGTTGGGCATCGGGTTGACAGGACAACGAGGGGCACAACGAGGGGCAGCCAGCCAGCCTTGTGAGGACCAACGCAGAATGAAACTTTCGGTGTGACCTAAGACCAGGAGGATGGGCTTTGAGGGTGGGAATGTTGGATATGCATGTATGAATAATGAGGAATCTTGTTAGCGAAAGGGTCTAAAGCTTCTCGAGGCCTAGATGATCTAAAATACGTCTGTAAAACCCCCTGGCTATGCCCTCATGGATGTGTGCATTGTGGGGAAGGGTTCTTCAGTTTAAAGCTCCATCAATTTCTCACTAGACATGAAAAATCTTAGGACAGGACACTCACTTCACAAAAGCTTTGGTCGATTAAGTCTGAGGGAGGTGCGTTTTGGAAAGTAACCACAGTTGGCAAGCGTGAAAATCAAGGTACAAAGGTTTTGATTTGATATCTGTGAGATGGGTGGGAGATGCTGCAATATCCCAATTTAAGCCAAAGACTGTTTATTCTACTGTGTAAATAGTGTTGAAGTCTATTTAAAATGGCATCTCTAAGACCCGACAAGTCTACCCATCAGATGCCCTCCAGCTGCTTCTCAAACTTCTGCTTAGTCTCCTGCATCATGCCGTCAATGTCGTAATGCCAAATCTTCCTGCACCTCCAGTCGACCTCCTCTGCCACCTTGGCATGATCAGACCCAATACGGGCGTCCTGCCACTCATAGATGTATCCAACCTCCCTGGATGTCTCAACAAGCCAGTGCGCTCTTTCAAGTCTGATGGCGTTGTAAGTCTCGAGAGCCTTCCTGACAATAAGAGACCTCTTCTCGGCGTCGCCACTGGGATCTTGATTGACCGCCGACAGGAGATACGCCAACACGGCGCCATCTTCCACGGCCATGCCTGCTCCAGCGCCGTGGTAAGGAGCCGCGGCGTGAGCTGCATCTCCGGACAGAACAACTCTCCCCTTCACAAAGGTTGGAAGTGGGTGATCATAAGTGTCAAACACGGCCCACTTGTTCAACTCGTCCGGCAGCATGTCGATGATGGACCGCACGGTCGAGTTGAACTTTTCAAACGCCCTGACCGCGTCTGCCTTCTTGGCGGGAGCAGTGAACTTTTCGACATAAGGCCACTCCTTGGGGTCAGTGACGAATGCGACAACGTTCAGAAGCTTTCCTCCGGCAACAGGGAAAGTGAGTGCGTGTCCATCCGGGCCGAGATACATGTGGCGGGTTTCTGTCTTTTCCTGGCCGAGAACGGGGAACGCCTTGTCCATGGGAATCAGCCCGCGGAAAGCGTACTTGTGGGAGTAGTGAGGGTGGTGAGCGGCTTTGTTGCTGTCGCCGATGACGATCTGCCGGACGCGGGAGCGGATGCCGTCACATCCAATCACTTGGCAAATGCACGTCAGTCAACGGAATCCGTCATCGAACAGGAGGAAAAGAGAGAAATAACATACCAACATCCGTCTCCGCCTTGCTCCCATCCGTAAACTCCAACACAACCTTTCCGTCCTCCCCGTCCACAATCCCAGCCAGGTTCTTGGAAAACTTGACAGTTCCCTCCGGCACGCTCTTGATCAGCTCGTCCAGAAACTCGGCCCTGGAACAGCCCTCAAACCCGCGCTCGCCGAGATACATCTTGTGGATCATGGCAACCTGTCCGTTCTCATCTGCCTCCTTCTCTCCGTCGACCCAGTTGAACCAGTCCGTCCCGTTCTGCACCGTCACGCGCTTGAAGGCTGCGTGAATGCGCGGGTCGAGAACTTTCATTGCCCATTCGGCATTTTGAGTGAACCCGATTCCCGCACCGATCTCACCAAAGCTGCGGCCGCGCTCGTAGATTGTTGGCGTGATGCCGCGGCTGAGAAGACCGAGAGCGAGGGTGACGCCCGCGATGCCGCCGCCGATGATGGCTACGTCCAGGGGAGGGAGGGAGTTATTTGTGGAGCCCATTGTGTTGTGCCAGTGATGGATGATTCAGGGGTAATTCCTTGGCAGCTGTGAAGCAAAAATATTTATCAAGGTTTGACAAGGTCTTCAAGTAGTTGTTGGTTGATATCAAAGCTGAAATAAAGGCAAATGGTCTTTTACTTATATATGCTTCTCTGAGTTTCGGGGGGCAAAAGCACGTATCGGAACCGGAGTAACCAAAACCAGTCAGCCCCGACCAATCCGGTTCGACCGAACTCAACATCATAAGATCTTCAACAAAAAGTGGCATGATTCTTTCTTCGTTTTTCCAACAACATTTTAAAATTTACACTCTGGAGTTTCTAAAAGTCTATACAAAAGAGCAAGAAAGAAAAAAAAATTCTAAACTTTTACTCTTACAGACAACATCCCCTGACTAATCCGCAGCACCACCACCCTCAGCCGCGACGCGCCCCCTAAAAAGGAATAGGATAAGCAGCGCCGAACTTGTTCTTGGGATCCCACTGCCTCTTGAGCTTAGCAAGCCTGGGGAGGTTGTCCTCGCCGAACCAGACGCCCGGACCCTCATCGCCGTAAGCGTAGTTGATATAAGTCCTCAGCTTGTTGAACCCGCTCGTGGCGGCCAGCTGGCTTCTCAAAGGCTTGCTCAGTTGGTAAACCTCCTCATCGTGCGCGGGACCGTCGTAGAAGTTGTTAAACACAATCAGGGTGCTGAAGTCGCGGCCGGGGTACACGCCCTGCTTGGCCTTGGGGACGGACTGCGTGACGGTCAGGTTGAACCTCTGGATAAACATGGAGCCCGTCAGCCAGGGGCGCGCGGCGATGGCGTCGGCGTACTCGGTGAGCACCTTGCTGTAGGTGGCCGCGTTGGTCTTCTTGAGTCCGACCGAGGGGTGGTTGTTGTACACTCCCTTCCTGCACGACTGGGCGCCGTTGCCGAACGACTGAGCCTGAGAAGCGTTCCAGAAGGGCATGGTCTGGTTTGCCCATCTGACGGGGGCAGGGACGACGCTGAGGAACTGGTCAACCCAGGGCTGGGCGGCGCCGGGGGTACCAAAGTAGGTCATGGATGCGGTGAGGGAGACGCGTCCGGTGGCGCGGACGAGGCCGGCGGTGATTGTGAGGCCCATTTCGCGGGGGTAGGTCGCGTCCCAGGACTCTAGGAGTTGGAAGAGGGACGAGTTGGACGCGCCGTCGTATTGGAAGTCTGCCTGGACGAGGTCGCCGCGGTTGGGGGCGTCAAAGATTTCGAAAACGGCTTGGGTGATGATGCCGAAGTTCTGGCCGGCGCCCTTGACGGCCCAGAAGAGGTCAGTGTTTTGAGTGTCGGAGGCTGTGACGAGATCCCCGGCGGCGGTGATGAGGCGGACGGAGCGGAGGGCGTCGATGCCGAGGCCGCGGAGACCTTGGTAAGGGCCGTGGGCGGCGCCGATGGTTGCGCCGATCATGTTGACGCAGAAGGCGTTGCCGGTTGCTGAGATAATGTTAGCATGATGCTTCAGGGGGTAAATAGGGGGAATGGAAAACTCACGGATGAATTTTCCAACATTGTACAAGTTGCGTTGAAAGTCAACAAAGGCAATACCGGGACCGACGGTCAGCCTGTTGCGCGGAGCATCGACGACGTTCTCCTTAAAGTTGGAGAGGTCAATGTTGATGGCATTCTTGACCTTGTTGGACTTGTCGGCACCACCGTGGCCGCCGCCGGTGGCGTAAAAGGGAACATTGTATCTGTTGGCAGTCCTGACGATGAACTGGACGTCCTGCTCGGTGGAGGGCTTGATGGTGACGGTGAACGAGGGAGAGTGCCAATTGGACCAGCGCTGGGTGGTGGTGGTATTGAAATCCGAATCGGTGGGGAAGTGAATGGAGGCACCAGATGACAGGCCAGGTCCAAAAACTGCAGTGATGTTCAGGACTGGGCCGGGGCCCGTGTAGCCACGTGCGACGGCTCGCCTGTCACCTGTCGTGAGGGCTGCAGCCAAGAAGGGAAACCCCGCAAGGAGGGCGGTACGAAGGAAATGCATCTTGTGGAAAGTGATACTGAATGGAAAGATGGCTGGATGAAGAACTCAAAACATCTTGACGAGCGAAATAACACCAACATTTATACAGAAAAGGAACTCATCCAAAAGGGGTCCCTAGTGCCAGTGATCCAGGCATCATCGAACGAGCTCATGATCCAAA
The DNA here is from genome assembly GCA_033297175.1 of Cladorrhinum sp. PSN332. Taxonomy (NCBI): domain Eukaryota; kingdom Fungi; phylum Ascomycota; class Sordariomycetes; order Sordariales; family Podosporaceae; genus Cladorrhinum; species Cladorrhinum sp. PSN332. The sequence continues at coordinate 81,184 of MU858824.1, read as the reverse complement.
ATTCCAAATCCAGCATTCAGAGCGCCTCAATGGACTCTACTGTGCCGCCCGGAACATCTCGAAGCCTCAGCTTACTTTCGACACACCCTTCTCCGACAGCTTGCTTGAACTATTCCCCTTGCTACTGCGCAGGATCAATTTCACTAAGGCTGCGGCGGCAACCCAGCGACCCGGGACCACACCACCCTGTTCCGTTGGCTGAGCCACATGGGTTTGGGCGAATAATCCTGAACGCACCGACTGGGCGAGGACGGAGATGGCCGACAGGCAGGTAGATGAACAAGAGATGCAATATCAAGATCAGGAGATTCAAACAGAAGGAATATCTCGGAGAAGATCATCTGTATTATCTCGAGGCCATCAGATAATCCCACACAGCTTCTGGAAGACCCAGATGTTCAAAAAGCCAAGCTCCCAGACCTATGCACTCATCATCATATCCAACACAAGCTTTCCAATAAATTAATGATCTGCACGTCCTCCACGCATATCCAGTCCGTTGGGAAAAAATAAAGGCGGTACGGGGCCCGCGTACCTGACGTTACATTCACACCTTCCAAACAAAGCCACTGCGTGTCTGCGCCGCCGCCATTTCCTTGTAGGCGTGGTTGCACAACTGTGGCAGTTGCGGGCGATTAGTGGCAGCCAATCGGACCATCAGGTCCGCGGCCCTCTCCCGCCCCGCCCCTCCCCTCATCGATCCCGGTTCTCTTTCGGAGTATTTGAGAGACCGAGTACTTTTTGGGGTTTTGGGTACGTCCGGCGCCGAGTTACCCCTTCCCACCTCTTTGTCCGTCCACGGCCTTGGCGCTTACGAGAATATGCAAACGACAGCGCAACTTTGACGCCATCGCTCCTTACTTTGGAGTCCTGTAAGTGCATCTCACCATTTCGACTTTCTTCCATTTGTAACAATTTTAATTTACGCTCGGATGTAACGCCAAGCTTATCCCCTTAAACTCCGATGCCCGTGTGGCTTTGGAGGTGTTCTAAAGCAGCGACAAACGCCCCCCTTCTTCCCCTCTTCCAATTTCCGAAAACTAACATGCAACGATTGAGCAATCTTACCCGATCTATTGCCTCTTGCTGCAGCACACGAAAGCGACCATCTTCCACTACTCCAAAACAGGCATTCGCTACTACCGCTACCTCTACCTCTACCGCAACACCACCCAAAATGGCCAAGACTCATCTCGCCGCCATCTCCAAGGAGAAGGGAACCCCTTTCGTCATCGTTGAGCGCGAGACCCCAGAGCCAGGCCCCAACGACGTCCTCATCGAGGTCAAGGCCGTCGCTCTCAACCCAATCGACTTTTACCAGCGCGACTTTGGTCTTCCCCCTGTCCCCATCTACCCCGCCGTTCTCGGCTCAGACACAGCCGGCTACGTCGTCAAGGTCGGCAGCAATGTAACCAACGCCCCTCCTGTCGGCTCGCGCGTCCTCGCCATGGCTTCTGCCTTCTACCAAGATGGTTCCCCCGACCACGGCGCTTTCCAAAAGTTCGCCCTCGCTCAGTCCGAGGCCGTCACTCCCCTCCCCGACCACCTCTCCTTCGAGCAGGGTGCCGTCTTCCCCTTGGCCGTTCTGACCGCCCTCACGGCTTGGCCTACCATGGGCATTCCCCTCACCACTCGCTACACCCCCGCAGACAAGCAGGCCGTCCTCATCTGGGGCGCCGCCAGCTCTGTCGGCACCTTCGCCGTGCAGTCCGCCAAGGCAATCGGTTTCACCGTTTACGCCACTGCCAGCCCCAAGCACCACGACTACATCAAGTCCCTCGGCGCTCACCAGGTCTTTGACTACAAGGATGCCGACGTCGTCTCCAAGATTGTGTCGGCAGCCAAGCAGGACGGCGTCAAGCTGTACAACGCCCACGCCGTCGTGGACGGTGCCCTGCAGCAGGTGTTGGACGTGCTAAAGGAGACCAAGGGCGACAACCACGCGCAGGTCGCCAACTCTCCCGTCCTCCCCGAGGGACACCCCACCCTTGACAACACGACCATCAAGTTCAACTACCCATCCTTTGACCGCAAGGAGAGGGACAAGCACATCGGAGACGCCTTCCACGGGTTTGTCGCCCCCCTTCTCAAGGAGGGCAAGTTGGTCCCCAGCCCGCACTTGCAGATCGAGGGTGGCGGTTTGGAAGGCGTGAACGCCGCTTTGGATAAGCAGAGAGCTGGTGTCAGCGGCACCAAGATTGTTGTGCCTATTTAAGGGGTGGATATTGTCACAACAGGGGGGGATGATGGACGAGAAATAACATGACTAGCTAGGATTAGGCAACGAAGATATATAGCATATGAATTAAAATGAGAAATGAGTTTTCGGTTATTTTTTTAATTTTTTTTCCCCGTAGAAGATTTGGCTGTCGAAGGCTTTACTTCGATTGCACTAATTGTGCTTATGACCACTTAAGAACTGACAGAGATTATGTACGAAGCGACATTCTTTTCCCCTTGGCTACCTCCTTGTTGTGAAAAGCAGGTAGGTGATTGTAGCGATTTGATTCAAGTTTAGTGCCGGTATAAATCGCCCTTTTTGCTTCCTTCTTATTTATGCTTCTTTGGTTGGCTGAAAATGGTTTGGTAGGAGCGTGCTTGTATAGGGTAATTACATGTTGCCAGGAGACACTGTAGGGTATGGATATATATGTATATATATACATATATATATAGTCACACGCGCTGAGGGCCAGAATAGGTATTCCATGGCCTATAAACTTCCTTGCGTGTTGAAATATATGATTCTAAGTGATATAACTGGCAGTGAACCGGAGACATCTCTGACAGAGGAATGGTGGCTGAATACAAGTATACACATGATGGTCCTGACAAGGCCTGGCTGTTGCATGCTCACGATGTATATACATGTACTAGTATCTCCTTGGCTTTAGGCACAGACCCTCAGTTCTGCACTCTACGTTTACGCCCTGATTGGAGCCATTCCATAGGCAGGGGCTGTTCCCTGGGCAGAAGCCGTTGCCGTGGGTGGAAGGCTTCAAAGATACCTACGGACGATCGAGCGAAGCGAGGCCAGGGGTTTGGGGGTTTACCCCCATCAGTGTCAACGTGGGTTTCTCCATGCGCAGAGCATCGTATTCTAAACCCAAACATTCAGTTGGCTTTATTAACGAGGGTGATCAGGTTTGATACTTCAGTGTGGATACTGTCAAACTCAGCGGCAGTGACTACACAGAGATAGTAGACTACCACATGTTGAATGTCTTTCAAGGGGTGCACCTGGGGAAACAAAGCCTGGTAATACTCAAAGACGGACAGTGGACGCATCTTTCTCTTTTATAAGAAGTCCAATATAGCTGTATTTCCCCAAGCGTCCATCAACTCGGTAGGTACCTGTAGGTAGCTGATTGTCTCGAATGTGTAAAGAGAGAAAACTAGCTTCCAACATTGCAACAAAAAAGACAACAATAGGATAGGATACCGAACTACTAAAGGCGGAAAAGACACGTCCTAAAGGTTTAAAGGAGTACCCAGAAAATATGAACAAGGACAACGAAAGAAAGAAGAAAGAAATCATACGCATCCTGTCCTACCCTTCCACGGTGAAAACAATCTCGTGTGCTGCCTGGTTGTTAGCGGGCCATCTAAGTAGCTTGGGTCCAAATTTGACCGCACACACCGAAACAATCACTTACATTTCTACCCAAAATACTCAATAGCCAGAGCATATTCCAGCACTTCACTGTCCATCCTCTTGACTGCCACTCGTGCTGTCACTTCCATGGTCCCGTTTTCGTTCGTCATTTGGGAAGCTGGCCGCCCTGAATGGAAAGCGAACCCGCCTCTTGCTGGCAAACACCATAAAGCCGGCATATGCCGCAGACCACCTGCGTTTTCGCCGTGCGCCATTGGGCACGGATCGAGCTCCTCGTCGTTGTCGTTGTCGTTGTCTTTGAGCTTTACCTTTGACACCAGAAGTGGGTGCCCACATGAATGGCCCAATGTCGTGATTGATATGAAATACATTACCCTTACCAAGGCTCACCCAGCCAGACCGTCGGATGTGACCATCTGCAGGCTCCAACTTGGGATCATGAAGGCACTCATGATCTGTTAGCCAATCGCCGTTTAGCTCCTCGTTATCCGGCCAGTTTCCACTGACCAGCCCTTCGCGGTACTTTTCAAAGTGCTCTGCTATGATAACTTCAAATGGTGTCGTTGGATCATACCCGCACTCAATGAGGGCCTCCCGCTCTCGTTCCTCGCGTGTTTTATAGGGAAGGAAGTTATTGCCCCAATGCCTTCGTATGATGCTAGGTTTAGCGTCTATTATTGATAAAGGCGGCAAGATCATGTCGACAACCTGCCACCATGTATTCCAGTGTTGCCATAGGGAACCTGTGTGCTGTGTCCGGCTGTAGCGATATTCTCCCATCAGTAAATCAAGCTGAGCTAACAGGTAGCCGTCCTCCTCCCGTAGCGTTATATGCTCCTCTTCTGAGATCGTTGTCCATCTTCCGCAACAGGTGTGGGCCATTCCCAGCCGTTCAAAGATTTCCACCCGGCAAATGCTGAACAGTATCCCACCAATTTGCTCTTCATCGAGCTCCAAGATTGAGAAGAGGAAATCCAATATCAGCTCGCGGTTCCAGTAGGAGGATGCTTTGTGTCTGTAATAGAACGGCCGCCCCGAGGTTGTGATCCGCCAGATCAGGGAGGTAGCTAGGCAACCACTACTGGAACAGAAGCAAATGCAAGAGTCGAGTGTATGAATTAGGTGCCGTAGAGGAGAGAGGAGTTCAATAACTGATCCCAGCCTGATAACACCAGTTTCCAGGGACATCATGACGTGATAGAGCTTGGTGATGTCATTTTGTATCCCCTCCGCCAAATAAAAAAGCAATGTTGGCCACCCGACTTGAGGGCAGTCACGGCAGGTTTCAAATCTGGGTTTGGCGCCGTGCTTTAGAAGCCAGAAGGCGGATCCCAAGAGATGCCGATAGGCATATCTCGAGTAACTAATTGCGATCTTCTGAAGAAGCGTTTGGGGGTGGGGTATGTTACTTGGACGGTACAACACGTCCAAAGTGTCAACCTCGGTAAATCCAGCTTCAAAGAGGATCTTGAGGTGCTTTGGACTCGGAAGTGGAGACCAAGGTTTGAAGTTGTAAATCGAACCCATTCGGCAGCAATCTAGACTAGCAGGAACTGCGACCCGGCCTGCTAGTGCTCGATAGATCTCATCTGCATTGCGGTCAAGAACCGTGGTATCTGACAGGCCAAACTGCCTAATTTGGTGCAAAGGGAATGTGTCAAGCGCGATTCTGTTCACGGCCTGACGCCGACGTTTGAACTCATCAACGACCGACTGAAATCCTAAAATGCTGGCGTCATCAGTTTTTCTGGAAAGGCCGAAAAGAACCTCAAAAGTCCATAGGCCATTCGGAACACTGCCCATATACAGACAAATTTGAGGCGCATGGCTAAATATAGGAAATGCTGTCTCCAAGAGGATGTCGAGAGACTCGATATCGGCCGTTCCGCATGCGATCTTGATCGACTCAATGGGACAATAGTTAAAAGAGACTAAGAGACGTAGTCCATCGTACCACCCCAACGCAAGTGCAAGAATCGAAAATCGATCCTCACAGCATACCGAAGGATGATGATTGGTCTGCCTTTTTGCCAACTTCTTAACATCTTCATACCGGCGAGCCACGACAGCGAGAGCGAGATCGTCATATTGCATTCCTGTCCAGACTTTTGTTAAGCATCATTGTATTATTATGGGGAAAGGGCGGGAGAGGATGGCTACCTTTCATAACGCCAGGATTTGATATTAAGGTGTATAGAACGGTAATCTGTGCCCAAGAACCACGCCTCTTGGAAAAGCCTGCGTCGACAGTGTCCAGAAGATCGAGAGCGTCCAATTGGGCGTAAAGCGGAATTCGCCATGACGAGACACAGTTGGCTGCAAACGGGTGTCTTGATTTTGATGTAGCGGATGAGCGTCGGGAAGAACGGAGTAGATGTGCGTTGAGTAAAAGGCCCAAAGCCGTGCAATCGATGCTATAATGCCTAATGAATCTACAAATATGACCTACAGTTTCAGCATAAACGAGATAAACCTGTATGGAACCTTTCCTTTTCTCATGAATCACAATAAGAGTAACTGGAATAGGAATGGAGGTACGTACAAGCGCAAACAGTAGCTAGAAGTCAGATAGTAGAAGTTGCCGAAATTGCGAGAAATTGGAGACACTAGATGCCAGGTGTCTGAACCTGTCGTTGTCGCTAAATGCAGAAGGTTCTCGATTTCATCGGCGAAACACTCCCATAAGTCACCAATGGCAATTACCAAGATGAGCAGTGCCTGGTATTTATCAGCCCTTGTTTCTCGAAAAGGAGAGGCAATAAGTGAACCTACAGAAAAGAACGAGTTTCCCATCTCATCAACATCAGCCCCGGATGCAGTCCCTTGGCCGATGGCTTTCCTTATGTTGAGTAACATGCTTCCAAGGGCATGTCGGGTTTTTTCAATATCCCAGTTCACGACTATCTCTCTCTCGAAATCATACATTCTGCCCAGATCAGAATTGACAAATGTTGGGAATCCAAAGGTAGAGGGGCGGGCGGTAGTGCACTGAGGAATCAAGCCGTCCAATAAACGAAATGTAGGCGACTCGCTCCTTCGAACCGTGCCACGGAACCTCAGAGGGGAGCGAATCGACCACCAGCCTGCCCCCTGTGCCGCGCCAACTGTGAGCTCCATCGTCTTGTTGAGGAACGGGAAGAGCTGCGCAGCGAGGGTATAATGCCAACTTCGGTATCCGACATCATAAAGTGGACAGGTGGCATGATGCTGCGATTCCCAGCTCCTGACTAGGGAGAAACGACCCGAACGACTCTCGCTTCTTTCAGAAGTAGGTCGGCAATTGCAGCTGCGGAACCGTTTCAGGGCTCGAAGAGACTTTTGGTGCGCATCTCGAAGCGCGCTCGGTTGTTGAATGAGGCGCTGCTGAACACCTCTTTCTAGCTCTGCCATCTCATCCCTGGTCAACTGACCGACTCCCTGAATCATCATTTGCGAAGCGGAAGTGGCATTGCTAGTTACGGCTTTGATTAGGTTGTTTCCCATTGCTTGAAGTTCTGCACGCATGATTTGGGCCTCGAGATGTAGCTGTCGGAGCTCAGATGAGTGAGCACGTTGGTCGTGGTGGATGCTATTAAGGACACCCGAACGAAGGTTGGCTTCCTCTCGGAGTGAATTGATGTTACCAAGAATGTGAGAAGTGTGTCCACTGTTTTGTTGCATCGTGGTGTGTAACTCTAAACCGGTTTTGTGGACTTCCTCAAGCCGCTGCATCATGCCTTCATGATCTTGCGTGATATTTGCCGCAGTTTGGTGAATAGACTGAGCCATGTTGTCAAAGTGCTGGGAGGCCATGTCTTGATTATCTCGAAGAGCTGCTTGGATCACTCCGCCCGCATTGTCCACATTATCAAGGCGACGGAACATGTCGTCACGTGTGGTGCTCAACGATGACAGTATTTGGGATGATAAATCACTGGACGTGGCTTGCATCTCCAGGCCAACAATCTGAAGCTCCCGCAATAACTCGGTGTTGACCCTGTCGACTCGTTTCAGCTTCTCTGCCACCTCTTCTTGGTGAACCAGTGCCTCCGCAGCCTTCCATGTCTGTCGTAAGCGGGAGGGGTGTTTGCTGGACGAGCTTGTGGGCCCGCACAACTTCAAAAGCAGTCCCTGTGCATCATTCATCGCTTGGCTAACCTGCTGTGCAGATGGCAGCAGTCGATCGTATTGTTCGGGACAGAGTGCATCTCGTAACGTTGCTCTAGGCTGTAGTAGGGTGGTGCAGATATGAGACACTCTGGTCGAGGACCGCTCAACGTCGTCGAGGAGGGATCGGGTTCGGTTGGGTGTGTCGCGGAGATCACGGATCAACTTGATGCCACCGAGAAGGGCTCGGGCGGCGACGTCAACCACCTGAATGCCCGCCGCAGCGGCTCCAAGTCCGCTGACGGGGTCCATGCCGATTACGGTCCAGAGGATTGTATCGTCCGCCGTGGTAATGTGTGGGGATGTTGTCGAGATTGATAAAAGAATCGAGAGAAAAGCAGAGGGAAGCAAGGTGTGTATGGCCAATGTGAAAAGTCTGCCCGGGCGGTGGCAGTGCGGGGAATCGTGGCTGCCTCTGCACGTCTGTCTTTGCAAGTCTACACAGCCTGGGTGCATCTGCGCCAAGCAAAGAGCATGATCAGATATCTTCTTGCTCTCGAACTTGAAGACCATTGGCTGTCAAGTGTTCCCCTCTTTCCCGAACTCGGGTTGAAGTTCCTCCTGAACCACACATTAAGATTCTTATCACTCTGTTGCCGATGTAAGCCAATTTGGACAGGATGATATTGGGGTTCCAAACAAAGAAAATCGTGAACTGGTCGTGGTGATATCCGTAGAACAAATTTATCTAAATGCATCATGTGAATTTTGCCCTCGTCATCGCACTTAAGGGCGTCGCGAAACAACCTCAGCTCCTAAACTACATTGTGCTCCCAGAATCGGTACCATGGTTTCAGATGTCGAACGAGGAAATTCCAATACGCGGTAACGCCCGATTCGTGGATTTGAGATCCCAACAGGTGTGTGCATTTGTCTAAAATTCTACGAATAGAGCCTAAACTGTTGATACGAGAGGCTGCTACCGACGTTATCGTGGGGTTTTGCGGATGCCTTTTGGCTGATACAGCTTGGAGGTCTGGCTCGAGAAGATCTTAGCGCAACTGTATAGCACCGTGCCAATGCATCAAGCGTCTTAGCGAGAAAGCTCACTTCTCACACTCTACAAGATGCAGGTGACGCACCTCCGTCTGCTTAGTTAGCCATATAGTCAAGTAGTTATGCTGTCTTGCTCTGCGGACCTGGGTCAAGCGCTCACATACGAAGCCATCATACATAGGTAATTTTTGTCTGGTATTGTAGTGATTGCGGATTCTGACTGTGAACTTACACAATCTCGACCTGGTATGACGTCCCGTCAAATGTGAATGCCTCCTTGTTCCTTGGAGTCTTGTGCAGGATGCAATTGACCATGAGATCTGACCACGCCAACGTTCCCGCCCTAGCTCCTCCTTCGTTTACAGGGTTTGACTCACACCAGACTTTGTCTCCCCACATGAGCCGGCCGCGCAAGATATCAGCCCTCTGTAGTGTTTCCCGCAAAATCTTTAGGAGCTTCGCTTTCCGTGCCTTCAACACAAAATGAGAACTCCCCTCTCCGGCAAAACTCATGATTCTAACCGGGTCTGACGGATTGGTGTTTCCAATCCCGACCCAAGAGTTCCAAGACTGCTCAAATCTTTTCAAAACTTTGACAAGGCCCTGGTCCCACTCCCACGGCTCGCCTCTGTTCGCTGCAATGTCCAAAATAACCCGTTCCCGGTCTTGCACGTGCATGTGCTCAGTGACACCTAGAGACTCCATCGCTCTGAGGTACTGGCCGCGCAAGTCCTGGATGTGCTTGATGTAATCAGGGAGGTCCAGGCCCAAGAGGGCTGAAGCAGAGGCGGGTTGGGTATCTTGAGAGTCGTAATACATGGTTATCTCTAGAGTCTCCTGATCATTCTCATCGTGGAAAGTTTTATGCTCGTGGTCCCTCATGGAAAGCAAATATTGACCCCAAAGGGCGTCATCATCGGCCCAGGCAAGACGCGCCATTGCAATAATATCTGGTCCATATACCCTCGGCAGCTTTGCCAGCACGGGGAATAACCGCCATATCAAACGGTAACTTTGATAATAGTCACTATCCCAGATGATGGGCTCAAACAGGCCCTCATCGAGACTTAGTTCAATCTCCGAAGGCTGAAGCATCGGCTCTTCCCTCTGTACCGCTCTCCGAGCTCTGGACCGTAACCGTACTGTGCGAAGCGTTGGATCGAGCTCGGGTGTAAAAGGAAGCTGTGGTCTGTAGGCAAGAAAGAACACCTGCAAACAACGCGCAACGAGGCGGAATACGCCAGGTGTGTCTGTCTGACGGAGAAGAAGGAACAAAGGGCGTCGGTCTCCGGTACTGAGATAGAATAGATGGTCCTTTTCGGGACATATGAGTCTCTCTAGCCCTTTCGTTTTAGAGGTGAAGAATATCTGATGCTCATCTGGGTCGAACTTTTCTGCATTAGCATCGCTGGTGTTCAGCATTGTGGCCGAAAGGTGATAGCAGAGAACCGATGTTCCTTCCATCTGGTCAACCACAGCGGGACGCATGTTGATCCTGAAAAAGTGGGCGAGATTGACCAAGACAGATCCAGTTGATGCCATGACTGTCACAGGTGTGTATGCAAGTGTCTTTGCAATGTTTTCATGCCCGCCTACTTCCATGAATCTCATATAGACATCCTCTAGCCCGCAGTTACTGCAGCCTTCAAGCCTTGAGTCAATGTCTTTGGTCAGACCTGTGCTGCCGGGGCTAGTTCCCAGTACTTGCCCTTTGCTTCGTCCAGTCTCTAGATGGCTGCCTAGACATGCCTCGCAGTATTGACGGGCTTTGGTCTTGAAGGGTTCGTTTTGCGACCTCAGAATGTACATGACCATAAATTCGCGATCTTCGTGGCGTCCAGCATCTGGGTCTCCGAGCAAGGACAATGGTTCCTGGTCACCGGGCGGGTGTCCGAAGAACGAACTGTTAGTTACCTGGCAACGCTTCAGGACCTTATGCTGCCACTCGGATGTCCATTCGACATACAACTGGTAGTTTAGGTCCACTTCAACAGAAATCAGCGGCCCTGGTGACTCCCAAGCTGGAATCCACGATGGATATTTGTCCCACCCCGAGACACCCGAGGCTGCCATCAAGACTCGAGGATCCCTGTCAACCGCAAGGCAGTGGGCGAACATTCCAATGAATGCATGTTGCGTGGATATTGCATAGTTTGGCTGCATGTGCGATTCCATTTCTGCCCATTCCCCACGGACAATTGCGGATTCCTTCACAATTGACAAGACTCCAAATATCAGGTCCCTGGGGTCGCTGCAGCTACACTTCCATGCCCCTATCACAGCATTGAGAAGGGAGCTTGAGCCTTTCAGACCTTTCAAGAGGCCTTTGGAGGCCTGCTGAAACCATGGCGCAGGTGATGAGTTCCATACTTCTTTGGCGACTTGGCCCATCGTTGCCTTGTCAATGCGGTATTCGGTGATGCCCACCCTCATAAAGCTCTGCTTGGAAATAGTCAACTCTTGAACCACCCACAGACGGGTGAAGAACCTCCTGTTTAGGAGGTCGACCAAGGATACACTGGTGGTGTTCTGAAGCAGCTCTGATTGGAGGGAAGAAATGGGTCGTCGCGGTGGATAAGCTCGGTTCTCTGGAAGAGGTGTGATCATGTCGGATCCCAAAAATACATTGAGACGAGAGGCTTGTTGGTATATCAAGGACATTTGCGAAACCTGATCCTCTCGTTCCATTGTGTCCCGTTGGTTGATGCAGATTGCGTCGATCCATAACGCTCGTTCTCCGCGCGGCGGGCGCAAGAACTTTAGCATAGACCAGCAGTTGTCGGTTTGGTACAAAACATCCCAATGCGGCCCGATGAAGATGGGTCTGCAAAATGTGTCATTGCCATCCTCTCCACCCCAAGTATACGACGTTGTTTCGTAATCCGGACGGTCGTCAAACCCAAAAACACAAAGATCGATGTGGATAGGGTCATCGACATTGGCACTGGGCCCGAGCCACAAGATCCTGAAGCTGTTGGGTGGCAAGGGCTCGTAAATGGCATGGGCAGGGAAGGGATCAGGCGCATCGTCGAATTTAGTTGAGCGCTCCTTTGGCGAATTCGCATCCGATCTCGGGTGTATGGTGTATTGGACAGTTCCGGGCCAAAAGAGCCCCAAGTCGTGTAGAGGTTCACCTGGCGGGATCGGGGGCAATGCGCTGTACCCCGCAACTTCAGCGGCAAGTTTGGCCAGGTCGGGGACTGCTTGGCAGGTGTGACATTGAGGAATGCCGTCCCTGATGCCGATGACAACGGCGGGAAATGGACATGACGAATGGTGCCACCTGCTCATCGTTTAGGGGTTTGATGGATTTGGGATGCCCGGGGTCTCACTCGGGTGAGAAGCTTTAGGCAGGAACGCCCGAATTGCTGCAAGTCGGGAGGCCAGCCGGAACAGTCAAACCAAAACCACGTGGGGGGATGTGACTGCCTTTGCAGACAGGGGACTCGCCAGGCCAATCAGGAAGCCCCATCCACATCATCTATCTGCGATGGAGGGACGACGAGGGCCTGCATACGATTGCCGGTAAGCACAACCGAAGCAAATACCAGTCGCAGGCTATTGCATTCGGAGGACAATCCCCGAGCGGGACCATGCTTGGCTTCCGTCCATCTATATCCCAGGATATGGCAATCCAATCTCGCCGGTTATCTTCAGGATACATGTGATAGGTTAATTAGCATTGGCATCAGATAGGCACAAACCGTCAAATTCACCACGATTCCATCATGAATTCCATCGTCCAAAATCTCTTCGTAGCCATCACCAACTTCGATCCCAACCGCCATAGCCAACGATGGATCGCCTGAAAATCCACCTTCTCCTGCTTTTCTCGACCCTCATCTGCTTGCCCAACGCAGTCGCGGTCCCTCTTATCAACCGACAATTCTACCCCGGCTACCTTCCCCCACCTTCCCTCGACCCATGGTACTCACCTCCCGCCAACTGGGAATCCACAACTCCCGGCACTCCTCTTCGAATTCGTCCCTCGGCCTACCCAACAATCAACATCCGCAAGTGCCGCGACACCCTACAAATCCTCTACCGCTCTTCTGACACCCACGGCAAACCATCATGGTCGGTCACAACCCTCTTCATTCCCACCTCACATTCTTCCCTGTGCGGCACATCCTCCCAAACCGCCAACACTACCTGCTCCCACGGCATCGTTTCCTACCTCGTTCCTTCCGACTCGGTCTCTCCCGATGCAGCGCCATCTTACCTCCTTCAAGCCCGCGAACCCTACGGGGAGATGCGTGACCTCCTCGCAAGAGGATACGTAGTTGCCGTGCCGGATTACGAGGGTCCAACAGCAAGTTATTGCGCCGGTGCACAGGCGGGATACGCAACCCTCGATGGCATCCGCGCCGTCCTCGCATCAACGGATAAAATCGGCATCCCTCTTGAGAAAGCCAGACACGCGATATGGGGATACAGCGGTGGCGCCTTCGCAGCTGGGTTCGCAATGGAGTTGATGGATGCTTACGCGCCGGAGCTCAAAACCAAGGTTTTTGGAGCTTCGGTTGGCGGCCCGAGTCCGAATCTGACTACGGTTGCAGAGGCAATGAACAAGAAGGACACGGCAGGCTTGGTGATTGCCAGCCTGGTGGGAGTGACGAGTCAGTGGCCAGAGGCAAAGGAGTTCTTGTTGTCAAGGTTGAAGAAGGAAGGGCCGTATAATGCTACGGGGTTTATGAAGGTGGAAAAGATGAGTGGTGTGGATGCGTTGGTTGCTTATCCCCATCAGGATGTGTACGATTATTTCGAGAATGGGGCGGAGGATGTCTGGCATCCCATTATCCAGGATGTCATTGACAAGGATGCGGTGATGGGTGTTGTGGGGGCACCACCCAAGGAGGTCCCAGTCTTTGTGTACAAGGCGGTGGATGATGAGATGAGCGCTGTTGGGGAGACTGATGACTTGGTGGACAAGTATTGCAGTCATGGGTCAAGGGTGTTGTATCACCGGAATACGATGGGTGGACACAATGATGAGCTGTGGAGTGGAAGGTTGAGGACTATGGACTTCTTGGCTCACGTGCTGGATGACAAGAGAAGCGCCAATATGACTGTACCGGAGGTGGGCGAGTGCCTGACAGAGGACGTTGCAGTCCCACTCGATGTCCTTTACCTCTTGCCAGATTGGTGGTGGACGGGGATTCCCTAGATTCGCGTTCAAAGTGTTTTGTATACAATCTTCAGGCTGGAGGGGCTATATACACCGGTTTGCAGGTTTTCCCCACCATCCTTTTGCCTAGCAATCTGCCTCAGTTCTCATATCCCTGACTCCCGACCCATCAGTTATTGTCATTCATGAACCTTTGCAACCACTCATTTCGCCCAGTAAAGCTTCGAAATTTCTTGCCAAAGATCCTGTATACCAATCGTCAGCACTTTGTATCTCTCAAAGCATCCTGTTGCCAACTCACCAAAGCGGTATCGTCAACAAAGTGACAAATACAAACAGAGATCCAAGGATCGAAAACACAACCAGAGCACCCTGATCCTCATACCACGGAACGACAAAATATGTCAAACCGAACGTCAGCAAGTTCCTTGTGTTGATGGCCACAAATGCTTCCTCGTTGAGTTCCCGGTAGCTGTCCACGATGTACCCAAACACACAGGTTGCGGCGAATACTAAGCTCATATTGGCTAGACCAAAACAGAAGACTGGTCCGAACCAATGAGTCCGATATTCGACAGTGGCGCCGAAGCCGTAAAACCCGACAACTCCAAGTATCAGCGAGACGCTCATCAGCGGTAGACGAAACTCTGGTTCGTAGATGCCGCGATTCTTCTTGGTGAGATATACACAGATCCAGTCGTTGAGAGGTCCCGAGATGAGCTCGCCAATGATTGTCAGGATAAATGGGGAGAGACTGATAAGTCCAACCTGGCTGACGGTGAAGCTGTAGGGCGGTTGGACGAAGATGGAGGCGTTGACGACGGAAAAGACGACGATCCACGTTATAACCGTTCCTGTCAAGTCAGTATCAATAGCTCGTCAAAAAAGAAAAAGTCAGGAATAGGTGTCTCACCATAGACTAAGAAACCCCAAAACACAGCAGGATAAAACAACAAAATCGCAGGCCTCACAAACGGCTTCCACCCCGGGGCCCGCGAATACCGTCCCGTAAAAACCCTCAAACTCTGCCAATACGTATGTTTCTTCTCCGCCCCGGCCGTCTCGGTCGTATTAATCGGCCCCTCATCCACGTGCCGCACGTCATGATCGTGACCCAACTGAAACTTCATCGTCATCTTTCTCACACTCCCACTTTCTGTTCCTGCCGCCTCCTTCTCATCAACAGGAACAGGCACGACCGAATCCCGCCTATACGCCGTCTCAGGAACAAAAAAGAAGACAGCAAACATCAAGACGCCGAAAAATATCGCGCACACCCCAAATGTCCACCTGTACCCGTCTCGCTCGATGACGTAGCCCGCCACCAGCGCGCCCCCGCTGATCCCCGTGAGCAAGAATAAATTCCACACGGCGATTCTCGTGGCCCTCTCGTGGACAAAGTACAGATCCCCGATGGTGCACTGAACCAACACCTCGTAGGGCGCCATTCCTATGCCCGCCACTATGCGGCTGGCCAAAAACGAGTTGTATTCCCTTGCGATGGCGCCCCAGATGCAGGTTACGAACATGATGACGATTGCGAGGATGTACACTGGACGTCGGCCGATTATCTTGGCGAGCGGGTTGGTGATGAACAGGCCCAGACCGATGCAGAGGATGAGCCAGGCGGTTGATTCGGCCAGGGTCGGGAGGGAGATGTCGAGGTCGGAGGCTATGGTCACGAAGCCCGGGGAGAGCATGGGCCCGTAGGCGCCCACGATGGCGGCGGAGAGGGAGGTGATGAGGAGGATGAGTTCTTTGCGCCATTGTGGCCACTGCAGGGGATTCTGTCAGTGAGACGGTATGTTTTGTACATGCATTTGTTATGTTTTTGTGTGCTCCCTTTTTGCGAGACCTTTTTTTTCTCCTTTTGAAGGGGGAACGTAATATAAACCAGGTTGGTGGAGCAAGCTTCGCAGAAAGGGGATCACGAACGTTTAGAGGATCGTTTGGACTGTCAGAGGGTTGAGGCACCAAAATGACGTCCTTGTATCTGCCGGTGCCGTGTTTGAGTTGGTCTCGGGGGATGGAGGCGAATTCGGGCGGGAGGTCGTCCTGGTCGCTCATGAAAGCTTTCACAGGTGGGAAACCAAGTCAGCATTTTTTTAGTAGCACACGAGTGGTATGATGTAAATATATACGAGGGTGGAAACTCACCCGTGCCAGGCACGACTTCCATCCTTTTGCTATCCAATATTCCAAAGGGCATTTTTGACGCTGACTTTCTGACTTCAGCAAGTGGTGTATACAAAAGAAGAGACGACGACGATCGTAGAGGTCCTGGTGAGTCGTGAGCGGGGAATACAATGAATGTTTATGCACGGGAAGATAATTGGATCACCAGGGACGACCTCGGCAGCTGGAAGCCGACGAAGCTCGGGAAAAGGGCTAGGCGAATGGCAATGTAAGATCTTATAATGTGTAGATCTTTTGCATTACATTTGCTATGTTGGTTCTGAACCAACAAACTGCTTGATCATTCCGCCTGGTCCCAACAGCCATTGGGAAAATGCATCATCCATCATCCCCTCACCTTGTGCGGGAGTTGCAGGTTGCATTTTCCGTCGGTGCCCTCGCAGCGGTACGTACTACGGTACATACAACACGCACATGTGGACCGTGGCACACCAGTGCCGAATATGGATCGTTGCATCAACCAACGACCCGCGGGTAAGATGTGCGAAGGTTGGTCGGTTTATACCCCAACTTTCAAGTTGGGGGATAATTTGCAGAATGTATGCGGGGAACTTTGGGAAAATAAACGGCAGTTGGGGTTTTGCGCATCCGACGGCTGGTTGTGCGGTTGAGGAGTATTCTCGGGTCGGCTTATATCAGGTCAGTTATAGGTGAGCATAATTCCATTTGGCCGTGGGCAGTGCTCATTTCTAATCCCCCAAATTGTGCCATTGGTGTGTGTGTGTGTGTGCTACATATCATTGGTATCTGTGATGCCTATCTAGTCTTGAGCAACTGAAGCAAACATAGGAGATCCCCCAACTGCATTTGTGTCCACCCTCGCATTCGTGTTTTCTCCACAATCACACCGTCCTAACTGTCTATGACGCTAAGGTTACCCGGACTGTCATTCATACACCTGAAACGCTTATGAGCATATATGGCTCTTCCCGGTGCTACCGTGCCAGACGCCGTATTCGCATCCTGAGGACCACCCACGATGAACGTCCAGCCTGTGGTGTCGTTATACCCTGTGTGACCGAAAGGCTGGCACTCGAGGTTCGGCCTAGGTAGTTTCACTTCTCGTCAGCTTTGTTTTCTACATGTAATTAGCACTATTCTGCCGTCATCCAAAACTCACAAATCGCTGGCATTCCAGTAAGCAACGGAATAATCCGAGTCTTGGTGAACAGAGTCGTCATAGTGCGCGAAGAGCCCCAGATACGAAGGCGCGTGAAAGCGATAGGATCCGCTATTTTTTGTCCAGAATTGGGTCGAGCCGCCGGGCGACACAGGCTCAATGTAGGGTACACCCAGAAAATCGTGGTCGAACCAGAAGATGTTCCACGGTAGACCCCACAAGTGCTGCCAGCCCTTGGGGCCTCGGTATGTCAGCGTTGCCACGATGTTGCACATGCTGCTATTTTCTGCGTTGGGGACGATGTCGGTCTGCCAGGGATATAACGGCTTCTGCTCGTTTTTGAGCGTCGAAAGAGTCCACGGTGCTCTGGTTGTGAAGTTCAGGTTCATGTTCACCGCCACCGTCATGGCGCCGAGCATGATGCTGAGTAGGTCGGCGGTCGTGGGGTTGAAGTTGCTCGGTATAAGGTTCATTTTTTAGACAAGTTTTAAGTTATAGCTGGGAGACGAGGGCCTTTTTTTATGTAATGCAGTTAGTGTGTGTTGGGCAATGAAATGTTCGTGAATTTTTAAAGGCAAGTTATAGGCGCGCGTTACCTTTTTGATCCGCGCGCGTTACCAATATTGATGGGCGCGCGTTACCTGTGGGTTAGGGTTATAGCCGTGAGGTTCAATTGCAGCTTAATTGAAGCCATTCAGCTTTTCAAGGCCACCACCTTTCTTTACCACATTCAACCTAAATATAAACTGATATTTAATGTCGCTTAATTGAGGCGCTTCTTTTGATATTGCTTATATTATTTATATTTAATTTCCCGACCTATTGTTAATGCTGGTAACGGGAGGGCGTCGGCCTTCCCTTGCCAGGGCAGTCCACTAATAAGCTCCCCAACCACTGCGCCCCTAGCTAACAATTTAGACTCACATAAGCAATAACCTTAATACTCAATTTCCTACCATTACTTTCTTTCTTCCTTCAATAACTAATAACCTTCCTTAGACCCATTAAATTCGAATCGCTTAATAAAATGGCCGTAATTAGCTCTTCCTAGTAATACTAATTTTATTTAGGTTCGATCGCAAGCGTATCGCTTATTTTAATTAGATTCTAATATCTTATAGATTTCTATGCCGCGCGATGTTCCCGTACCTAGCACTAAGATCACCCCGCATTAGTGCTTTACGCTTATTATAATAGTGCTCTAAGTCTCCCCGCCTTAGCGAATATAACCGTCCGTAGGTCCATACGCAAGGGCTTCCTGAAGATTATCGGCGCTTGGCATTACTAAAGATTGAGAGGGTTAATACTAGCAAATATATCCCTGAAGCGAATATAGCGGCATATGTGGTAATAAGACCATAAAGCTATTGCGCGGAGGGGGTCTTATAAGTCTCTAAGGGTTTCTCCCTCTAACCGTATGCTACTATTACTTGCGAGTGAATGGAACCGAGAGGGGTAAGGTTATGGAAGTAGCGGGGTAATTATAAGCCCGTAAATCTAGCTTCGGCTAGACTTAAATATATTAATGCTATCGTCGATAATTAGAAGGAAGCTTTAAGGAAGAGAGTGCGCTATAATATAGGATAGGAGACCGTTACCTATAATATCTGTATAATAATGGGGGAAGCTTTAGCGTAAATGCCGGGAAACGTTCGGATACCGTTATAGTAATGCAATTAAGTTTAATTGAACGTAATTAAATCTGATCACTTTAATTTTCCTATAAGTCAATTTGATCTCCCTTTACTCTATTTAGTATAGCTATTTATAATTTATCTTAGAATGCTTCCCCTTTATCCCGATATATAGCATCTAAGCGCGCGATTAAGTGCTGTTAATACCGAGAATGATTCTAATAACGATTTATAGGACGGCTATAAGAGCCCTAGCGATAACGATAGCGATATCGATATTACCGCCGAATACGAGAATTAAGCCTAGGGCGACCTGAACGATAACGACGGCGACATTAATATTATTACCGAGCATGAGAACTAAGCTTAGGGTAACCCAAGCAATAACGACAATAACGACGATAATAATAACGATCCTACTAATAAAGATATCCCTAATCTATATGATAGTTTTAGTGATGATAGAGGCTACGGCTATATAAAAGAGCTATAATGGTTCCTTAATTAATACTTCTATAAGCTAAATAGCTTCGCTATTAACTGGAGTAGTAATACTAACCGTTAGAAAGGAGAGCTTACTCGGTAGGATTTTCTTTATAATTATTACGGCAAACCTTGACCTTCCTAAGCTCGTTTATGCAATACGTCGTTACGCAAGTATAATTGCTAATAGAAAGGACTTATAATTAAAATACCTTAAGGATAGATCTTTAAGTATAGAAAAGAAAGTAAATATCGCGTCTATAACTACCCTTTATCGTTAAATCTATTTAGTTATCCTTAACTTCGCAAACTTGCAATAGAAGAGCTAGACTTACTTAAGAATACTATAGAATAAGAGTCTATATACGCAAGAGAAATTACTTCGATTCTTCGCTATTAATTTGATAATTATGCTATTATTCGTAAAGATATCTATAACCGCTTCGCTAAATCTCGTTACCTTTTACTCGATGGTTATATGCCGGTCGGAAGAGTCATTAAGTCGTTCGACGAATATAAGATTCCTTACCGGATATAATGGGAAGAGGAGGACGAGAACTAGCTTTAGTGCTTAATATTTATAGACCGAGCAATGATCCGGTTAATAAAGTAATTCCTAAAGGTACTTTATATCGATATAACATTTAAGACGAATAGATTTAAGCTTCCATTTTATTACGTAAATATACTCTCGAACGTTAAGACTAACCTTTCTTTATTTTTTAGCCTCATTAATAATGAAAAGAGAGTAGCCTTCGACTTCCTTTTCGAGTCTACCCGAGCAATACGCAAAGAATATAATATCCCCGACCCTAATATTATTATTACCGATTCTTAAGAAGAGATAAAAGCCTCGCTCACAATAATCTTTCCTAACTCGCAATAATAGATCTGCGTCTTTTATATACTCAAGAATATATATATTAACGCTAGGCTTAAGATAAGGAAGACTAAGAACCGTAAAGATAATCTAGATAATAATAATAATAAGGAGCAAAGAGGTAATAGGTAATGCAATGACATATTTGACCTTAATGCCTAGGATCAGATTTTTCTTAAGAATCTTCGTAATAGCGTCGCTAACCTAAAAGCGGTAGAGTCTCTAATACCTAAAGGTCTTAAAAGGAATGCTTAAGGCTTTATTCTCTTCTTTAAAGTATTAATATACGCCAAGACTAAAACGAAGTTCTGGCATATCTAGGAGGCTTTTATTAAATATTTTAAGGACAAGACTGGGCTTTTACGCTACGTTTAAAAGCAATGGATACCAACGAAGGATCAATGGGCTTACTACCTCATTAAGCATTACTATAACTTTGGCGGTAGGGTAATATCTACTATAAAGGCAGCCAATATAAATATCAAGAGCTTTCTTATTAATAGTCGCCATAGTATTAAGAGCCTTATCTAGAATGTTATAAGCATAATATACGAGCAAAGAGTGGTTTTTAGGCAAAAGGTTACTAACGATACGGCCCGCGTTCGGTATAAATATCTAGGTAGAGGATACCTTAACGAGATCGCTACTAAGGTTTCCGGCAAGGCGCTAGATTTAATCAATGCCGAATTTCGCCACGTATTTAGCGCCTGCACAAAGGAAGGAAAACTCCCTAAGTACCTACTCAGTCCCTATAATAAAGAGTATACTATCGCCCCGCAATACGGCATTCTATGCCGTCATACTATCTTAGAAAGGTTAAAGAAAGCCGAGCCTCTTACTCTATAAGATA
Organism: Cladorrhinum sp. PSN332; assembly: GCA_033297175.1. NCBI lineage: Eukaryota > Fungi > Ascomycota > Sordariomycetes > Sordariales > Podosporaceae > Cladorrhinum > Cladorrhinum sp. PSN332. The sequence goes on along the minus strand of MU858824.1, from coordinate 60,135 downwards.
TTTATCACTACTAGCATCTAGTGAGGGATTTGGCTAACGATAATCCTTATCTGCGTCTCAGGGACCCGAAGATGGCCAAAACGCGTGGTCGTCCGAAGAATTCTTAGGCGGTAATGCCGGCCGGTAAGGAAGTCCCGACAATAACTGAAAAGCTAAAGCAGGAAGGGAGGAAGGGAGGCTCTTAGAAAGCAACATCTATATTAAAGTCGACCAGCGAGAAAGGTGCCGGCAAAAGAAGCTCTCGAAAGCAAGCTACTAAGGCGAAAGCGATTACCAAAAAAAAGGGACCCGGTCCTATACGAGGCAACGCCCCTCGTCTTGCGGCTTCTATACGTCGTCATTATTCGCAATAGGAGCTAGCCGAGTAAGAGGACGCGAGAGCGGTAATAGCTTCTACCTCGGGCTCTTAGCGCATTCGTTCCGGCGGCCTGGTTACCAATAATACTGCTGCCGAGACCGAGGATATAGCAGATGTCGTGGTTGTTGTTGGTTCGCCTCCCCTCAATACCATGCCTGAGCGAGAGGATGTGGGAGACGACGATGTGGCGATGGCTTCAAACGTTATACCTACTAGGAAGACTAGAAGCGGGAGAGTGGTTAAGCCGATTAAAGCAGTGAGATAGGGGCGGAAACGCTGAGGTCTTTTATTACAGGAAGGATAGGCTGGTCACCAGGAAACGGACCAAGTAGATAGTTATTATCGAGTAGCTATAAAATTGTATTTATTTGGCTGTGAAAACTGATCTTTTTAATGTACTGGGATCGAGAACGTCTATGGAATTCTGTGATTGATGTCAGGGCTGTAGGTCTGAATGCCTTTAACTAAGCTGGATTATATATAATTGAATCTCACGGCTATAACCCTAACCCACAGGTAACGCGCGCGGATCAAAAAGGTAACGCGCCTCTATAATTTGCCTTTTTAAAACGCTCAAAAAAAGACAGAGATTTATATAAATTTAGGGACTTGAAAATACCCAGAGCAGATCAACACCAACTCACGAGGGAGGTACGAGTTCCTTGACTGTTATGTTCGCGTGTGATGAGAAGTGGTGTTTCGGACATTTAAAAACAGGTATTCGCACTGCTTTAACCCACGTTAAAAACCCTCAATATCTTGGATCGTGAGAAGTGACTCAAGAAGTGTACCACCTCATGACATACTACATTCCATCTTCTTGTATCACTCGAAAGCATCACCGTTTTGGCGTCAATCATCTCGATGGGTTCGGGACTTATCATCCATCATCAGTCTCCCCTTGGCTCCCATCGACCCTACTGCTGCTTCACCTCGAAAAGAAGACTTACGCAGCTTCGTCTCGGTAGGGTTGATCGTCACTCGGTATTGCGGACCGTGCTGATCTCGTCCTAGATATCAGAAAATTCTTGGTGGAATTTCTTGCCATTTTCGAGGCAGGCTGTGCAAATTGTAATAAAGGGGCAAGTGGGAGATTTAATTACCTCGGTCAACTCCCTCTCGGCGGTGTAAACGTACTCGGTCATCGCTTCCTGTTTTAGTAAAGCTGCTTTTAATGGCTTTCCCAGATCAATTGCTCAAGGGTCTGGCCAGCTATTTACACGCACCGTCACATTATACTTGCCGACTCCAAACTTGGATTTGAGGAGTTCCATGAAATCAAGTATCTTGATGTACTGACTACTGACTGAGTATGAGCCCATTTTGAACCACGGAAGGAAGAGGCGATGCTGCTAGTCCTGAAATGTTTGGTGGCGAAGGAAGAGGGGGAGAACAGGGGGGGAGAATAGGGGGGAAAAGGTCAGATCTCGGGCTGGCCAGATATCGGGCGGCCAGTCTTGTATGGCAGACAAAATCGTGTGCCTGGCGGGCTGCGTGGGTGCCCAATGCCAAGAATTACCATCCATCTTCCTTCGCCCTGGAATATGCCTTCTTTTTTTTTTTTTTTTTTTTTTTTTTTTTTTTTTTTTTACGGCCGCCCGGCTTGGGATGCGATGAACTTTGGTCGAGAGAGGGTGTGGTAACACAGCCACCCTTCTCCCCCGCCCATAAACGACCTGACCAATGGCATGCAGGCTGCGCAATATTCACTTTCAGCAGACCAGGACCTGTACTTGAGTGCACCTTGTTGCCATTCATTTTCAAGCTGCGAGGAGACAGTCCTGCACGTCGTGGTGGATTTCACCCGATGAGCCTCCACAAGTTCAGTGGGCTGTTTCTAGTACGAACAGCTTCCAGGATGTCGAAGCCCAGCCCGAGGAGGCTTCCAATACGTCTTGGACTGCGTGTGATGTGGCGTCGTTATTTCTGGCTCAAGTCCAGCAGCATCGTGATGTGCTGTTCACGCCCGATTTGACTCCGAGCCAGCTCAAAGTTTGGGTCTCACAAAACTCACACAAGGGTAAGCATGCAACACCGTGCATCGTGTAATACACAGAGCCACGCAAACTAAATCAGTAGTCGCCTCCAGGAGCACAGCAGCCAGAATCTCTGCTTCAATCGGCCCAAGAACTCGACAGTTTTCTCCAAGTAAGGCCCTTCCTCCTCCCGACATGGAGATACCCTCGTTTAACCTCAAAACAACCAGAAAGCCGAATTCAGAACGCCATCATGTGCTCAAACAGTAGTCTTGTAAGACATACCCACTTCCCAGCTCTCCAATCCATCATCCCACGCGCAGAAAGAGACTTACACGAGGCATCTATCTGTATCTGCAAATGCAGTTTAATCACGCAGAAGAACACCTGGAGCCGGATGCAAGTCTGCTACCCCGTCTTCTCCCGGCTGGCCGTGGCGTTTGGCATGCCCCCTGCCTTCTCCGAGCTCCTGCCCACGTTTGGATACAAGACCGCCGACGCGGACGGCTTGTTCCAGTTATGCTTCAGCTACTTCCAGGAAGTATCGTTTTGTGCCGCTCCTCCGAGTCTGAAAGATCAATTGGGTGAGTACCACATCTGCTACAACATCCGCTATGTCGAGCTCAACGGCTGCGGGGGCAAGAACCCGTGGTCATTCCGCAACTTCGGCGTCCTCCATTCTCTGCGTCCATCATCATCAGGAGGCGACTCCAGCTGCTGGCTGCTGATATCAATACCACCCGAGGTGCGAGCGCGGCTCAAGCAGCAGGTCAACCGCGACGACAACCAACGGCAACTCTTATGGCACGCATATCTCTTGGGTGCGATGCAACACAATTGGCGGTTTTATATCAACTTTCTGGCAGAGCAGTACAGGGAGATTGTACGTTTTTTTGATAAACCGCCCTCTTTTTCTTTTCATTCCAGTATCACTAATTCGCGCACGGTGGGTGACCCAGTCCACCTCCGTCCTCGTCTCAAGTTTCAGCATCAAGAACAAAACAGGCCTAACCTCCGACCTGACGACGTCCGAGTCCCTGCGCGCGGTCCACACTCAGGCGCACAAGGCGCTGTGCATCCTGCGGTCCTACGGCAATGTCTCCCAGGGCGTCATCGCCCACGCTCGCGGACTGAGACAGCTCAAGCTGATACGGCAGGATGACGCCAGAGCCGTCATCAGCAGTGGCGCTTCGACGCCTGACGGAGACCACGGCGGTACACATCTGCCAGCTGGAGGGGCTATTGAAATCTTGCGAATTCACGGCCCAGGCGGTATGTAAACATCCAAACTTTTTTGTCATTCTGTGCTTCGTTCCATCCAAAAAAAAAAAAAAAAAAAAAAAAAAAAAACGCTGACGCGATTGAAATCGCATCCACAGATATTCCAACTTCAAAATAACCACAGCATCGGAACGGTACAAGACAAGCTTCGGAACCTGGAACGAAACCTGGCGGATTCCAAAGTCCAACAGCAGTCTCTCGTCTCGCTGAGCAGGCGACTGAGTCAAGACTCTGGAGTTACCCGGGCCGTGACGGTCGTGTCCTTGGCGTACGCATCTGCCGGGCTTGTAGCGGTAGGTTTGAACTGAACATCATCAGAACCTCTCTCTCTCTGTTTTTCTTTTCTTTTTCTGTTTTTCCCCACTGAAAAAGGAATTGACATGTGGTGAATTTAGGCCCTGTTCGAGAGCAACCTGATCGAGACCAGCTCCCCCGTCAGCGCCTTCACCGTCAACAAAGACATGTGGATTTTCGTCCTTGCTGCGCTTTCCTTCACTTTTCTGACCGTGCTGGGAGTTTGGGCCCTGGAGGCGAGTCAGAAACGCAAGGTGCGGGGTATCCAATAGCAAAGCGAGATTCAAGGGTGGGTTACTGGCGTTGAAATATTACTGGGAAAATGGATCAAAACCACATACTCACAGCAGCTTTGGGGCTCAGGGTGCGTTGGTACTGTACAATGCAGGATTCAGCCCGAGATCTGCTGGAGATATTTACGCCAAGGTCTATCTGATGAGTCCGTTGTTGCGGGCTGCCTTGGCAGAACCGGAGTGGCTATTCCTTCCAACACCGCCTGGATGCCGTCCAGTCTTTTCTTGTAGTCTCTGAATAGCAAGCGACACTCCCCTTGCATGCCGGGGAGTACGAACACAAGCTCCTCACCATCAACCTCGAACATTCCTGGTGCTTTGTCAATGCTAGTGACGTCAGCGCAGATGGCCAGCCCGAGTTCGAGAGCAGACGAGCTGATGCCGCGAGGAGCCCCCCTGACGAAGGCGTCGAGCAGGACGGGCAAACCGAGGAAGATGGCGAGTTCGCAAGGTGTAAGATTGTGGAAGTCCGGCTCGTTAGCCAAATCACGTTCTGGATCGTAAGCGAGTAGCTTCCTGGCAATGAAAAGAGCCTGCTCAATGCAACCAGGAGTATTGTTAGTCATCCCGAGGAACGTTTCAAGCACGAGAAGATGCAGCACCGTCTGACGGCCACCGCACATGACGCCGTACTCGAGAACCCCCCCTTTCTCCAAAAGGTATTCAGCAATCTCCCAGTTGAAGATGACAATGGCGCACGCGAGAGCCGTCTCACCGCCGCCATTGTCCTGCTGATCGTGCTTCATCATACGCCTTTCCGCCCTGACGCTAGCACCGGCCTGAACAAGGACCTTGACTGCGGCGAGACTTCCACCTCTGCGAACTAGTATAATCAAGGGAGTGAATCCGTTGATGTCGCAAACTTCCAAGTCGTCTGGTCTTGCCGCACAAAGGACGGCCAACAGCGCCGGGCTTGATGGCATATTGCAGGCGAGCTCGATCGGGGTTTCATCAACCATCTCGGCTCCCAAGCTGAGAAGGTATCTTACCGTCTCACACCCTCTATAGCCCCAACTATCCCCGGACGCCCGGATGATGGCCGCCGCAAGGGGGGTACGAGGCCAGTCTTCGTTGGATCTGTCTTGGATGTTGATACTAACGCCCCTGCGAACCAGTTCCCTCAGCAGCGGCAAACTGAAATGACATGCATTGTGGAAACTGACGGCTGGATCCATGCAGCCACCAAACCGCTCTAGGATGTCGATGAAGTCCCGGATGGATGTGTCAAGCGAACGGCCGTGCATGGCCCATCGGTGAACATCCGACGAACAGTCAATTGTACTTATACCAACGAATTGAAACAGATTGTTCACGAGGTCCAAGCCGTCCGAGCTGCAGCCTTCTCTTTGTTTGAGGTGCTCTAGCAAACATTCAGCTGTTTTGGCACACGCGGTAGCTGCAGCCATTCTGAGATAGCTTTTCGCGCTGCGTGGACCGGCCGCCGGGTCGATGATGCCGTTCCGCAGTAGCGCCTTGACGAGATTGTGATTCCTACATTGGATCGCCCAGCTCAAGGCGTTTCCGCTGGTTGCCAATCCGAGATCATCAAAAAAGGCCTGTGAAGCCGTGTCAACAGCTCGGCCTGCGTGGCTGCAGCTGTCGGCCAGTTGGGTTACGATCCAGTCAGAGACGTCTCCTGCTGGGAGGAGCACTAGCCAATGGAGCGGCAAGGCGTCCTTGTCATCGGGCAGACTTGCGTCAGCGTTGCTTTCGAGTAGAAGTCTGACAATGTCGACCTCTGCGCATCGGCAGGCGAGGCTCAGGGGCGTGATACCGCCTGGCATCCTTGCGTTAATGTCACACCCCAACAGCACCAAGCGCTCGCACGACGCGTAGTTGCCTCTCAGGATGGCGTGATGCAGAAAGAAATCCTGTTCTGCGTGGCCTTTGAAGAGCTCGCGTCCCATAACCCGGCTTTGGTCGTCGATCCACGTCGGCATGTCAAACAAGCCATCTGCGGCAGCAAGGGCTGGCAGCAAGGCACGAGAAGCATCTCTAATGGCCGGGGGCCAAAAGGTCTGGACCGCGGTGCTGTAGTAGTCACTATCGGCTACGTCGGCCAGCTGCTTCAGCGTTTTGCTGAGGACCTCGTCTTGTGGTCCACCAAGGAAAACGTCGGGGACCTTGAGGTGATTCGCCTCAAAAACGCGTTGTCCAATGACAAATGCGGCCGGGTATCCAGCGTCCGCACTCGCCTTGAGGCTCTCAAGTGGCGTTTCCGGGGTTTCGGCCTGCCCTGGGGAGTTTCCTAACAGGTCAATATGTGCACACAAGAAAAGGCCAAATGCCGCCCGACCTCTGTCCTGTAAGCTGGGCGATGTGGTGGCGATTTCTTTCAGGTGGGACAGGACCGCCGGCCCCAACAGCCCGTCGCCCAGACTCTTGCGAACATGCAAGACACGAGGTAGGGAGTATATTTCCAACACCTGGAGGAATTCTGGCATTAGCTCCAGTGACTCGATTATTCTTCGCTGTATGTTTGCACCCCAAACAAGACTGGTTCTCAGCCATGGAAGGGCCGAAGAGAGGCAAAACCTAAAACATAACTCCAAGAAAACTAACCGAATGCGAGGATTGGCGTTCTTCATGCAACGGTTGGAGGACATCAGCTGGCAATGTTCCAATTTTGCTACATTGTTTCGTGGGTCAGCAACAGATATTAGATACTTGATGAAGACGATAACTGTACCTCTGCGAGTGAAGGAGCCTATGAATGGCGATCCATCCCTCTCGAAGCCTGTCAGACGGACGATGGAGCAAAGTTGCCCCTAATACTGCACAGCAAATCTTGAAAAGCAGTGGACAGCACTGAAGCTCAGTATGGGCAACTTCCTGAGCCAAGGGCAGGATGTTCCTGCTACCAACAGAGTCTCCCGACACAATGCAAGCCATTAGTTCCTCTCCCCCTTGCAAATTTCCGTAGAACTTTGCGTCTAAGAACGATTCCAAGACCAAGAGCCCAAAGGAGAATACATCACAAAGCCACAAGTGTTCTGGCTGGATGGGTGTTGACCTGGGCGATCTGTTCGCCTCGTGCACCTCCGGGGCGTTGTAACACGTAGTTCCGGTGTATGAGAGCGTGTCCGAGTTTTGAGGAGACCGCTCGAAATCCGATATCTTGGCGACAAAGGTACCACGGTGTTCTGTCTCGAATACGAGAACGTTATCCAGTTTGACATCACCGTGTGTGATCTTGCACGCATGCAGAAACTCGAGACCAGCGACCACATCGCCACAAAACGCTATTTTTACCTCGACAGTGGCGTGCCTACTATTGGCGATAAAAGCTCTCGCATTCCCCAGCTCTGCCAGTTCCAACGCGAGAGCAGGTACAACAGCACTCCCAGTGAGACCAAACCACGAGTGGCCTCGGAGGGACACGATGTTCGGGTGGCTCTTGATTGCTGGATGCGACAGGATTTCTACTTCAAACAGCACCGATTTGAGCCGCCGGTACTCCTCGATCGTAGGTCGAAGATTGGCCGTGTTGCTTTGGGGAATTCGAACCTTTGCTGTCTTGAACGCAGCGTGTGTTGGACGCGTTACCGGGACGGCTAGACGCTTATTACCCATGGCACCAGACCTGTCGGCATCTCCAAATCGCCCTTTTGAGACTAGATAAGTAGCACCCTCGCCTAGATACGTGGGCTGGTATGGATGATTTCGGAGAAAGAACACCTCGGGGACTTTTCGCGTGACCAGTGTGCGGACGAAGCGGGTGAGAAGCGCGAGACTGGCGCCATCTGACCATTCCTGGTTGCCCTGCACCTTCAGTGGCAGCTCTCTGGAAAACTTTGCCGATATGCCGCTCGTTTGAGAGAAGGGCAGGTCTGGAAGCGCCCAGTCGATATCGTCTGTGTCGATACTATCCATGATCGAAAAACGGCTGAGGAGAAATAAATGTCGGTGTGTTGCATCAGATTTTGAAATTTTTTTTTTTTAAAAAAAAAAAAAAAAAAATTTGAAAGGGAGAGAAATAGAAGGTGCGGGGATAAATGCCTAGATCAGTATCTCAGTTAGGATAAGCAGGCCCTTTCCGGTCTCAGGGCTGTGCCCGGAAAGCACAATCGGCCTATGATGTGTGCAGGACGGGACGCCCGGCGGCAGGAAGGTGCCTGACCTGGATTGGGCCTTCCCCCCGTTGAAGGTAATTTCATCCAACTTGAACCCTCCCGCCACCCTCGGCTCTCACCTCCACAGTCCCCCAAGATGGATAGAAATCCGTTGGACCATCTCCGAACGCTTATTGAGGACGCCAAGAAGAGTAATTGCCTGCAGCAGAATTTCTTCGTCCATGATGGTCTTCGCCAAGCTATTTCTCCTACCCTCATCGCCGACGTGCTTGACAGAGCTGTCCCTCGCATTCCCAAACACCACATTGCCAGAGCTTCTGAGCTGATCGCCAAAGATGCCCTTCTAGTCTTCTGTGTGCTTGTTGTCATCAACCAAGTCGAACTTATCGCAGAGTTCCAGGCCCACGCCATCGCAGACTCCAGGCTTCCTATCCGAGCGAAGGAAGAGCTTCAGCCGATTGCGTCTGAATTGGACACCGATGCCTTCATCAAGATGCAATGGCAGTTTGTTCCCTGGAGCTTCAAAGAAGACGCGCTCCACGTTATTCTGCCAGACGAAACCATTATCCCGTTCCTCCACACAAAGTTCATTGCTAAAGGAGACGGGGGCAGTATCAGCGAGGTGGTCCTGCCCAATTCTCTCCAGTCTATCTGGGCTCCCTCGGATGTCAGTATTTCTTTTCTTGCGTTCTCAGTCAGGGTCTCTGTGCGGTTACTAATTGGGCAAGTCGATAGAAAGAGGCGGGTTCTGTGACGGTGGTTCGAAAGGTCATCAACCCAACAAAGAGCGGCAGAGGCACCAAAGTGTTCAACAACGAAAGGGAGTGCCTTGAGTTATACCGTACGCGAGAGCCCCAAAACATTCTTTCACTTCTTGCTAGCTACACTATCGGGGGTGAGCACGCAATGCTCTTTCCTTTCTTTCCTATGGATCTCGAGACCTTTTTGGCAAGCGAGACGAGATTCGGCTGCTTCGGCGACGATTCTACCTTCATCGCAGCGATTGCAGCTTTAGCATCGGCACTGCGGACCGTTCACGAGGCAAACCAGCGCTGCAAGTTCACGCCTACACTCAGAACACAATACGGCTACCATCACGATATCAGGCCGGCAAATATTCTTGTCACGCCGACAACCTTTATCTTCGCCGACTTTGGACTCTCCCGTCACACACCGCCTGGCGAGGAGCCCTCGAGAGTATTCATCAAGAATATCGGTCACTATCTCGCCCCCGAATCCATGGATCAGAAAATGAATCCCCAACAGGTTGGGCGCGCCTGTGATGTATGGGCGCTCGGATGCCTGGTCTCTGAGCTTGCCACCTACCTGGAACGGGGTCCGGCCGGGGTTAAGCAGTTTCGTGCGCAGAGGATGTCGCCAAACTATTACTCCATTCCCCTTCAGAACGGATACTTTTTTGACGGAGCGCCCCCCGTCCTCAGACGCCAAGTATCTGAGTGGTTGGCGAGTCTGTCAGAGAACCCCCAGCACCAAATCGTGTCAAAACTTGCGGCGTTTTGTAGAAATGCGCTTCAGCCGGACCCTGCCTCGAGGCCAAGCAGTGAAGCTTGTTTCCTCCAGCTGTGCTACGTCCACGCCAGCCATCTGTATGAAACAGCGTCCTCTCTGCTGCAGGAGGCTCTGTCAAGCAATTCGTCATCTTCAGCCGTTCCGGAATCTGCCATCACTGAGGGATATTTGGAGCTCAGTAGACTCCAGGCCTTTGGCGAGGTTATGGGCATGAACAACAACCAGGCGCTTCAATCCAGTCTTTTCCGCAATACCGCGCTAGCAACTCTTGTTGTGGAGCGTCTCAGCACAATCTGCTACCGACTTGGTATTTGCAAAAGCACGTGGATGGACCTCAAGAAACAAGCCATCGAGTCCAAGGCCTGTTCTCCTCTTGGCAGCGCCCATCTAGTCGACATTAAACTGGTGGATGCTATCTTTCGCGCGGCTCTGGACGAGCTGTGTGAGAGGCTTTCTTCCTCGAATCAGCAACATCTGTCCAGCTTGTGGCGGAAGGAGCTGCTTGAGTCGTGTCGGAAGAACAACTCTTCTTTGGAAAAGGTTGAACGCGATATCAAGTCTCTGCAGAACGCTACATACGACAGCATGGAAATCCATCTCCGGATCAACAGACTTGAACAAGCTCTCCGCCAAGAAATCGAAATCCCCGGAGCGACCGGAGGAAACCTGGTCTTGGGCCAATCTCAAGTTGAGATTCTCCGCGCCTTCAGCCGCAGCCACAGCTTGGCTCTCTACAAACCATCCGACTCCACACAGAGTCGCGACAGCCAGAATATCTGCGAGCCAGCCACCTCGCAGAGTGTCTTGGTTGAGTGGGTTTTTGTATCTCAAATGGGAGAAAGCGAGTCCGAGTATGAGAGGGTTCAGAAGGTCTTGGCGCTCGCAGGACTCCTCAGTTGCCCAAAACCAAGGGGGTTCCGTGTGCTCCGCTGCGCTGGGTTCATTCCCCCAGACCCTCAGGCGCGCACCAACGAGTACGGGTTTGTCTATGTTTTCCCCACTTCTAGTTCTTCGCCGCCAACCCCCTTGCGCCACCTTCTTTCGGGGGCAGAAAGACAGGCGGTTCCGACGCTGGAAAACAAGTTCAGCATTGCCAAGGCCCTCTCCAGCAGCATCTTTGAACTACACTGCTGCGGCTGGCTGCACAGGAACATTTCTTCCGAGAACGTCATTTTCTTCGTCCATGCCAATGGGGAAAAAGCAAAGACAACAGGCGTCGCTGCTGCAACGCCAGACATGGACGACCCTTACATCATCGGCTTCCACCACAGCCGCCCCGACGGCCACGTCTACTGCTCCGACATTAGAAGCGCCGAGGACGTGAACCCGGATGCCGTCTTTTACCAACACCCCAACTACAGTGACAATACCAACACACGGTTCGAAAAGACGCACGACTGCTACGGTTTGGGCATGGTGCTGCTTGAGATTGCGTTTTGGCGTAGCTGTGACAACATGTGGCGGGAGGAAAAGAAGAGGAACCCGACGATGGACCGTCGCGCGTTCAAGGACAGGCTGGTGAAGCGTTTTGTGCCCAGGCTTGCGGCGGTGATGGGGACGGCCTATATGGAGGCCGTGTTGGCATGCTTCTCTGCCAAACCGCCGAGGAACGAGAGCGGCGGAAGTGGAAATGCTTTTTCCGGGGACCAGGATTCCCAGTTCTTTCGTAAGGTGGTGCAGAAGCTGGATGCCTGCTTTGTTGGCTAGCCATCGAAGATGATAGTTTATCTGGTTTTTTTTTTCAGGATAGAATTCCAAAGATAAAATGCAAAATTTGTTTGTTCGAAAGACATACCTATCTATCTCTCCAAAAAGCTTTAACTGGACCATGTGCCATGTGGTATGATAATTTTAACTGCCCAGTTACAAATCCAGTCGACGAATAATAATAATGATATAATCCATCCACAGCAAAAAAGGAAAAGGAAAAGGAAATCCAAAACAAAAGGAAAAGGAAAAGGAAATCCAAAACAAAAGAAAGGAAAATAATACAACATGTATAAAAAAGAATTATACCATGCATGCATACATACAGATGCAGATCAAATTTAACATCATCAGACTCCCGGGTGGCGAAACCTACCTTACAAGGGTGGCCAAACCCTACAACATACACTAGATGGTTCCAGGGGCAATAATCAGTAACCCCAAATATCACGTCGGGCATAATATTGACGTAACCCTGCACGTGGTGGTCGAAATTACTTGTGCAAAATCCCTAACAAAACCTGAATAAACCGTCACAATAATTTTGACCACCACGTGCCCTGCAAGACATCATCGCCCCGTGCCCCCCTCCTCCGTTTGGTCGCCTTGGAGAACAAGAAGTTTGGTTAGCAGGATTCACGGTGGCAAACATTGACACAAAAGAAGAACCCTCCCTGATCGACATTCGTATATCCGAGGAATCCCAAGTTGCTCGGCAACGAAAAAAAAAAGGGGGTGAAACCACAACAAAAATACTGACCTGATCAAGCACGCACCATCAAAATTCATCACGTTATCGTGTCAACAGCCAGATATTTCCGATGGTTCTCATCGCACGTCGTCAAGACTGATCAACTAATAATGCTCAAATTGAAAAATTGCCAACAAGTTCGTGTATTGCCTATTGACAACTAAAAAACAAAGACGCGCAACAGCAACTTTGTGTGCGCACGTGAACGGGGAACCAAAATCATCTGCTCGCCAATCTCAAAAAAAAAAAAAAAAAAAAAAAAAAATAAAAGATCCGAGCGGCGAGTAGCTTCCCGTGAGAAATTAGCCATTATCAATAGGTGCACGTGTATATTCACCTGGGTCTTACATTACATAGGAGAGGCACCAAAGACAAAAGGCAGCCACTCTCCTAGTGTCAACGCGCGTCCACATCCATAGCCCCTGAAACAGATTGGCGCCCGAGGTCGTCTACCGGACTGCCTCCAACATCATCAACTCTTGATGTCGATTGTAGCCACTCGGAGATTAAACCCCCCAACTCAGTCTCAAGCTCATCAGCGGTAAGACTCTGCACGATACCCCGCACCCTGGGAACTGCGAAGGCAACCGGGACATCGACAGCTTCTCCTTCTTGATCGTATCCTAGACCATTGAAGTAAGTCTGGGCTTGAGGAGGAATTTGCCTGCCGGATTTCCAAGCTAGCGCAGCAACGCCCTGAAGCAGTCGCCGAGACAGTGGAAGAACTTGTGCGCAGATGAAAAGATGAGCACAGCATGAACTGAATATATCAAAGATTTCAAGTGCTTGGGAACCAGCACCTCCGGTGCTGTCGGAAAGGAGCGGGAAGGATGGGATCATCGAGACAGCAACATGATAAAGAGCAACGCCGGTGGTAAAGTGTCGATGATGAAGTTGCTCTTGCTCGGAGAATTTATTGACGGTATCGAGTACAGATTTGGCGTGAAATTGAAAAAGATGGTCGACTGTTGTCTGGCCATGGCGGTCGGCTGATGAGAAGTCCGGGAGGGGATGGCCCGAGGGCAATGTTCGAAGAAGGGAGAGCAAAACCTCGGTAGAATGAAGCCTGTTTGATAGGAAGTAGTCAGCAACTATGTAAGTGGCGTGCGACGTGAGTAAATAATTATGCATTGACCTGAGGTGGCATGCTTGGCGCAATGCACCGGTTTCCTCCCACATGTTCGACCTTGATATCAACGACTGCAACTGAGACAAGAAGTCTATTTTAATCTGGATGTCTTCATCAGATCCTGAGGGGACCGGTGACCGAATGATGTAAACCTGCAAATCGTAATGCAACTTTGCCAGGTCACATGCGGCATGAAATAGGTCTGTCATCGTTGGTAATGGCGGTCCAATGTTCGCGATTGGGTCACTGGTGGGGGAGGCGACTTTTAGGTCGGACGAATCGATAAAACGTGGAGCGATGTGAAGAGGAGGGGCTAAAGACACCTCGCCATACAGGATGGAAAGTCGTCTATAAGAGTCAGCTCCTGGACTTGTAGGAATTCCGTTTTCAAATTAAATCATTCGGGTTCATAATCATGATAACAACAAGCAGGCATGAGGTAGTACACACGTCTCGACGATAAAGAAGCCCCAAAGGGTCCGAGATATATGTAACTTCGCCTTTGGCTGTTCCCCTATGCCCTCCTCAAGCCTTGAATATTTGTTCTCGAGGCGAAGTCGTTGCAGCGTGCCGATGCTCATGTGGCGATAACGCAACCCGTCGCGATCTCTGCCCAGGAAGGTAGAGACGAGGTACAGCAGGTATAGCGCAATCGAGGTCGTGAGCGAAGCGCGACCCTGTTCGAGGTCGAGCAGTCGATTGGATTCTTTGACAAATAAGCTCAACAATGCCCGGCTTCCTCGCCCATCAAGGCAACCCATCGCGCAGATGGCATTGACAAGAAGCGGCGAGCAGTGCTCGGCTGTTCTGGGATTCGCGCCGCGCATATCTTGGAGCAGCGCATCCCGATCGATGGCAAGTCGGAGGAGGTAGGGATTATCGTCAGAGAAGAATCGGGCTACGAGCTCGGAGACGTCGACGTCGCTGACGAGGCTCGTCCAAGGTTTTGCTGGGACTCGAAAGAGGAGAACGGAACTGTCGACGTGTTGGTCAAATGATGCCGGGACACTTGGCCCCGGGAAATTGATCGAACTGGATTGCGACCCGAGTGAAGATGATCGAGGGGCTAGCATCACGTTTGCATCCCTCGCGGACCGCAAGACCTCTGCGTCTCTCACGGACTGCAAGACTTCGAGCAAGTCATCGGCGACGCGAATGCGAGAGAAGATTGCACTGGCCACATCGACGGCTGGGTGTCGGAGGAGCTCAAACAACTCGCGGAAGTCGCTCAGCTCCTTGTCGGCGGCGATATACTTTCTTTTGCGGGCCATGCCAGAAGTCTCATCAGCGTTGGCGTCGTAGAAGCAAGTCTCGTTAATTGCCAAGCATCTGCCGCATGAAGGGCGTTTATTGTCGCATTTCGTCTTTTTGCGACGACACATATCGCAGGCCGAGGAGGACGGTTGGCGCCTTGGGGCTAGGACAACCTGGCTTGATGCGACGGGCGATGAAGCGCCTCTGCTGGCGTCGGATTGCGGGGGTGCGGGAAGCAGAGGTCGGAGATGCGGGCTGGAATTGACTGGGTTATTCGACGGCGTGATGGACGGAGGGTTCGATCGATGGGTCGACGGAGGAGAGTTCGGGGGCCTATCCATTGTCACGTATGATGGGGCTTGGGTATGTATGCGGCAGGACAAAATGAGGGATCAAAAAAGAGACTGCCTGGACGACGTCTTGACCTCGAGAGAGGAAGGGCCTCCATCCTGATGGAGCGGAAAACACGACGCACAACATAAAGAGTCCACAATGCCGGGGAGTTGGGTGTGCAACGTTGGGTCTCAGCTTGGGTGGCAAGGAGGCATCGAAAATTTGATGAAAACCGAGTGATCGAAGAGATGATTGCCCGTGGACTTTGATTTTTTATTTTTTTTTGGTCGTCGGAAGACCGGCAGTTAAAAGAATTTAGGGCAGGTACCAAGCATCCAACGTGAGGGATGATGGAAGCAAAGGCCGGAGGACAAGCCGGAACGATTGAATTGGACCTGGAGAACCGAGGCGGTTGGCTTGCTGGGCTTTTCCGGGCAGCGGCGATGATTGTTTTCTTGGGAGAGGTGTGGGGGGAGTGTGAGCACTGGGAGGTCAAAAGTTGCCGTCAAAGAGGACCCGACGGAACAGGGGGAGTTGGATGGCCCCAGGGGCTCTCAGCCAAACAAAAGGCTGCCGCAGGAGCGGGCAATCATTGTATCTACATGTAGACAAGAACATCAGCACGAATCTGATGATTCCATTTCGCTCCATGCCAACGGAGGTACTTTGAGCGATAACTACGCATCAGACGTTGTCATGAATCACAACACGGATCGACGAGGCGAGGCAAACAAGACAATCAATGTGCGAGAGATATGAGTCCTCTTTTGCAGAGTCGGGGGATTTTCATGCTCTCGATGTTGCATCTCCGGTCTCACTGGCCACTCTAGCTTGGATGCCGACACGGAGGGCATTCCCTGAATGTATGGCACGCCTACGGGCTATACGCTCCGATGGGGCGGCGTTGATCAGTGTCATGTTTGAGGTGCAGATGGTGGCACAGACATCTGTCCCGGATTGACAGCGCCGTGAAACTTTGGTCTTTTGGATTTAGTTCAGACGAATCCCGCGTCATCCCACATCAACTGCTATCCCGAAGGCAAGTCCAATGACGGAGCCGCGGTAGACACGTAGGGACCCAGAAGGATTCAGGGAATTTTTGCGCGAATTGGGGAGATTTTTGGCGAGTTTCAATTCCATGACCCCGTGATCTACCTACTGGATACCCAGTCCCGTACAGAGGTGGGTGTATGAGCCCGGATTTCAGGGGACACCAAGAGAGCGCAGCGGCGGCCAGCTTGAAGTATGCCCAATGCACATGTACAGTCAGCATCGTCGGTGGGTGAGGGGAGTTCATCGGGGAGGCGGACACCTTTCCGGACAGCCTCCGTGCGAGACCATTGGTTGAGGCGACCAGGACGTTCAACCGCACGTGCCACACCAGACCCTTTTTGCATGCAAATATCATTTCCGACATGAATCCCCAGCCCGTTAATTACCATCCACATCCTCATTTGGCAACTATCTTTACCCTTCTTCTTTTTTCTCCTCCTTTTTCGTTTGCGGTCTTGGGGTAACCAGGGGGTCTTCAGGATTTTCAAAAAGGAAAAACAAGGCAGGCAATGGAAGCGTCACCGGCTTGGGTCCGGCCAATCAATCGTCTGACTCTGCTTTTGTTTTCGAATGGGGGGATTAAATTCGGCACTCGCGCTGAAAGTTGTGGAGCCGCTCTCATCGCCCTTGTAAGGATGCATTTATTTATTTTTCGTCGTAAATGTCCAGCAGGTGAAACAACGGAAAATATAACGTGAGGGAAAAAGTAGATCTTCACCAGGATTCAAAATGACAAGTAATTAACCCTCCCTACGCGTAGAAACGCGTTACTTGACGTTGTTGTGTAAGTACGCTTGGGAGCAACCCTCTCTTTCCGGATATGCAGCCCTACTTTCTTGGTTTCGTTCCCCAAAGGGACCAAGAGTTGCGGGACGTCATCCGTTAGAGGGCTCAGAGATACAACACTACTCTATCTACATACTTATCCTTCGGCTCCGGAGGGACAGAACCAAAGCAAACCCATAACCATGGTTCTGGGACTGTTGTCTCCACGATGAATATCTCTTGCTTATTAGGGATTGAGAACCTCGTGCTTGGGAATGTTGGGCTGTCTCACAATTCCCCAGAAACACCATCGCCGCCGTTTAAATTTTGGTCAAAAGACAGCAATCACTTCCGGTACTCGATGCTATTGCACGCCAAATGAATACATGCGCTATTCAACTAGAACAAAACAACTAATGTAAACCACTCTTCATATCACCAGTGGCCGGGGGACCCATGAATCCAGAAGGCGCTGAGCCTTCTTCCTGCTCGACATATGCAGGGGGGAGATCATCCGTCCCCGGATGGGCTTGCTCAGAATACGTTGGCGGAGGGGGCCCCGCCAACGAGGACGAGGCTTCGGCCGTTTGTCGATCTGCCGCAACCTCGGCAGCCTTGCCGCTGGCAGTGGGCGGCGGAGGCCCCGGAGGTGGGGGAGGGATTGAGCTGCCAAAGATCTCCTCGGCAGTCTTGGTGTGGGTGGATGTCGGAGCAATGCCCGCCTCCCCGAGGTCCAGACCGCGCACACCTGATGTCAGATTACCCACATCTCCGGTTGCACCAGGGGTAGCAGAAGCAGCCCCAACGCCATGGGGCAACCCAGGTGAGGTAGGACTGTTTCCTTTCCTCCACCCTTCCGCGCCCTTCAAGACCTCAAACAAGCCCTTGGCTGCTACGGGAACGTCGACCACCTTGCCTTCCAGAATCTCCTTGACCGTGATGCCCTCCCGCCCATAGAACCTTGCGTTCGCGCTCTCTCTTGCGATAATAACCGTCCCACTCACCTGCACGCCGGCATAAATCCCATGGCTCTTGACATAACTATAAACTGGCTTGCCGATAGCCTCCTTGACAGCTTCCGGCTTCCTTCCCTTTGTGGGATCGTCCAGCGGGTCCGTCAGCTCCCCGGGACTCACCGGAGCAGTTGTGAAGTGAGTGTTATCCGATGACAATGGGGGCGGCTGCTCAGTCTTGACTGCTTCCTCTTTACCCTTGCCCTTATCCTCCTTTTGGGGCGTGGGCACTCCCCAGTCCAACGCGCCGCCTGCACCAAAGGGTCCGGCAGTCACTGCTAGGTCGGATCCGAGGCTCATGCGCGTCTTGGTGAAGAGCTCAAGAGCCTCACGGGTGTTGATGACTACCACGCAGTCGTAGATCTCGGCGCCGACAACGAATCCCGCTCCTACGCCACCGACACGAATACCGGATGGGGGAGACCATGCGCCGGAGGGTGTGCGCGCGATGAGAATACCGGATCCTCCGGTAACGGTCCCTTGAAATCCAGCGCGGAAGGCCGTAAAGATGGCGAGACCTTGGGCGCGCGCGATGACCTTGGAGGGAATTGTGAGGAGGACCTTGGGCTTTTTCGCCCTCGCGGCAGCTTTCGGCGGGGACGCAGAGTTCGGATCAATTGGCGTCGGAGTTGGGGAGGGAGGAGGCGCTGGCGCATCGGCGTAGATTCCGTCTTCTACACGAAGCAAGAGTGGTCAGTAACTGCTTGTGGTCCGCCAAACAAAAGAAAGGGATAAGGGCGGGGTAGCTCATACTGCAAAATGCCCTGAGAATACGAGCGGCCTTTTCGCATTCCTTATCCAGCGACTCGGAAATGAAGCCCTCGGCGCCTGTCTTGCGCGCCATGGCATTGACGGTAGGACCGACATGAGTCGTCAAGGACTCCGCGGCCTTGTTGTAGTATCCCTTGAATGACTCCTTGAAGTTGTGTTTCTTCTTGCCGTCGGTCCCATCTTGGTGCGCATCATGCGTGGGTGGGAACTCGGGCGGGTGCTCGTTGATGGGGGTCGCGTTGTAGATGTCATCGCCCTGGTAGTCGGGAATGGGGGCTTCGTTAGGGTGCTGGCGCTTCGGGGCAGCAGCTTGCGATGCTTGTGATGTTTGTGATGTTTGGATTGGCGGAGGGCCAGTGGCCGGATTGGCCGGTACTTGTTTTTCGGCGGCGCTCATATTAGTTCTTAAAGGTAGCAGATTGGAGATAATTTGTTGTGGTGTTGTGTTTGTTTAGGAGCAAGGAACGGGAGATTGACAGAGGTGATCGGCGGGGTAAGGTCAAGCGGGGTGATGCTGTGCATTTTATATCACCACCTGCGCCATTGCCAATCTGCTGCCAAGCACGACACCTCGTAAACTGTGGCTTTGTGTACCTGTATTCGTCCCATCGTGTCAAAATTGCCTCTGATTCTACGCGGCTATTGGAGACATGCACCGTAGCACTTTCTGCACTGCCTGGTGTGGTGCTTTGAATTCAGCGGGGTGATGACGTTGATGTCATCTCCCCAGGGGCCTCCAAAAAAAGAGCCCGGCTATTGAATGTCAGGCAAATCTCCTATTCCACATACACTAAACCACTTACGGCATCCCACCAGAAGGCCGCACCAAAAAAATTGAGAATCCCATACAAAATCCCACTTTTGAATAACAGACAGCCTGCTTCAATCTTTTTTTCCACTGACAGACTGTGAGACCCAACAGCCACCCACACTTACAGAATTCAATCGAAGCCCCCAAGGTATTCGGACTTCTGGCATCAGGTCTTCAATACTAATTACTTATAATCGGGCCGGGCGCTCTTCAACACCAAGGAAAAGCGTATAATGCCTGGTTTTATATGGGCGCTATACTTCACTCCGGTACTGGGACCTAAGTTTGAAGATCACACGATTGCATCAGAAATCCTAAAAATCGCTGCAAAAAATTAGGTTTTACTCCGTACATGCACAGGAATGGCGTTGGCATTTGCAAGCCTTTTACCAGTTTTTTACCCTTTACGGTTAGTTTACCCTAAATAGGATATTGGGTAAATTTCAATAGCCGGGGCTCCCAAAAAGAAAAAGAATGGATCGACGATATCTGATTGGGCAGATCTTGCATTTATACCCACAGTTACCTTGCACCGACCGGAAACTCGGTCTCAGCAGAGCTGCCCGTGGGCGGTGTGTATTTTCATCATTGGATTTCCAATCGAAAAACTAAGAATATTTTTCACACGGAGGGGTGGTCATTCGACGACTAAAATCACAATCTTCTTCCTCTCGTTTTCCATACCTTGATAGACATGCATAAACAACTCCCTTCATAAAAAATTTTTAAAATTTTTTTTTAAAAAAAAAATTATAAAAAAATAACCCCAAATGATGATAAAACCGAAAACCCAACTCGTTACCCACCAGACACTTCTTACGCCTCCACCGCCCTATTCCCGCCCGCCCTGCACCGGCATGTATCGAGTGGGTTGTGATAAGTTCTGTGGACGGAGGCTATTGGAGGAGGAGGCTGAACTGTGACTCCAGGTGTTGTGGCGACCATTATACGACGGCATCACAGAGCCACCTCCCAGTGGATTATATGATGTGCGCTGCGACAAATGGGGGGACCCAGGTCTCGGGGTGCCTGTGACGACAATCGAAGTTCCCTTCGTCTTGTCCTCTCCCGTCAATGGCTGGTTCTCGCCATCATGTTCTTTCGCACGGGCGCCATTATGATGGCCGTGCTCAAATCCTCGGGTAAGCGGATCGCCTGATTCTCTGTTCCTGTGATTCGCGATCAGCTTGCCCAATCTGTCGGAAAGTATGATGCCGTATATCAGGCCAACGGCAACTGGAAGGATGATGGGTTGCTCCATGATGCTGTTCATGATCTCGGTGGTTGCCGAAATGCCAAGGACGGCCGCTCCAACAACGATGACGATGCTTCGGTTGGAGAAGGATACCAGATGGTACGCATCGATTCTGTTCCTGCGGATGAGGAACATGGCGGCCAGGAAACATATCATCAGGGTAACGAAGGAGCCCCAAAAGTACCGGTACACGAGTCTCCAGGATTCGAACATGACAGCCAGCGGCGCTTGATCAGGCGGCAGGGAAAGGCCCAGGGAGCTATACAAGGCGTTCATGGCCCGGTACCAGATAACATTCAGCTCCTCTGGAAGGTCCGCACTGGTTGTGCCGTGGACCCCCTCTTGGCAGATTCCCACCGTCTGGCCGATGGTCTGAAGATCAAAGGTCAACTCGTCGAGGTAGATCAAGCCCCCCAGCTTCTTCTCGAGCTCTAGGTAGTCCAGTGATGCCCGCAGCTTGGCGACCAATTCTTCGCCGTCAAGATGATCGATGAAGCAATACTTCACAAGAGCCCTCTCAAAACTCAGAGAGCTGACCGACATGTACCGAGCCAATGCGACCTGCTGGGCACCTTCGACCAAGCCGACGATGGCAAGGTGCATAGGGAAGTGAAGCAACGACCAGATCTGCTGCTTGATGGTCCCAAAGTGTCCATTTGGGTGATTGTCAAAATACATCATCCAAAGCCCGACCAAGATCAGGACGATGCACAAAACCATGACCGAACCCTCGGGATCGAACCCGTGCTTCCCCATCATCCGAGAGATTGTCTTAGTGACGCCGATAGCACCTTCTCCAATAACAATGAGCGTCAAGAGTCCCATCCTCTCGACCAAGTGTGTCTTCTTGAAGCTCAACATTCTCCAAACGCTCGAGATGGCAATGACAGCAATCGACTCAACCGCCATGACGATCCACCAGACGCTGTAGATTGCGTTGCCCTCATCGACAGGTTTACCCCTGGCAAAGTGAGGAATCATGCCCCCGAATGCGGCAGCGGCAACCATGTAAACCAGAGCATTCAGCAGCACCGGCAGGTACAAATCTGTCCGTCTCGCCAAACCAACAAAGAATCCAACAACCAGGTACTGGACGGCGAACAGGAGCCTGCTCACCACGAGACTATAACACAGAATCCTGAAGCTAGTATTGTCCCCTCTCTCCGTTCCCGGAGCGAAAGCAGACCCTACTAGGGCAAAGCCGACAAACACAGTCATCATGATGGTTTTGCACACGCGCGAGTATATACTGTCGTTCTCGAAGCGGACGTCGTAAAGAGCCGTGTGGTACCACGTCGCCCAGATGATGGCAAAGAAGCCCATGTACGCGAAGAGGGAGGAATGGTCGGTGACGCCATGGTACGTCGTGAATGTTGCCAAGTTGGCGACGAAGAACAAGTCGAAAAAGAGCTCGAGAGTGCTTGCTTCGTGGCGTGGGGAGAAGACGAGGTTTTCCTTGTCGACGCCCTGGAGCGGGTTGCGGATCCAGGGGACTATGGAATGGATACGCCGTTTTTGGCGTTCCTCTTGGCTACAGGACGGGGAGGGAAGAATGTTTAGTAACAACGATTGGAGTTTCGGCGAGAGTGGAGGGCAGAGCATGCTTACTCTTTACAGTGATAGAAGGGGGACATCTTTTTTTGGCTTTGAATGGCAAAATGTGGAGAAGAGATGGTGACAAGACACTGGCAAGACAAGATGGGAGAGGCTTGGACGGCCCGCCTGGGCGAAAGCTTCTTCGTCTCTGCTTTTTTTATGACCTGCCCAAAGTATTGAGTGGGGGGATGCGTCGTTCATTACATTCCAGGTTCCCCTTTTAAAGCAAGTTTGTGTTTTGGGGTTGGCCGTCGGAGAATCCCACAATGGCATATCCAATCCCTGGTATCGACTTCCCGTCGGGGAACTCTCCGTTCCCAGCAACTCAAATTATTTGCATGTATTTTTCTGCACATGGCTTCGTGTAAGCTCAGACGGTATGCGGTGCAATCCGGCTGTCTCGGAAAGGGAACGAATGAATTCACTATGGCGTTTTCGTCCTGCTTGGGGCGAGGACACGTTTTGTGTCACTTTGCTGGGACCGGGCGGCCTAAGCTACCATGTCAGCCGCAGGCATCCGCCGCGGCCCATGTTGAGCTGCCATTGTACTTGAGTCTTTCGGACACGGCATTGCTTTGATTGGTCTCATGCTTTCTTTTTGGGACAGTTAGGGCCGGTGTTCGGGGGTCTAGATCTTCACGCAACAGCTGAGGTTTATTCCAGTGATCGTACGAGGCTTCATCCGTCCCCCTCAGGCGGGTCTTAATCCGTACTACCGCTCAGGTGTCAAACTGACTGCCGATTCCCAAAAGGTCATTCTCGGATCCCATAGTACCCAGCCACCGCCACCATCCAGTGACACTAGTGTCACCATCATAACTGTGCTCCATGTCCCTCCTCCGCCCGAAATCCATCGGGATGGAGCGTGAGCCGATTGTCGCCGGAGTCGAGGAGATCCTGAGTAAGCATCAGCAGGCACGTTAGTTCGGATCTTAGTTTTTGACGGCACCCAGGTTTTGGGGAGGGCTGCTCATACGTGGAGTCTTGCTTGTCTGTTTCTCTCTGCTGACATGTGCGCAAGCTAATGTCCTCCTCCGTGACAGGTTCCCGGAGCCAGAGCGTCATGCCTTGCAACGAAGAGGCCCAGAGTCTCAAAAGGTTGTTTTATGTGGTGGTGATCTGAGTGTCCGAGTATAGCTGTTTGCGTAGTTGCTGGTTCAGTAGGCAAGACACATGTTCCATATTTACGAAAATAAGCGAGCGACGAATTTTTTACCACCCCACCATAACTATCCTCAATTATATAACCATAATATTAAGAAACCACAATAACTTCATTAGAATCCGATAAATCAGAGGATTCTGCAGCCTCCTTGCACGTACGTACATTATGTCCAGGCTTACCGCATACACTACAGCACTGAATCTTCGTACGAGAACCCCCTGCACCACTACCACTTTGTCGATTTTCCTGCACTATTTGCTCACTCACAGCCTTCTGATCCAGTAGATCCTGTGCTTCTTGTACAGTAAGTGACCCTCCAAGCCGCACACGTGTTTTTTTAGCTCTCCGTCTTTTACTAAGCCCCTCATTGGCCTTGCGTAGTGCCGAGACCTCTGTACGGAGAAGAGCCACTTCGTGCATTATAGCCATTGTACCTTTAGCTAATCGGTCCACGGCAGTCAGCATAGATGTTGGAGAGCTGCCTTGATGTTTGGAAATCCGAGTTTTAATAAGCTCTGACTGCGAGGTTGCTTCTCGAGGGTTATGTGGTGTTTGGGAGACCTAAGGTAATGCCGTGCCTGGCCTTGAGGCTGGGGGTGTTGGAGTCCGGAGCTGTATATCTAGCTTAGAAATTACCCTCTCTGGGTTGTATGGCACAAGGCCAGCTCCGGCAAAACCTCCCTGGATATTCTTTTCTGTGATTGAAGTAAAAAATGCTTCTTTAAACGCATAAAGAAACTCCAATTTGCTGATATGTGTGATATTCATCCGTATTAACTGTTCGATCTGGCGGCTATACGCCTTCTTCAATGGCGCAAAACAACCAATATCTAATGGCTGAAGTAGGTGAGAGGAATGCGGAGGTATGCAGAGTGTAATAATATGGTGCTCCTGGCAATAAGTCTCGAATTCTTCGGAGTGGTGGCTATCGTGGCCGTCAAGGATTAATAGCCGATATTTGCCCTTTGTTCGAGATGCTGTGTGAAAATCGAAGTGCCGAATCCAATCTATGCCTTTTTCGTTGGTAGTCTAGCCATTCTCGGTTGTTGCAATACGCTAATCGGCCGGAAGGTTGCATTCTTGATACCAGTTGGTAAGGTGATATTGCCCGGCTAAGATGATGAATGGTGGGATAGCCTAACCTAAAGCATTTACTCCCTGAATAACTGTAGCCTACTTACGATTGCTAGGCTGGGCCTGTTTAGCCTTGCCGCGGCCATTAGAAGTCGTAATTACTATAATAGCGATGATAATGCCTATCATAAACCCAGTCTCGTCAAAGTTATACGAATCGTCGTCGAGGATGCCGTACTTGGCCTTGATATTGTGCACAAGTGTAAACCACTCGCGAATAACTTTTGGATCTTTGCATTTGGCCCTCTGGTAGTTATATCTACGCGTAAAACGCGTCTGAAGTTCTGGTTGGCGCTTGACGAAGTTGTGAGCCCATCGTACGCCAATAGGGGGCGCATCGCGTTCGCGTAACAATCGGTTGGCCATATCTTCTACGTAACAGAGCCGAGGGTGGAATGCGCGTGCACATAGCTCAATTATATATTGAATAATCGTTTTCTCTTCCAAATCTGTAAGCTTGCGTGAATTGGCTGGCATATCGGATCGTGAAGGTCTACCGGCGCGTCGGTGGCGAAGTGTTGCTTCTGGAACATTATATAGCTTGGCTGCAGCAAGTACATTAAGCTTTTCGCTTGTTTGCAAAGCTTCAAGAGCTAAAATAATTCTGGCTTCTTTTGAAGGGATTGCCATTGTTTATTGTGGTAGAAGTGAGTATTAAAGGTAGAGGGGTCGCGTTGCGCGGAAAATTCGTCGCTCGCTTATTTTCGTCGCTCGCTTATCACGCACGTTACTCCTTGCGCTTTGCACAATTACATGGGTGTACAAGTAATAGGATCCGGGCTGAGCAATGAGAACTGACACACTTCAAAGGCGTATCTGATTCGTCTCTGATCGTGATCCTAAAGTCAAGGCGCGCACGGCAAGTCACATACACAAAGCGGGGACCATACCGTAACATAAATATATGGAGGAAGTGTTATAGAGCTCCTGATGGGACCAGAACACATGTAGATACCCCCGCCGCCCGGGATCGCCCGAACCTGGTGCGCGCATGTGTGTGTGCACTTGTCAGCAGGATGATGATTATGACACAGAAAACAACGTTCAATGTGATTCAGGTCATACCATATCACATGTTCGCCAGTCAGCCAATGGCTCTGATTCTTAGTGCTACGTATGTCCCCGAGTAACAACGTGTCTTTACAGAGAGACTAACACTAACTACATTCGGTATGCAGTAATTCGCAAAACATGATAAACAGATCTTTTGAGCAAACATATGTAGTAGTAGCAATCAAATAAGTTCAAGTATGTTGTTCACCTACAGAATCATACCCCACTGGCAACCTCGTTCTTCAATCTTGACGCAGTCAGCAACAACCAGCCATCATCCTCCCCTTGTGAGAAGAAACTCGAAACGGGCCCGCGCACTCAAAAAGGACTGCTTGGCTGCTGGAATCAATCCTGGACACGTTCTCTGATATTTAAAACATCAAAATCCAACGAACGGTTGGTAAAAGCAAAAGAGATGGTAAATTGATTTGAACACAACCCACGCACACTGGCAGGTAAAATAACTACCAACTCAAAACCAAAATCAACAAAAACAAACAGGGGCCGTGACCCACCCAAAAAAACAAAAACTGATCCACAAAATGTTTTATACAAGTCCCTCCCTCCACTCCGTCGCCCGAACCCATATTGCCTGCCCCTTCGGAAACTAAGTCTTGATCATCCAGTCCTCGCTCTCCCCGACGCTCCTAACCTTCAACCCGCTATCCCCCTTCGGGAACGGATTGGTAGGCCAGTAAGCCCTCCAGGCATTGCACACATTATCGTGGATAGTCCTGTCGGCCGTGGTGATCTGCTGTCTGAAGTCGTTAGGCCGCTCGAGGTACTGGACCGACAGCCCGCCCGAGACGTGCCAGGCGATGTGGCAGTGGAAGAGCCAGGCGCCCGGGTTGTCGGACTTGAACGCGATCAGGACCCATCCCTTTGCGGGGAGCATGGTGACGTCGCGGCGGGGCGGGTTGTTGCCCCTGAGGCGGCCGAGGTCGGCGGCCGAGAAGACGAAGCGCTGCTGCGAGCCCGGCGGGACGTCCGGGGAGCGGCCCAGGACTACGAAGTCGTGGCCGTGGAGGTGCATGGGGTGGGGGAGGGAGAAGGCTCCGTCGGGGTCGTTTTCGATGAGCCAGTACGTCCACTGATTGACCGAGTTGACCGTGATCACGTTGGCCTGGGGAGGGTAGCTGGTGTTCTGAGACAGGACGTAGTCGACGGTCGGCTTTCCCCAGTCGACATCGATGGCGCTGCCGTTGACCTTCCAGACGAAAAGAGGAGTGCCGGTCAGGTCGAGATGGACGGGGAGGGTGTTGTCGGGCTTCTTGACAAAGTTGTTGATGGGCACGGTGCGCTGGACGACTGGCGTGAGGTTGGGCAAGTCCAAGCACTGGTGGTCGACGGGGGCAACACCGCGGTGGGTGGGCGTACCGCCGGGGGCGCCGGCGTAGTGGAAGATGGCGGCGGGGTTGGGATGGAAGGAACCGCCGCAGAAGGCTTGGCCGCCAAAGGTCACGTTGAACCAGTAGTTGCCGACAGACTTGTTGGCGTCGATGGTGACGTCGTAGCGTTGGCCGACGGCGAGGAAGAGACTGTCGACGGTTTGGGCATTCACGGGAACCATGTCAGAAGCAATGACCGTCATGGTGTGGTTCTGGAGATTGACTTGGAAGTGGTTTTCGGTCGAGGTGTTGATGATGCGGAGACGATGGCGCTTGCCGGGCGTCAAGGTGACGTTCGCCCACTGGCCGGCGCCGGTGACGGGGTGCTTTCCTAGTCCCTTGAAGAGAACATTGTCGCCGAACGGAGGCCCTGCGTTCTTGGTGATCTCTACCAGCTCGTCCGCCGACTTGTAGTAGTAGTCGGTGATGGGGAAGACGCCGAGATCGATATCGTAAGGCAGCGAGGCGGGGCCGTGGATGACGATGGTGCCGACAATACCGTTGCCGTACTGCGCGGAGAAGTGGGAGTGATACCAGCTGGTACCGTACTGCTGGGCGCGGAATCTGTAGACTCTTGAACCTCCCTTGGGTGGAATGGGGCAGTCGGTGACGCCGTTGGCGCCGTCATGCAAGTTGCTGCCCTTTTGGTGGAAGCCATGCCAATGGATAGTGGTGCTGTTGCAGGTGTTAGACAAACCGACTAGAAGTTGTTCGTAGGTTGCTCACCCGTTTGTGCGGAGATTGTTGATCACGTTGACTTGGATGGTGTCACCCCAATTGGCCTCAATGTTGGGCCCTGATTGGTTCATTGTTAGTAACTGAGCTCAGCCAAGGAGCAGAGGGACTCCAAAGATGCGCCGAGAGACGGGATCTGCAACGTACCGAGAATATTGCCTAATCCGAGATCATATTAGTCGAATGTAATATCGGTTGGAGACGTTTGACTTATACCATACCATTGACAAGCATCACTTTTTCCTTTACCACGCCATCAGGGCCGGTCCAGTTGTCAACCTCGGTGAGGGTGAGAGTGTACTGAACAATTGTTAGTATGAAACAAATTGTGTGATGGGCGGGTATGAGTTGCTTACGCTGCGGGTGGCTCCCGTGTTGGGCCCATTAACCTCGTAATCCGTATTGATGTTGTAACTGCCCCAACAGGCGCGGTTGCTGGCAGTATGGCAGGAGGGAGGTGTAAGACCCTGTCTCGGTTCAATATGAGAATCTCTTTCCTCGAGAGGAAGAGGAACGAGAAGGTCGCGGGAGGCATCGTCCCTCTGAACATGAGTGACGGGGGGCGCAGCGAAGATGCCACGAGGAGCAAGAATGCCCATCATGAGCGCCGCAACGCCGATGAAGGACTTCATGTTGAGCGATGTGCCGTTGAGCCAAAAGGGTAGAAGCCAGTAGATTGCGAAGATGGGGATTGCCGACTGTGTAAGTGTCCTGTTGAGGCAAAAGATTCAATCTCATCAACGACGGAGGGGAGGGTTTATATAGACAGAATTCACTATATTGAGCACAGAACAACAGATAGTGACGGGGCTTGTTCGTATCCGACATGGTCTCTGATTTCCAATTTTGGAAAACCATCATTGTCTTGGTCCTTCTCATCAAGAAGAGTATCCTAGCCCATGCGGAGGTCAGGAGGTGATGAGAAGCTCGGAACTCCCAGCAAGGCCGACGCGGAGGCACGGGATGTTCGGGAGTCACTCATTTTCAAAATGCAACACGGCGCCTTTGCAGACATCACGTCGTGTGGGCTTCATGTCCCGTCATCCCCATGACCCGGTCGAACTAGTAGTTTGAGCTGCAAGTCGAGAGCGCCTTGATGCTGCGAAGATGGTGTGTTACAACGACGCTATCCTGTGCTTACTGCAGGAACGGCAATGGTGAGCCTGAAGAGACAGACTATCTCCTGTTCCCCCTCACGCGGCAGTCAACTCGGTATAGAGTAGCCGCCCTGAAGGAGTGATAATGATAGCGGCGCTGATGAAGAGAAGCCAATGGGAGGAGGAGAAATGGCCTACCTGAGACGCAGATTCAGATGGGAGACGTAAAATGAGGCGCCTGCAGTGATGTGCTCGCTTCGAATTCAGGGGCGCGGGAAGACGAAGCCGAAATCGATAGTATCGTGAATACCTGCATGGGAAGCGGCCGGCTACGGGAGGACAAAATCCTTAATAGTAGCATGCACCGAGGTGGAGGTGAGGTGAAGCATTGCTCACCCATACCCCCATGATCCTTCCATTACGGGAAACTCTCAGAGTGTGGGAAGAAGGATGATAACTCAAGACGAACATGCAGTAAAGTATTGGCTTGGCTGAGCTGTGAATACCGTCAGGGAGTGTGGTACCGCACAACTTTGTGCCGAACTACAGAGACCTTGCGTGCATGTGAGTCTGTGAAAACGGGACGGAACGTGGGATAGAGGGCCCAAGAGATGCATATTCCGCGTCGCTCACTGTGCTTGGGCGGCTGAGCAGATGGGTAAAAGGGGGTAGCACGAACCTCGTGATCCCTCAATACAATCTTGGCAGGGGAAGCTCGTGTTGAAGGGCATGTGGTGACTCAGGTGGATGTGAGGGGACATGTGCTTGATTTGCGTGGTCAGAGGAACCATGAGAAATCGTCCTGACGTGCCGTTCAGGAGATTATTGTCCCGGGATCCGTGGAAAACAAACCACGCGAGGGCGAGAAGCATCGTCTCGGAAAGCCCACTGCACCTTCCATACGATGAACTTGAGCAGGAGACAGATCAGTGTTCTCACGGATGACTGATTATTTGGCCTCTACGTTGGTGTAACAGGCGGATTGAAGAGCAGAACCAACAGCTTGTGCTAGGGTGATATTCTCGACAGCCGTACCGTTCCAGGTAGTAATATGGGTAAGCAGCGTCTCCCGTGTGGAAAATTGGGCACCCCGTGGGATGTCACGTTCTACGTTCCATTCTCTCCGAGGAACTGCTAGAGGCATGTTGGATTCTGCCCTACCGGTAAAGGATTTAATTTGGGATCCCGCTCGCCTCCCCATGTCTGGGACGAGCAGTCATTGGCTGCATCCTACTTGGCCAAGGGAGTGGCGGGGTTTGAATTGTCATCCTCTCCCACAGTTCCTGACCACATACCGTGAGATTCATGGTGTAACCAGCCAGAAAGGGACATTGCTTTGGCAGGATACATCTAGCCGAGGGGCACTAGGTATGGCGGGTGTCGATAATTGCTCAGGCCAAGCGTAAAAAAAAAAAAAAAAAAAAAAAAAAAAACGATGGCAGAAGGCCAAAAGAGGTTTGATCAAGTAGCAAGGGATACAAGATGTGCCCGAGAGGCCCGAATTGCTTGCTTCACGGATCTGGGCGAGCGAATCTGCAGTTTCAAGCACTCGAATCGGACCCGGGGCGGAGCTGAATGATGCCCGGGGAGTGGGGTGTGGTGCTGACCAAAAGGAGGCTCCAAGAGCTTGTGGATGTAACCCAGAGTCTGATGAACGCCTCAGATCAGCAGTGGCGCAAGTAAAGTATGAAATGGCAGGTTTTGGGATGCCAGGGGCAGAAGCGAGAGATGTGTGGCTTGCAGAGAACGGCAAGAAACCTGTCCCAGCTTTCGGCGGGTCGCTTGTGATGACCACTTTGGCTGCCGTGCTTTGCACCAAGTATGGTTGTTGCACCAAGTGTGGTTGTTACACTGCAGTCTACAGTTTCGGTTCGGGTCGTGGCAACCCTGGGGGAATCTGATGATAGTCACCATGACCCATGCAGCGGTCCTTCAATTTTACTGACCCTGATTCTACCCTGATATGGCGCCATGATCGGAACAAAGCCGTTGCAGGATGAGGGGCGGGAATATGTTGCTGCTGACTCGGCTGATGCCAAAAAGCGTGTCCGAGATCGTCCCGCATCAAGCCACTCAGAACTTAAGGGGAGAACACTGCGGGAACGGGTGGAATCTGTATGTATGGTTCCGCGTCTGGGCGGGCTAACCACTCTTGATCCAAAGTCGGTCCCGAGCCGTGTCGAACTTCTAAATAAAGCCAGTGTATTTTGCGCTTGGCCCTGGGAAGCTGCTGACTATGCCCAAGTTGTTCCCCTGTCGATCTGTTTTCTGGTGGTTAAGGCGGCCGGCACATGCGCCTCGATTGTGGTGATTGGCTTGATGCTTGTGGCGCTGGATCGCCGGGCCGCAAAGCGTCAAGATGCACCATGAAGTTTTGTCGTCGAAAGCGGGGGTTCTCAGCTCGGAATGTTCCCGGACCCCTGATCAAAGATGTCGAGAGAGATAAAGGAATGCCGTGGAGAGCAGCACAACAGCCGACGCACATGGCAGTTCCAGGTTGCGGGTTGGATGTGGCAGAATGGGCGCAGAATGCGGCAAGCTGTAGGGGACTTGCAGTTGGGTCATCAAGGTTGGATTGTGTGTGAGCAAATGGAACTCGGTCTGATTGCGACGTCGTGTCAGGAAGCAATATTGGTGGTGCCATGGCGGATGACTCGGAGGTATCGGCAGTTGTTTATTGGAGGTCTGAAATGGAGGTTGTCGTGATTCACCGTCGGTCGCTTCTGATGATTCAGTTGTTGATTGCTGTCGAACCTTCTTGGAAGGGCAATTGCAGCCGGTCGAATGGAGTGGATTGTGGGATGCAGGGATTAAGCAAGCGGAGAGATAAAAAGGTGGGGAGGTGGAGTAACGAGCAAGGATGTGACTGATATCACGGTGGAGCCCCCCATGCCCATCATCCTCAGCCAGTGACAGCCAGTGACAGCCTGGAATACGGCGATGCGATTGGATTTCCTCGCCGTTTTGCTCTTTTTGCCAATGCAAGATGATGTTGCCCAAGGGCGCCTGACGGACATGTCATTGGGCTGCTAAGACATCTCCTATCTTGGCATTATGTTTTCCAGATCGTATCATCCTCCCTCATTCAAGCAGTTCCGGGTTCATATACCCCTTGGCAGACTGTCCAGTTGCATCGAGATAAAAATGGATTCACATGTCGATATTATATGTTATGATCCACGTGCTATTGATTGCCCAGGGCGTTGGAACGCTCTGGAAAAGGGAGCGATCTGCGCCAAACCTGGTGCTAGGGACGGCACGAGCGGCTGAGACCTGCCAGGATCCATGGGCCAGATGTACGCGTGTAGACTATGCACACCCATGCTTCGTATACACGAGGAGATTACGAGATACGATTGACCTTTCTTCTTCCAAGCCCGACTCGGAATCAGCTATCGGAATCAACAAGATTAAGGAGTGCTGCGGCGACCCAGGACTGAGCAAATCATCAGGAGAAGGATCTTAGCCGCAGCCCCCTTCCAGGTTGCTCATCGGTACCAAACTTTGAGGAAGAGACGCGGAAGTCTATTGGGCCATGCGGGAGACCCTGATCAACATATTCCTTGTGCGCCCCAAATTCGGCTAGATTCCTGCACCGCGCTGCTGAATCTTGCTTTTCAGATGGACCTGCATCTAATAGTGAGGGCATGTAAGACATGAAAATCATTACCGGGTGTGGACCGTGGAGTGAACCAGCTCGATGTGAAGATTGTCTTTTGGTTGTTATTCATCGCTCGTCTTCTTTTCGTTCTATACGAAGAGTCAATGATGCTCATCAGTATATCCGTGGATCTGGCGACTGGTGAAGCCAGATTCAGGATGGCGGTCCCCAACGTTGTCGCTCTGGGGTTGTTACCTCTTGAAGATCACCAGGCTTCTGAGGCCATGGCGCTAAGTTGCATGACCGCCTGCGATGTGCGCCGGTATCGGTGTCATTCTCGGGCTTCAGGTTGTCCCGGACGCGTCTGCTAGTGTACGAGCATGTGGGTGCCCATTGCTCTCTGTCTGCTCCTTCCTCTTCGTTGAGAAAGTCGCAATTCAGACTGCTAGGAACCGACCCACTTAGGCACCTGATGGGCGGCTGACATTTTTAAACTTTCATGATTAGGTACATACATATGCAATGATGCTGTCGGTGGCAGGTAAAGAAAGGACGGCCTGCCCGTGGGCTCATGTAACCTGCAAGGTTTCGATTTTAAATTATTCAGTCTCGGTGCTCAGTTGAAGGAAGCCAAACTTGAACGTCTCATTCTTGCTTTAAAAAAAATCCAAAACAAAATCCATTAGTGACGTTTTCAAACATGGTCAACGGTCGGTTGCATTTGATGTGGCTTCAAAACCACAGTGACGGTAGCATCAATGGCTGAGTGAGGTTTCAGATGAAAGATCGGCAATTAATATATGGTGATCCAATGAAAATCCATTTACCGAAGCAAATACCGAGATATATCCACGAAACAACTCTACTCGGTACAAGGTCCCATCCAGTTGCATCTCAACTTCGGTTCCAGATCTACATACCACAATGCCCAATGTCACCATGATTGGTGGGTGACATTCACACGAATACAAACCCGACGCCGGTATATTTATTGTCGTGGCTTCTTCCCATTTACTTGTCCCAGCGCTCCCGTGCACTGCATGTTGCCACCAGCATTGGTTAGTGCAACCGCTATCACTTCACATATACAAATCCACTCCGCAATATATCCCAGCCAGCGAAGGCAACGATTTGCCCAAAAATTTTCAACCACTCCTAAACTGCACGATGGATGTCGTATGAACCCTTCTCGATACATACTACAATATGGACGTTGATCAACGCGGTGGACTGCACCATGGCACAAGATTTGTAATAGTGCCAAAAGCGCTCGGTGTTCCGGTTTCCGGTATGAAATCGCCAGAATACTACTGAGATTTTATCACGTCAAACTGGCAAGGGGAATAACAACACGGAAAAGGTCACCAGCGAGGTCGGCACACTCGCGAAATCCACCTTGACCTCAACACTGTTCGGCAACCATGCCGCTTAACAAGCCGAGGACCGCTGTAGCGATATTTTCAATGACGGCGAGCATGTTGTTAACAATCTTCAGGCCAGCCACGCCGTCAATGACGCCCTCGATGGGACAGTTGGATATGAAAAGCTTCTGAAGTTGATTAGAAGTCTCTCTCGTCTCGTGTCCCATCTTTGGTCTTTCCAGGCGCAAAAGTTGAGCATCTCTGGAGAAAGCCCCGACTTGACCTGTTACAGGCTCTCAACCTTCAGGCGCATGTCCCCAAAAAAGTCCTGGGCTTTCTGCTCGAGCTGAAATGCACCGTCTGCGTCAACTGACATTCCCCGAGTGGTCATGTTGACAAAGATATTCTTGACCGAGAGGATGTCGTCCCATCTCTTGAACGCGGCGTTGAGCACTGTCGGCATGACCGCACCCTCAGTTCCTCGGCAATGTTCTCCCCAGAGTCGACATTGCCAACCAAATGCGAGGGCTTCCTTCGGGCGCTGAGGCATGTCGGGAATAATCTAAAAGCACCCCAAATTGCCCACCACGCCCCTCAATATTGTCCACGAGAGAAAACAGGCTTGCGTCGCCGTCGTGGGCCGGCTCATCTGTGGATATGTTGGCCATGTAGACCTCCCGTCCTGACATGCCGATGAGCCCTGACGACTCAAAGTCCATACTGCGCACTGCACAGAAAGAGAATTCTTGGTTTGGTCAACATTGGCGTTCTGAGTCTTCTGATGGGTGCGTCATGAGAAACAATCCTCGGATATAATAACCCTCTGCCCGGCTTTGCCCACACCGAATATCGCATTCATCTCAACTGCGGTGCGTCAAAGGAGGGAGTTGCCGGCAACTTGAGTACATACGTGAGCAGGCAAATTCGGATGAAGCTCCTTTGATTGTCGAAAACAAAAATAGCTAACTTGTATGCACCCTCCGGCACGGGCGGCGGATGTGAAATATGCTTGATATAGGTACACACCAGCAGGTCTCTCCACATCGAACGCCATGTCGAAGGCTCGGAGGAAAGCAAATGGTGACGATATGGGTCATGCAATTCGTTGTAAATAAACGTCAGTTCTATACAAGTCGAGAGCAATGAAATAAACAGCTTGTGTTGGAAGACACACGCACAAAAACTTAGAATCATCTGCTACATCCCCCACCACCTTGTTTTCAGACTTTATCAGCCCTCCTATGGCTATAATAACTGAAAATGCAACACGTAGTTGTGCATGGTTCGGTCGGTATAGGGAGGTTTGGTGATAAGGGACAGATTAGCTACGGTCTGTACCTTTTCTATCGCATTTTATCATAATCACCCTAAGGTATGCACACATAGGGACTATTCTACACCCAAAGGAGACCCGCTATACTATACGCTCAGAAAGACCACCAACGGCTATATATGTGAGAAACCCACAGGACCATGCATGATCATGCTATACAGAGGAGAGTGACCTCCAACCCAACCCATGATATATCTACTCTATAAAGAATACCCGCTTGAAATGCTTGTCAAAACAGCCCGCCGCTGACATCAAGGTATTCCCAACGCCAAACGCAGAGGCGATTCTCTGACAAGTTCCGTTTGCTGATCCAAACAAAAAGGAAAATACCTCCTCATCATTGAAGCCCGTCATTCCGCGCCACCAGACCCAGCAATGCTGTCATAAAACTCCTTGACCTTCTTTATACATGTAGGGTCAGTCCTGAAAGTTTTCACCTGAGCCTCTCCGAGACCAACGACCTTGAGCCCCTCGAGCGTCTTAGCCCTCGACAGGGAAACATATATCTGCTCGTGGCAAAATGCATTCTCGAGATCGACAACAACATTTTCCAGCGTCATGCCCTGCGACTTGTGGATGCTCAGCGCGTACCCAGCCGTCAGCGGCACCTGGGCGCGGCAGAGCAGCGAGTAAGGTTTCCTGGGCCCAATCTCCGTGACGGTGCACTCCGGGTAGATCGTCCGCATTTTTCCATTGTCGAAGCGAACGACCGGCCATCCAAGAAAGTCGTCGGATGCTCTGCATATATCTGCGAACCAGCGGGTGAGATTTCCTCTGGCCTCAGAGTACACAGCTCCCAAATTGGCGGCAAGCCCGTTTTCGTGGCGGGCTTCAAACCCACAGACCTCGCCCTGGGTGCCATTGCAGAGCCCATCTTCGATGTCCAGATTATGCAGCAGCATCACCCGCATCCCTTCCTTGAGATAAAGTTTCGGATCCCAGCGGTGGTCTCTCAGCGCCATGAGCGTCCCGGATTTTTCCGAGTCGTCTCTAATCACGCAGCTGAATCTGCCATCGGGATCATGAGCGTCGTTGACCTTGAAAAACTTATCAAGGCACGGATAAAATACCGGCTCGGCGTCGATTTTCTCGAAAGCCTCCTTGTTGATTATGCGAACCGTTTTCTTGTCAGGAAAGAGCTTGATCACCCTATCGTCGATGCTGGGCTTGTCGGCCTCGAGAAGAGCGATTTCGTGCGTCTCAAACTTGATTCCGCGGCGGCACTTCTGAAGCAGTGAGACAAACTGCTCATCGCTCTGACGATGAATCTTTTTCAATACAATGTTTTCAAAATCGCACTGCCGCCAGACCTGGCTGCGGAACGCGTACTTGTCCCTCTCGTAGTGCTGGCGACCGCATGGCACGCATCTGCGAGGCCATTCCTGGAACTTGTTGTCAGTTTGCAGCTCCCTGCCACAAGTCCCGCAGTTTCGAAATGGCTTGACAGGGGGAAGCTGATAAAAGTCTCCCATGACAATGACTTGGACGCCGCCAAATGGCAGCTTCCTCGCCCGCCCTGTGAACCTGCGGTCCCTGTTCTTGGCCTCCCTCATCAAAAAGTCCAAACGTTCAAAATCGTTGTTCTGCACCATGCTGATCTCATCGATAATGATGACATCGACTCGGCTCAGCAGCTCCAATTTTCGCTGTTTCTTTTTTTTCAACTTGCCATCTTCGTCCTCGGGGTACTCGGGCAGTACGAGCTCCTTGACGTGTTTCTTCCCGTCGTCTGGTATCCAGCCTGCGAAGTGGAATATGGTGGTCCCGTTGATCTGAACGGCAACAATACCAGTCGGAGACACGACGTGAACCTCCTTTCCCGCATCCTGGAGGCGTTCCCTGATGGCGCGCAAAACGGTCGACTTTCCAGTTCCAGCGGATCCGGTGCAGTATATGTTTTTTCCTTGGGCTGCGAGAT
This sequence comes from Cladorrhinum sp. PSN332, assembly GCA_033297175.1. Lineage (NCBI taxonomy): Eukaryota > Fungi > Ascomycota > Sordariomycetes > Sordariales > Podosporaceae > Cladorrhinum > Cladorrhinum sp. PSN332. Next base: position 23,107 of record MU858824.1, on the reverse strand, counting down.
CGACAACGTGCTGCTGTTCGTCACATAGAGGGGGTTGGTTCTGAGCCTCGCTTGTTGTGATGTCATCCTCCACCCCTTCCCATTCAACCACAGCTCCGTTCTCGACCTCGATTCCATTCAAGTCGGATGCTGTTTTCCGTCTCTTCTCGTCGGCAGAGTCGGCAGAATCGATGTTTCGTTTACTGGCTGATATATCTCGTGCAGACTGATTTGTCAGAACTCCGGATGGACCAGCCGAATTCGCCCTCATGAAGGCTTCGGCTTCTTCTCGAGTTACGAATCCTTTGAAGCATTGACCGGCGAAGCCTTTGACCTGCTTTTCGGCATCGGCCCAGACAGTATAAATGCCGGGAGCGCGCCCCCTGGCTATGGCGTAAAAGTTCTTTTTAACCATGATTTGTTGCTTCACAGCCTTCTGCAAAGAATACCAAAATTGCATCGGGGGTGGAGGAGATTAATAATTTTACACCCGACGTTGTCAGGACTCGGCAGTTGGAAACTGCGACGCGACCAGTTTGAGCGACAACACGTGACCTGTGTGCTCTGGGAAATGGTGGAAGGGCCGCCTGGCGCCAAGTGGCGACGGTGGGGGTCAGAATCCTCAGAGCTAGGTTGTTAAGCCAGGAATTCATGATGATTAAGCCTTTATATAAAAAGCCCTGATTAAGGGCCCAAATATAGAGGGTATTATCCCTAACGTGCTTTATAAGCGAGCTGCGCATATAAGCGAGCTGCGCACTTTTTTCCCTATATATAACCCTGAAAAGTCCAAATCCTAACTCTCTCAATATTGCATATATAACCCTGAAAAATTCAAAGTAATTTCATTAGTATTATTAAAGTATAATTTACTTTTGTTAAGTCAGCTGGTAGTATTATTTCATAGTCAAACTTAAAAATAATGTTTAAACTCTATTAAAATATATCTAGTTATTTATAATTTAATTCTAGTTTAATAACCTTGATTAATTAAATAAAGATTATATTTTTGATAACTATAATATTCGAGCTGATTTTGAATTTTCAGGGTTATATATACAATATTGAGAGTGTTAGCATTTTGAATTTTCAGGGTTATATATGGGGAACAAAGTGCGCAGCTCGCTTATATGCGCAGCTCGCTTATAAAGCACGTTATAACCATAACCCGATAAATAAGTAAAGGACCTCCGCTGGCCTTGGAAGGTTGGGGACCTTATATAATATATTGCTTTGGTCTGCCTTGCCTTCCCAGACTTGCAAGCAAGTTTCCTTGCTTTATTTGATGCGCTGACTCAGAGTCTCAGTCCCACGGCGACCCGCGGGCGTTTTCGATCTCACTATCTACTGTCAACGACTGCTGCTTGGGAGATTGCAGAGTTGCGTGACTGTTGATTCACAGAAACTCTAACCCATAGTTTGGCTATCTAGATCCAAAACAAATGTTCCTGACGGAATAACCGTGTTGAATTGAAGAGTAGATTTTTACCGTGATGTAAATAAAGAAGAAACTTGAGAGGAAGCGACCAAACGAAATGCCGCCAACAAGAAGCGTTCAAGCTCACCAGTTTAAACGAGTGATAACGATCATTTGCGGGGTCGCAGCTGAGGCTGTGCGCATCTTTTCTTCAACTTTAAAACACCACACCACACCACACCACAAAGCAAATCCCTCATCATGGAACCACTCGGTAGGGTCAACTTGGCCGCCACACAAGAAATCTACACACCTCTCAAAGACTCCGAAATTCGAACCTTGACCCTCCTTCCCAGCGCTAATCCCACCGCCCCGATCCGCTGCACTCTGGAGGTCGCCACCGCGCTCACCAACAATCTCCCGCCTTACTCAGCTTTATCCTACGTCTGGGGTCGTTGTGACGATAAAGACGAATTTCCAACCATCACGCTCTGCAACCGATCCTACTCCGTCACTCACAACCTCCACATCGCCTTGACCCAACTGCGGTCTCCTCAAACTCCCCTCAAACTCTAGGTCGACGCGCTCTGCATCAACCAATACTCTCTCTCCAAACGCAGTGCCCAAGTGAAGCTGATGCATCTCATCTTCGCCGGCGCAAAGCAGGTGATAGCCTGGCTGGGAAAGTTTGGAGCGTTTGAACACATGTTGGGCGGCGTCGGGGCGGAACAGACAAAAATTATGTTTTCCACGATTCGCAAGTCCGAAGCACACAAATTCAAGGCACCCTGGCTCAAGAATATGCTACGCAAGCATTCCGACAAGCTTTTCGACCCTCTTGCGGAGCTACTGCTGAGGGAGTTTTGGACGAGAATATGGATCACCCAAGAAATCGTCAACGCAAAGAAGGTTGTCGTTACGATCGGCACCGAGTCGGTGCCCATGCAAAGTCTTGTGCAGTTTCTGCAGAGTCTCTATATGCTAGGGGAGGCTGGAGTGAAGCGTGAAGGGATTCGAGCACTTGCGTTGCAGGGGTTGTCAAAGACGTTTGTCCATCTTCAATGTACAGGACGGAATGAGCCGTGGCTCAACTCGCCGTCCTTGATGACAAGAATCATCCTTCTTACCAGCATGAAGTCGGCCACCGATCTCAGGGACAAGTTGTTTGGAATCCGGAACTTGCTTCCCGAGAAAATGCAGGCGTGTATAGAGGTGGACTATACAAAGACTGTTGGCCAAGTGTTTGCCGATGCGACCCGGAAGTTGATTGAGTTGGAAGATGCAATGGATGGTATACTGTGGCAGCCTGCCAATTATGATCGGGGTGAGATATGCCAGTACTACGACATACCCACTTGGGCAATCGGCATCGTTGAGGAGGCCAAGATGTCCACAAGCGAATGTGCACTTGGCAGCAGATTTCGGGCCAGTGGAAACTTTCCCCCCTTTTATAGGTTTGAGGGCCAGGAGCTTGAGACTAGGGGATTCAAGGTCGGGGTGGTGAAGAGTACAATGGCTGATTGCGTGCAATCTAGGGATAAAGACATGGCATTTCGCTTTACTACTGTGCTCAAGCGTCGCAGGGAATGGTTTGACGAGACACCTTGGCCGTGCGAAGCCGAGGCTGTAGATCGACAGACCTACGTCATGACAATTCTTTGTGGGGGCTGGAGTTGGATGGTGGAGAGAGTAACTCGGGGCATATTTGGAGAAACGGCTGATATCAATGATCTGGAAGACCGCAGATGGGGCGAGATGCTAATAATGCTCAGCGGAAGGGAGTTATTCACGTTCGAACCCACGAGCGCCGGGGAACTGGACAACTGCCAAGGCACGTCGTTCAAGTACATGGGATTGGGATGTAACGAGTGGGTATTTCCAGGGGACATAATTTGTGTGTTGCTAGGATTCAAAACGCCGGTAATTCTGAAGCCGGTTGGTGACAAGTATGAAATCGTGGGAGATGCTTACATACGGATGTACATGAATGGCGAGGTAATGAAAGGATACAGTGGTGACGTGGAGCAGCTGGAACGCTTCGTAATTGTGTGATTGGTCGAAGATTGCTGTCATTAAAAGGAGGAGTAGTCGGAATTGATTGGCAGTCATGCCATCCATTCACTTTGGGAAACCACAAGCTGATATTGGGAAGTTCCTCCCTGTCTTGCATGGATGATCACTCAACATACTTCACTGCTGCCTGTCACTGGCTAGCACCTGGACCTTCATCAAATCACATTTACGGGGGGGATACTGTTATTTTGAGAGAAGGGGAAAAAATTATTATTATCATTTTTTTTTTTTTTTTTTTTAAAAAAAAGGCTCAAATCGACATCGTTGCCTTACCTTACCTTCATCGTTACTAACACAATACTTGGATCCTGGAACAAACGTTAGCTTATGTGCGGGGATTGGGGTATACTTACCTACATATTGGTCCATAGTCATGGAGCTTTTCAACGTCTAAATCGATCATTGGTGCCTAGAATGCACGTTAGCGAGTGAACGGGGGCGGACATAGACTTACCTGAATGTTAGTAGTTGCTTGATTTTTACCACGCCAGAAATGAAAATCGATACCCGTAATAAATGTTAGCAGGTGGGCGGGGACGGGGATATACTTACCTCTTTGTATGTTGGTCGTTGTTCGCCGGTTTCCAACGTCTCAGTTGATGATGAGGGGAATGGTTGAAACGGGCGGCGGTGTTGCAGCTAAATATGTTTTTGAAGGACAAAGGATTGTCCATGTTGAGGACTTGATGAAAGGCATTGTCAAATGTATTTTTAGAAACGTGCAAGATAGTTTGTGATACTGGAATTCTTTGAGCATGTCAAGACAAGGCCGTTCTTATTTCGACCTTTCATTGATCTGTTGAAGATAAAGGGGACAGCAATTCGTATGATCGCTACAGGTACAGTACACTCATGCTGCTTGACAGGTGGTAACTGAAGACAGGCAGGAAGGGAATGATATTATTCCTCTCAAAACGGCAGACTTGAACGTATTGCCGGCTGTAAAAGCAGTGTAGCGGTTATGTTCTGGTGCACTAAGATGGAATCTGGGAGTTGTTGGTTTGTTAATTTCACAGATGAGCACTAATGACCGTTTCGACAGCGGTGCCGCTATCCAAACTCTCAGCTTTTCACTCAAGGAACAGTCATTTGGTTCCAGACATGAAGAAAAGATTCACTAGTACATTGTAGGGATTCGCTCTTAAGCATTTATGGGACATGTACGTTTATGAAGATAAAAAGAAAAGTGTATTCATATTGTAATCGTAACAGAAGAGACATCAGACATGGACGAATTCCACCAGGACAGACCCTACGCCGTGTGAGGAATTAAATACTCCAACGTCGCTTCAACGTGGGAAGTGGTGGGGTACATATACGTGTACATGTAGACTCGTCTTGAGGCCCAGAAGCTATCCAGTCAAAGATAATGGAGCGTGTAATAGGGGTTTCATGGGAAAGAGCAAGGGTTGCACGCACCTCATCAGAGCCAACTTCAGAGTTTGAGGCCGTGGTTCCATCTTCAGATGCCTTTGGCAGCACAGGTCGACCAATCTGCAAGACGGATGGACTATGCGAGCTGTAAGCTCTTGCGAGAACGAAGTCCGTGTTGCAGTTTGTGTAGTGGATGGGATTACGGCACCAAAAGGGAGCTAACTTACCTTTATGCTTGGCCAAGCTGTGATAGGTCTTGCACATTTTGGAGTTGCATTTTCCTCGTGTAGAGACGTCGGGAACAAACAGCTGACCACAGTGCTTGCACCGGTGGGTGGGGAGTCTAAAGAAGTAGGGCATCTTCAGATGCACTTACTTCTTGTTGATTCCGTAGTAGCTGTGTGTGTTGCCTCGCCTCTACAACGCTTGGTGTGATGATGAGTTGACGAGTGAGGAGAAGACGGAATGCTTCACTTATATGCACTCCTGAAAGACAAAGGGCTGTTTTGGTTGGCACCTGAATAAATGGCTTTGTAAAAAGTTATAATCCTAATATTATCGGCATAAATGTGATGTGATGCTTATCACAATGAATTATTCACTCTTCCTTTCGTCCCGTTTCTTTGTCTTGCAGTTTCAACAATGCGCACATGGTCAAAGCAGACAAAGAAACCCAGGTTACACAATGGAATTCTCTTTCTAGGAGCTGCCACCCCTTTAAAACCTCACCGACGCGCTGCTTACTACGTTGTTGGAGTTTGATCATCAGACACTCTACATGTTCAAGCCGTTGCATCGATTCCACAAACCCCTTGGCTTTGAGACTTCTTTTGCTGCAGCTTGAGCAACCTCTCCAGACAAGACTCTGGCCATAATGTTGCCCACCTATCTCCAAGATCTCTGTGCCTTTGCCACAGAACGCAAACGACAGATCTTTGCGAAATACGATCCGACTCCAACCCCCGACGAAGATGAAGAAGACAACAACCTCGTCACCGAAGCAGACATGATCACCTACCTGAACATTTTCAGCATCGCCCCGTCCTCTCAGAACAACTTCCCTCAACCGGCTGTCTCCAACACCTTGAGATCCGTCACCTTCCCAACGGACGACCACCTCCTCTCCACCATCCACTCCATCCCATCTAAATCCCTCCAGCACTCCGAAACCAGCCACCGAACACCAACCCCGCACACATCCTCCCCAACCCGCCGGCGCGGCAGCAACCCAACCGTCCCACTAAGCCAAGCCAACTTAGCTCCTTGTTCCCTTCACACAACAACAACTTCCTCATGCCCGCATCCAATCCGCCACCCACCCATAATCTCCCCCTCCCATTCCTCCCCTCTCCAGTCAATCTCAACAATCCTCTCAGCAAATAAGACAATCCAAGCCTGGATCTCCTCTATCCCTCTGCACATCGCCCTCCCAAACTCTTTAGCAGGCAAAGGAGGTTGGCAGGCCCAAGCTCGCTGGTCCGAGTCGTCATCTCAGGCTTCCTCCCAGCGCCGGCAAATGATGATGGAAAGACAAGAACTATATACCCTGATATGTCTGGGCTACGATCTCTACATGATATCCAAGGACCAATCCAACAAACTGTCCGAAACCAACAAGAATTTTTTGACCGACACAAAGATCCTGCTTGGGGTTGTTCAGGATGTGGGCAACTGTTTGGTTGAGATGGAGAACACGAAGGATCTTAATTCGAGTCAGAGGTTATTATTGTTTAATGGGCACGATGATAAATTGGACAAGATCGTGCAGGAGAACATGGCCAGGCTGGAAGCTATTCGCGTTGCGGTGGGGCGACTACTGAAAGGAATAGAGGTCTTGAGTTTGTATGAGGGGTATGTGTGTTTGCTGAGGGAGGGGCTCAAGACTCTGGCCAAGGGGAGGAGGGTGTTGGATAGGACTACAGGTGCTAATAGTGGCAAAGGGTTTTGGATTGTTTGTCCCGTTGGGGCTGAGACTGTTGCTGATATTCTGGGTGACGTTGCGCTGGGGTTGAGGAGGCTGAGGGGGGATTTCGTTCAGCCGTTCGGGGAGGCGATTGAGGAGTTGGGAATGTTCACCCAAGAAAGGTTGGGGAAGGATAGGGGAAGCGAGGTGCTGAGGACAGCTAAGGAGTGGTTGGGTGTCAGGCATAAGAGGCTCGGGGGTTTGTATACCGAGTATAAGCGGTGGGATGCCGTGTTTGGGAGTATTAGGGTCGGCTATAAGGTTTGGAAGGTCTAGTTTTGGTATGTAACGCTGTCTTTTATCTACATTCATCGAGTTTCAGATCTCGCTTTTCGACTCCAAAGGCCATTGCAGGTCGCTTTCATGTGATTTAGTGTTGTACGCACCACAAATTCATCTTTTCTTTCTGCTTTTTTTTCTCTTTTGTGCCTCGGAGATTTCAGCTCCCTATTTCAATAACTGTGACATCTTCAGGAACGCCTATCTAGCTCCGCCTGTCTCACCTGCAAACACGAGGTCTAAACGCCACTAACTTCATTTTCTGAGCAGGCTACATCATCGGTTTTGAACAACCAGATATAACGTATTTATATCAGTAAATAGCCCGGAAGCAGTAAAAGCCCGGGGTGCTGCTAGAGAGGCATATCAGTACCGGCCAAGGACATTCGACCTTACTCTATTAGAACGACAAAACCAAGAGCAACAACGACTACCGGGAGTACGGCAAATAACCTTCCAGGGGGAAGGCGAGGAATTCCAGGAGATGAGAAGAAAACGGCCGAGGGGCCGGCCCCCCTCAATGGCCGTTGCGATGGAGCGAGCGGCGAAGGATCTAAGGCAGGGAAAGCTAAACCTAGTGGTGAGGGATATGACGGAGCCAGGTACGGCTACTGACGGCCCGGCTGCTACGGCAGCGGTGGACCAGGACGTAGGAATGCAGGGAGCTTAGTCTAGGACGGGCTTCTTTTATCTGTAGTACGAAGAAGTCAAGAGCTCAGACCTGAAAGGGATGGTACAGGTTTTTCACCCAGCCAGAAGACTGGCACGGTTTTCCTGTACACTAAGATAGCTTGCTGGACCGGCACGCCCTAGGATAGGCACATCGGCAGTATGAATAAATAAATATATCAGTAAATAGAGCTTAAATAAGCGCTTCCTCTGGTAGAACATATCTTGGACCGTATTATATAAGTGGCTACATGTAAATTTCTTACTTTTTGCACTTAAAATCCACTTATTCACATATAACTACGCGCAGAATAGGCTTGTCCATATGCAGACAAAACTAAAAGAAGCGTTTGTGTAAGCTCTATTTACTGATATAAGTACCGTATATATTGAAATACTAAGTATATTTGAAGGGAGGCTTATATTTACTGCGGGCCATCATTACCTTTAATTCCATAGGTTAAAGAAGTGGCTAGACCAATTAGTAGGATAATATACTAGATCTAGTAGAACTCTCTGGATGTGGCGAATCTCCCAGTGCTACTTGCATCATCATACACCCACCCACCAGACAGCTAATTAGTTGCACGGAAAAGTCGAATTTTCACACGCAAATTCAATATATTTACGTGCACCCAACTCCCAAGTGGGTGTACGGCTATGAAAGTAAGTACTAAGAGATTCGACGTATTTAGACTAGAGCGTTCTCTTAGTATCTTATATTATTAAATTGACTTACTGTGTGGGCGGTAATCGTGCAAAAACAACCTTTTGTAATTGCGAATTTTTACACGATGATGCGTTTTTGCAGGTCAGAGCTCTTCCGAGGAGTACGCAGATTACAGATAGCCTATCCCGCGGCGCGCCAAGTCATGCAGCCCGCGCAAAGTGTGCACAGGCATCCGGTGTCGTCTCAACAAAACAGTGTACGGGCTTTCTTTTGGATTCTGCTGCAGTCCATTGCCGCATGATAGGTGGATGATTTGCAAGGCAACCGATGAGATGACCCCACGGTAAAAGGTGTAGGCTTACACCAAATCTCAACCCAAGAAGGACGCCTTGTCCGCCTTGGCGTGCCCGGTGACTAGATTTCCAGCTGCATCACTAGCGACGGGGTTAATTATCAGGCTCTGCAGTTGGGTTGAAATCAACCCCGGCTCGGGCTGGTATGGTGAAGATCAGCGCCCCTTTACACACGTCCTACACGATTGTGTAGTTGACGCCTCCAGGATGGCCAATAATTATCGTTCAAGTGATAAGCTTGGGTATTCATGCATGGCCTGCGCCCTGCCCCGCCAAGCATGCAGAAGGTAATGCTCTCCGCGGAAGCCTTGCAGACTACATGGTACATCCAGGGGTGATCCATTTTTCACACAACTGGACTCGACAGCTTTCTGAAGACAGGGAAATGGACGTCCAGTTTCCCACCAGAAACTTATATACCACGGACTCATATGGGACCTGTCAGAACGGATCACCGTCACCAAGTCATTTCAAGTTTGCTCTCCTGAGAGTAAAGATTACCTGCAGATCATTGACTCGTGCACAATCTGCAACCCACAGCATACTATCCCATCGCTGCCACAATGGCTGACCCAAACTTCCCAAACAAGCCCCCGAGAGACGCCTTCGACTCTCAACACACGTCCCAGTATGAGCACATCTCACATTCTCACCAGACTTCCCAGCCCCAGCAGACGTCTCAATCCCATCATACCTCCCACGCCCGTCAGCAGAGCAGCTCCAACGCCAGCGGAGTTTCCCATTCATCTTCAGCCTCAACCAACTCATCAACCACCAATTCCAACTTTCACAACACCGGCTCCCAAAGCACCCAGAGGGCCTCCTTCCTTCGCTCTGCGAGCGGAGGATCAAGCTCTACCGCCTCCCTGGGGTCCCCGTCCTCTCCCGGAGGTTTTGACCGCAACAGTGGAGCCGCAACGCCATTCCAGGACCTGCTAGGTCGACTCACGCCGGCGCCTCCGGCCGGCGATGTCGACGACAAGATCAAACCGGCGCAGGACGACATCGGGAAGCTCGAGCAGGAGACGAGGCGAAATCACGCTCTCACGCGGAGCGCCAAAACCGCCGTCGAACGCCGGTTCCTGCACCTGCAAGAGAAGCTCGCCGAGGCCAAGAGTCTGAAGGCGTCCCTCGAGGCACACCTCGGAAAGGCCAAGACGGAGAAGCAGAACCTCGAAACGAAATGGCAGACCCTCAACGAGCGCCACCGCGAGATGACGAGCCAGAAGGAGAGTCTGGAAGTCAGCTATCAGCAGAGGTTTGACGAGCTGGCCCAGCTGAGGAGCGTCCTCAAGAGCAGGGACGCCGAGCTGGAGAAGAGGAGGGACCTCGAGCGGCAGATCCAGCAGCTGACGGCCGAGATGGAGAACCTGGGCTTTCAGATGCAGCGGCTGACGGACGAAAAGATCAAACTGGTCCAGGAGGGCCGGGAGAGGCTCGACGAGATCCAGACGCTTCAGAGGCTGCTCAAGGAGAGGGACGACGAGCTCGCCGAGGCGGAGAGCAACCACAACAGGACCGTCGAGGCCAAGAACCAGGCACTCCTCAGCCAGGAGAACATGTACGAGCAGGTCATCAGGGAAAAAGACGAGGCCATCGAGGCGGTGGTGCGGGAATGGGAGAGCAAGTACGACGCCGAGGTGAAGGAGAGCGCGCAGCGGTGGGAGAGCCAGAGCAAGACGCTGCAGGAGTGGCAGAGGAAGTGCGGGGAGGCCATCACGGAGAAGAAGGAAGGCGTCGAGTACTGGGAGAGCCAGAACAGAGAGGTTCGTCGGGAGTACCTGGCGCGGGAGGAGGGCCTGCGCAGGGAGCTTGCCGAACTGGAGGAGCAGTACACCCACCTGTGCGCCAAGACGGCTCAGCAGGAAACCGAGCAGGTCGAGTTCCGGAGGACGCAGAAGCAGTGGGAGGAGAAGAAGAGCGAGTACGAAGAGGAGGTCCGGGACTGGCAGGAGAGCTACACCAAGATCGAGACGACTGCTGTCAAAAAGGAGGAGGAGCTCGCGGCGCTTGGCAGGAAATACACCGAGTGTTACGAGGAGTACCGGGCCGTGAAGAAGGTGAACGATGAGCTGCAGGCTCAGAGCGAGAAGTGGCAGGGCGACTACGGCAAGCTGCGCGAGGAATTCGCCAAGAAGAGAGAGCAGTGGGAGGCCGAGCACAAAGCTCTGCACGCCCAGCTGTCCGAGCAGCAGGAGAAGTGGGAGGCAGGCTACCAGATGCTCGAAGCGCAGCACGCCAGACAGCAAGCCAAGTCGGAGGGAGACTACGAAGCCCTTCTTGGCAAGTTCAAGGAAAAGGAGGACGAGTGCCAGCGGCTGAGCAAGTGCAACACGGACTTGGACCTGGAGTACCAGGCCTTCAAGACGCACACGCACGAGTGGCGCAGGAAGTTTGAGGAGTCCCACAGCCAGTCGGTGGAGGAGGAGGTCATCCAGAAGCACTTCTCTACCAACGAGGCCATGTGGGCCGAGGACCTGGCCAAGCTCCACCTGAACGAGAACGGGTGGGAGAGGATGTACAGGAACCTGGTCGCCGCGCTTGAGAATCCCGGCAAGGCCTTGGCGCACTTGGTGGTCCAGCTCGAGGCTAACAACCAGCTGCTGGAGACGATTACTTTTTCTGACGATGAGGATGATTACTTCAAGATTTAAGGAAGGAATGAAGGGTTTCTCGTTTATCATTTGCCTCTAGTTTGCAAATTTGCTTGGTTTGGGATTCTGTGTGCCTAGCTAGCTTCCTGAAAGTATTACAAACCTCAACATTTGGTTCCCCTTGAATGATACATGCATGCATAACAGTCCTGAGGTCACAACGGCAAGTGATGGAAGACGTGGTCCGGGGATTCCAATCTCCCAGTCAAGTGGGCTTTCCACCTTCCAACTTGCTGTGAAAATAAGAAAAAGAGATTGAAAGTCATTGCAGTGGTGCAAGATACGGCAAGTCCTGGAGCATGGCAGCGTGCGGGCGGCCCATGGAGCGTTGGGAAACCCCCAAGGCGGCAGGCATCTGCACTGGAGTGACTGGGTAGGAATGCCGATCGACATTGGGCATCCGAGTGGTGTGCATGAGCAGTGTAGACTAATGGGCCGCATCAATCGCGGCTGGAAAGACCTGGGGAGATGCATTCACGCATGGGAACCCAATCTCCTCTGGCATGCATATGATGCGCTGCCAGGGGGAAGGTTATTTGCCCAAATCACTCAAGCACGAGAGGAAAACTTGTCTGATCCAATACTTTTACCAACTGACCTCATGATTCGGCCGCTGTTGATTTGCTGACTTGACATGCATGAAGCTTGCTCCCGACCAATCCTGCCCGTCACTTTACCTACCCAAAAGTACCTCAAAATCCCCTGCCAAAACCCGAAAAAGTCGGCGGCCAGTCGAAATCCGCCGCACCCGCAGGGGAATTCCCATTGTTGACAACGCGGACCGATCTCGTCTCCGACACTACCGGCTCGCCGCTGTCGGTTGACACCTCCTTGACTTCAATCACGGTTTTCCCGTCCTGCGTAGTGTACGACTTTTTGACGGTGCTGCTGGACGACAAGTTGCTCTGATGCTTAGTGCGGCTCTCAAACGTGCCGAAATTCTGGAACGGTTGGTGGCCGGTTCCGGATAGTCCGGCCATCCGGGACCGTGGTAAGTTGCTTGAAAAGTTCGTCAAGTCCGGAAACTTCCTTGCAAACTTGAAGTCGTTTGGAAAGCCGTTGTTGAAGCTGGGCGGGATACCTTCTGTAGTAGTGGTGCTGAAACGACTGCCGTCATTCATGGTGAAGACGCCAGGGTTGTTCATACCAAAGGTGTCGGTATCTTTCGCGAAGCTGTTTGGATCTCTCGTGGTGTTGAAGCTGGACGGGATACCTTCTGTAGTAGTGGTGCTGAAACGACTGCCGTCATTCACGGTGAAGACGCCAGGGTTGTTCATACCAAAGGTGTCGGTATCTTTCACGAAGCTGTTTGAATCTCTTGTGGTGTTGAAGCAGCCAGTCTCCTTCGCGCTGTCAGAGCTGGAGCTTCTGGCATGGAAACTGGAGCCAGTGCTGCTATTTTCAGCCTGCGCGGGATGGTCCTGGAAAGGGCCAGGGAACCTGTGACTAGTCCATTCCCTTCCTTCAGCTTGGACTCCGCCCCGCGCAGTCGGCGCGTTGTTGTTGGTGTTGGCGCGGAGAGTTCCAAGCTCAATCATTGCGCGCTTCAACACGTCGTGCTCGGGCGAACCCCTTTCAGCTGAACCTTCCTGTGCCCGACGAAGTAGGTCCTCGGCTTCATTCATCCTCCCTCGAATGCGTGAGAGGTTGGCCGCAACCACTGCTGCCTGGCGTGTCATCCAGTGGGTGCGGCCAAGGTTGGCCTCGCACCGCTGCAGTAGCTCGGCAGAGAGATCCATTGCCTTTGTCTCTCTTTCCTGGGCCAGGTAGATCTGGCTAAGGTCCAACGCAGCGCGCAGCGTCAGGATATGGTTGGGCCCCAAAGCCTGCTGATAGCCGTCGAGCACCGCGCCGAGAAGCTCTTGTCCTTCGAAAATAACGCCCTGGTGCAGCCATTCCCGTGCGAGATTGTGAGCCGTGAGGAGTGTAATTGCATCCAACTTGCCAACGTCTCTAGAAAAGACGCGAAGTGCGGCGAGATATGCATCCTCGGCCGTGCTTTGATTGGGTTTGGCTTCGTCTTGCTGCCGTTGCTGCTGGCCGGGGAGAAGACCCAAGGCGTGCTGATTGTCGTAGGCAAGGGCGGGAATTGAACGAGAGATTTGGCTACTAAAACGCTGCAGACCACGTTGATAATAATTTACTGCCTGGGGCATTGCGGACGCATTGTTTTGGCCAAGCCACAAGCAGGTGAGTTCGCCAAAGGCCTGGAATTTGATGCCATGCTTCTCAAAAGTCTCATCGGTACAATTACTGATCAACTTGTCGTAAAGGCGCAAGGCGTCGGTGAGATGGTCCGGGAATTTGGAGCAGATGTTGGCCAGCGTGCTTGCCGTGAAGAGGGTCCCTGTCTCCTTCCATGTGGTGGCAGTGGGGAGCTTGCCCAAGGCAGCTTCGCAGGCTGCCTTGGCCTTTGCGAGTTGGCCATCAGCAAAGTATTCCGAGGCAAAGAGCGTCCATTCTGCAAACCCAAGACGACTCTGGACCCATGGGGACATGTCTTTCTCCTTCTGCACCAGGAAGCTGACAATGGCCTCGACATTCTTTCCGGTCGAAAGCGCCTCGACCAAGAGCTCGTCGGCTCTTTTTTGGTTTTGTGGATTGTCACAGGCCTTGCGCTCATCTTCATGTTGGTCCTTGAGAGGGGCAACGTATCGTTGTACGCCAGTTGCGTGATACCAAGCTTTCTTGGGCGGAGACGAGAACCGCCAGTTGAGAATTTGGGACTTCTTGGCTGCTTTTTTGACGTGCGCAATGAATTTCTTGCCGCTCGTACTGTTGGTCGCATGCTGACCGTTTCCGACCATAGGCTTTGGATGCGCTGCTAGCCATCTTCTGATAATCCTCCGGGCATCAGTGTCGGTGTCGAATCGACTGTTCTCGGCGCCAATTCGGATCATGGCTTCACAGGCAAGACGGCGTTGCTCAGTCGTGTCGGCATCCTCAACAGTGCCTGTGTCGTGTTCTTCTCCCTCGGTTTTGTCGTCCTCGGCAACGCGCACAGCGCCCACGTATCGACAGTCAATGAGGGGCACACCATCTGCCCGGTCAATCTTCACAGCAGCGACCAGCAAGCCTGGCACCTCCCAGTCATCCTCGGCTCGCTCGCGCAGAACAAAGCAATTTTCCCAGTGCAGGAGCGCATTGTAAAAGTGCACCACAGCCGACACCTCTTCGCCGTGCGGCTCAAGCTTTCGGTTTCGAATCTGCTTCTCCGTCACCACCTCAACGTGCCACTTGCCCACGACAGCGCCATTGGCATCGACCCTAACGATACGCTCCTTTCTCTCCCTGCGTTCGTCCAGGTCCTGGCACAGGTCGATTGGCATGTCGTCCAGGGTTGCCGGACACCATGAAAAGGGACCACTATCTTTCATCGTGGGCTTTCCGTGGATAAGGCTGGAGTGCGGGACCGCACCCAGGTGCTTCATAATGTCCTGCATTATCTGGTGCTCAGGACGGCCCATGTCACACTGAGGGAGATCTGCAAGAAGCGCCGCTACAACCGTGCGGTCCCGCATCCGAGAAGTGCTGCGGCCGCGAAGGATGGCCAGGATGTCGCCCAAGTATTCGATGGTGGTGTGGCGGACTCGCAAGATCAGCAACGTTGCAAGCCAGTGGGCTCGCGAAGAAGTGCCTGGATGCTTGGCCAGAATATCGTCGTCGAGGTCCCTGAGATCCGGATTGTTCGGGTCCGATCCTTTGAAGAGGATCTTGACCTTCTTGGACATGAACAGCTCGAGGGCAGTCCAGCATCTTGTGAACCACGGCGAAAGAACCACGGCGAGACAGGCAGTAGCAGCATCGGTGAATGGAATATTCAACAGGTATCGGTCGTGAACAACCGTATATGTCGCGTTGCGGTAGTTGCGGTTCATCTGGCTCAGCGCCTTGGACCGCGCCTTGGGCTTGAGCGGAATACACAAGGCGTCCCACCAAATACCCTCGCAGCCAAGAGACTCGGCAATCCGCCCAAAGAAGTCAAACAAACAGCTATTGACGGTCCCCTTCTTCTTGAGGCCTACTCCAGTTCCGTCGGACCAGACATGGGAGACGGCAATGTACGGGTCGTCAGTATGAGCAAGCTTCGGATTCCGGGGATCTCGTCGAGACCATGCTGTCCCTTTGCCGCGCTCAAAGGCCTCGACGACATCATCGACCGGATATTCCCGCTGCTCACATGCTCCGTCGTCGTTCGCCGTACATTTATGAATTTGAGGAAGCTTGGTGCTGTCTTGATGCGAAGCATCACACCTGCTGGCGGTACAGGAGTCATGATCCTTGTGCTCCAACTGCTTCTGGCGGCGCACAAGGGCGTCGACCAGATCTGGCAGGTCACTCTGCTTGCGTTCTGCCAGGTTCACAAAGCTCCAAAAGCGGTGCTTGCAAAGCTTCAAGCCGGGCACCTTCTTGGACGCTTTTTCAATGGATGGCAAGCTTGCCACTTTAGGAATGTAGTGGTGGTCCCATCGCTTCAAAGAGGCCACCCCAAGCCCCTTGAAGGCTAAAATGTTTGCCATCCAGTATATGACGTTTGAAACGTCAAAGAGGTCCTGGGTCGGCGACGGGCACCCATCGTGGGTCGGCCGGAACAGCGACGTCTCGTCCTTGGTGTTCTCCAGCAGGCTGTAACATCCGTGGATGGCGTTGATGATGTGCATATGTGGAAGCATGTCGCCATTGCGCTCCAGCTGCTCCCGACAGGAGAGTGCGGTAAGCGCCCAGTTCCGGAACGCAGTCCACCGGCACTCGGGCGCCGTCTGACTCATGGTCTTGTGCATCTCGCTGCACTCTTTGTTGCTGCATTCGCGGACCCGGGCGGCCGCGCATAGCAGTCCCAGTTGCGTCAGGAACCCCACTTGATTGTAAGACTCGGGCTTGGGTGTGGTCGGGTCTTTGGTCCATACACGAGTGCGTGGTTGAGCATTTGAGCATCCTCGAGTGGCAGCATCGTGACCTCCGGCGCCGGGACTGGTGCCACTCTTGACAGGAATGATGAGGGTCTGGTCCGCCTCGAGAATGAGCGGGGGATCCGGGAGGCAGTGGCGGCTTTTGTCGGGGTCATTGTGATGGACTCCCTCGGCGATAATGGCATTGTAGCGGAATTCACCGAGGTGTACGGGCGGCTTCACCAGAGGACCCATGTTGGAGTGCCTGTTTTGGTGTGGCAAATCACGCTACTGGCTTCACGAGCGCTGTGAGGGGAAGTGTTGCCCTCAGACGTGAAGTAATATTTTATGACGGTGTAAGTGCTCGCAAGGACTCAAGCTGATGTCTAGCAGAAGCCCAGAGGGAAACCGGAAGTCTTTTCTAAAATGAGAAAACGTCCAATGTGTTTACCAGGAGAGAAACAAGACCTTGAACAAAGGGGCTCAGGCGAGGATGATGGCCGGCGTCCGCTCACTGCTGAGCTTTCAAGTTGGGCTCCCATCCTTCAATCCCCTTCGCCATCAAATTCGCTGCCCATCCTCTCTCTGGCTTTACTTACACAAGCCAGCATCGTGCAGCCAATAACGTTCCAGTAAATGATAGGCACTGATTTGCCCCCTCCCGCAGTCCGCGCCCCAGAGAACCCACAAAAAATACACCAGTGTGTACGCTGCTGCAGTGTAGATGTAGTGTGTCACATGCATGTGCAGCACTGGGCTCGTTGTTGGGCTCAGAGTCAAGTGCGGGCTCCGAACTCACAGTTGTTGGCCGTCCAGTCATCGTCTGCATGTGTGTTTTCTTGAGCCGGTTGCACAGCTTTGGTGCCGACACTCGCTGATGCCCAACCTCTCAATTGTATCTGACATACTGTCTAACCAAATGATCCTCTCACATACGTACTCACAGCATACCTGCTGATCAGCTTCTTGAGGCTGAATGACAAGTTGCGCCAACCACCTACCTGATAAGCGCAACGCAGCGGATTGGTGAAAAGACAAAAACATCATAGCATTGGAACTCTTTTTTTTTTTTTTTTTTGGAGACATGATATACTGTAGGAGATTAAGTGCAATTACACCGTTATCAAAAAAGCCCCCGAGTCTGAACTTTTTGGTGCAACGAGGTCTTGAGACTTATGAGCCAATCTATTAAGGTATGGCATAGGTCCCTCCCTGCTTCATGATTGTAGGTAACCATATTGGTTAGTTATGTTCCATTACATAACATTTCTCTGGTGCGCGATAGCTGCCTATGTTTCCATTCATCCCGCTCTTCCACATTGAACGTGCAGTCACAGCAATGAGACACCTTAGCCTTGCCAAATCCAACCTCCCCGACCATCGTACTCCAAACTGTTAGGGTAGGCTTCCAATATCTCTGTACCGATCGTCGGTCACATAGATTCTGAGGTGCAGCAAAATCTGTCACCAACCTCGGTTATAGATATTGGTCACTTCATCATTTACTATCCTCGTCCTTTGATCACTCTCGTGAATGGCTCATCAGTGGCACCAGGCCCGTAACCATCACTGTACATGCACATAAACTCAATCGTGCCACGCGAGTGGTGTGGAGAGAGGTATTTGATGCAAGTAAAAAGGGCATCGCGGAAAGAAGTTTCTTGAGGAGCCAGGCCGAAGGGAAGCGATCTCTGGCACGTACTTATACATTCCGAAATCCACCCTCGGCTATAAGGAGAGCCATGCTGTCACTATGAACGAAAACTGTGATGATCAAGCACGTTTGAGGCAAGAACCGTTTGTAGGTGTTGATAAACATGGCGCCATCACGCCTGTTGAACACCTGCATGTATGGTGACATAGTTAGGAACTACAACGAAAAACGGTGGCAAAATATCATTTTCTCGTCACTTGCGCTTTGACCTGATCAGTTTCCAGTTTTGCTCACCGAACAAAGACAAATGCAGATAGATCCCAAAGGGGAACCTGAGTGGCAGTTGATTAAAGGAAAAAAAAAAAAAGGAAAAAAAAAACCGGCAGATAATTACCTAGCCATCCTGCACTGGCAAGATTAGACAAGCCGACCCTGATTTCCTCCCCCGGGCCCCCCTAACGGACAAAAACAAAGCTTGATCAAGCAGGTGCCGACCATCCAATCTCAGGAACAAGGTTCGCAAGAGATTTGTACTCGTCATCCGGTCACATCACTTTCCCGATTGCATCGCCCCGCACCTATATGTAAGACATGACAAATTGCACCCCTTCATATCAAAATCAAATGCCGTCAAAACCAAGCGAGTCTAGCTGCCAGGCCCGTCCAAAAAGAGTGTGATCTCCCGAGCATATGCAACCATGCCACCAAAAGCTTGTCTCTATCTGGGCACATATTGTACGTATGTTATGCCTGCCATCCGGTATTGACATGACCCAGTGAGTCCCTTTTACCCCGCCCGCCGTCCATTGACCGGGTAGCGAAGAATGGGGAGTGCATTTAATTTATTTTGTTCAGAAAGTGGATTGGGGGCATATCCATTGCATTCAACCGCTCATTTCATCCGGCCGGACAGGGCAGGTCCTTGGGAGGTTTGTTGAAGGGAAACGCCGGTGGACTGGATGGATGGATGCAACTGTATTCCTGGGGAACAGCAAAAGTGTAACGCTGTTTTTTCAACGGCTTGTTCAAGTGCTTGTTTGCATAATGGATTAGTCAACCTTCTTTTGTATTTACATGTGCTTTATTGGCTGGCAGGACTCTTTGTTGGAGAAGTCCAGGATGGGATGCCCGAGCTCTGCTGTCACACCCCCGGGCCCCGCGGCATGGGAGGAGCTAGTTTTTGATATTTAATATCCAGATTGGGGTGGTCCAGTGACTGGGCAAACCAACCTTATTTCATTCTTGGTAGACCTTTCTGTGAGGGGAGGGATCCCTTCGATGGGTGTTTGTGGTCCCTCGCCGGCTCGATGATGACTTCAAAAGTTCCTGACTGAACAACACACACCGAAGGAAGGTCTCCTAGGTACCTAAGACTCGGCTTTAAATACCTGGTTTTGTCCCTCTCGCTCTCTTATCTATTCAACATAAGACACGCAGTACCTGGTATCTATTCAGAAATTGAGCGTCTTCGTCAACCCTGATAGAGCATACATCATGCGGACCTTCACACCCCTTCTTCCCCTCCTCCCCTCTCTCGCCGCAGCCGGCGAAGTAACAAAAGACTTCGTTGGTCTCGGCCAGATCCACGTCCTCAACAGCGATTCCTTCTTCAACGCCTCCCCCGAAGACCGCATCGGCTGCCTCAACGAGCAAGGACTCCTCACGCTAGACGACTGCGCCGTCTTCACCCGCAAAGACATCTCACCACACACCCTGTCCTCCTCCAGAGGCGACTGTTCCTTCCGAAACACCAACATGCCGAACAACAAAGACAGCTGGTACGGCGGGAACACGCACGCTTGGAGCTGTGGAAGGGGACTGAATATTGGCGGCAATGGCTCCGAGGAGTTTTACTACACTGTTGTGAGTTTACCTGAAGTCAGTTGAGAGTTGAAAAGAACGCTGACGAAAAGGGGGGGGGATACAAAAAGAACGGGTTTAGGTATCCCTTTGTCTGCAACGGAAACATCAACTGCTACTACGACATCCCGAGGGCGCCGACGCTGGAACAGACCGTTCAGCCCGTGTGGCAGTACTACTGGGGAGGGGCGCAGCCGGGGATCACGCCGGGCCACATGCAGGTGCTGTGGCTTTGGGTGCCGGTTGCGAAGGACGCGGGTCCGGTGAACTGAGGGGGTGAAAGGGGCGAAACACAAGGATCAAATTTCTGTCCTACCTACCTTAACCTGCATCTATGGCCTCGAAGCCGGGCTTATTGATGGTTGAGTAATTATCTAAAAAGCAAGCATGGGATTTTCTGGCTTCAATAGGTACTTATTTACTACATACTGTATATTCGATCATGTTTTGATGTATTTACCACTACATATTTCTCAGGTTGCATCCCCGATTTCCCATGTAATCTCCGATGGATACATGGGATGCCTGGTTACCGGCACAGTGACTACCTACTTGAACTGCTTAAAAAACTCCCAAGTCTCGGCGGGCACCCACGTCTCCCCGGCCCCCGTCTCCCTGGGCGTGGGCGTATGCTGTCCATCAAAAACAACAAAAACGACGGGCTTGTCAGCCTGGCACCCACTGTACACGGTCTTGACCCTCTTATTGCTCCCACTCGCCGGGATGGGCGCCTCCTGCGTCGAACTAGAACACCCGTTATTCTTGAGGAACCGATCCCTCATCTGTCTTCCTCCGCTGATCGGCAGCACCTGATCGCTCGTTCCGTGCTGTCCGTAGTACGCCACCGGCTCGCTCCCGGCTGCGCAGCCACTGATTTGTGGGTTTCCGGACAGCGCCGCTACCGCGCGGATTTCCTTGCCCAGCGAGCAGGCGAGGGAGTACGACATGGCGCCGCCGTAGCTGAACCCGGTGCTGAAGCGGAGGTCCTGGTCGACGCAGAGGTCCGATTCGACCGTGGAGAGTACCTGGCGGATGAAGGTGACGTCTTCCCCGTTTTGGTTCCCCCAGCCGTTGCTCAGACCGTTGGGGACTACGAAGATGGCTCCTGTGGTGTCGTTGGCCAAGGGGGGCAGACCGTAGTAGGGGACGTATCCGCCCGTGCCGGCTACGACTTGGGAGGCCTGGCCGCCCAGGGCGTGGAGCGTCAAGATGAGGCGGTAGGGGTGGGAGGAGTCATAGTTGGGTGGGAGGCGGACGAGGAACTCGCGGTTTTTGTTGTTGACTGTTATGCGGAGCGGGGTTGTGGTGCTTGAGGCGGTGACGAGCTTGGGGGATTTGCCGCAGCCGGTGGAGGGCTTGAGGGAGAGGGCGACGGAGGAGAAGAGGGAGAGGAGGAGGACGGAGAAGAGTGAGGAGGTCATGGTGACGGATCCTGGCTAGAGAATGAATCAACGATAGCTAACATACATCTGAGAGAAGGCGCAAATGCCTCCCCGACGCTCACCTTATATGGTGTACCATGCAGAGGCTGGGGATGCCGTGGTCGAGAGCCGCTTGAATGAAGATGTTTATAACCTTGATTGGGGACATTTACCCCAAGTTGGAGATTTATAGCTGACCCAAGAAACAGGTGCTCTTGGCTGGAACAGGCAGTGAGCCACGGGAGATATGACTGGTGAGAGGAGGGGATAATCTGAGTCGTGGCTAAATTAACATGGTGACAACCCATTATCATCCACGCCAGGGGCATTCTGCATTCTCCGAAGTGGTATTTGTAGATTTGGAGATGCGGGGATATCTGCGCGGGTTCCGAAGCGGTCTTCACGACTGACGGTCAATTCCTTTTCAGTCTCCGGATACCATCTCGCAGGTCGAAGCCGAGCAACTGTCTCCAGCTTTCCCTTTGCCCTGCTTATTATCAATCACCCCACTCCCACCACAAGCCAAAAGATCCCAACAAACGCCTTCCCTCAACGAGGGAACTCCAAGCAAACCAAAACGCCATCAGGTGCAAGCAACTCGCCCATCCTCTTGCTGCAAGCCTTCCTCATCTCGGGAATCAATGCGCATAAAACCTGTCATCGTCATCATCATCAGTCCCAACACTCCCGTCACTCCAACATCGTCGCAAAAGACAAAACGAACAGTATAACCATAAATAAGATCTAACCATCCCTGATATTCATCTCCAAACACCTGCATCTCCCACCCCCTCACAAGGAAATCCCCCTCCAACATTTTCACCGCTCCCCAACGTTCCCTCGGATACTTCTTCCCCTCATCATGACCATCATCACCATCATCATCCCCATAATTATACCCACCCCTCTTACTTCACCTCTTCTTCACCCTTAAGCTCCCCCCTTTCAGCATTACTCCCTCGCAGTCTTTAGGCCCTGGGCAGAAAAAGAATCTCCAATCTGCAAACGTCAAACCCGTGCAAAGCAAGCATCAATGGGCAATTACAGTACGTATACAAACATACCTAGGTTCAAAGTGAGAGAGACATAAATTTCCCAGAAACAAAACTGGAACTCTGTATAATATTCGATGATGGGACAAGTACGTGTATTAGAAGAAGCCATTTGTTAAAGACTACCTGGCATGCCTGGTACTGTATCTGCGTGCGTGGTCCATGCTTTGAGAAGAATCTCTCTTTCTGGGAAGAACCAGTTTCGCCGGCAATGTACAGCACAGATCTGGACCCGGAGCCGAGTTGGAGAGCGGGGAAGTTGATCGATCGGAATGCGGGGGTGGGAATGAGAGCCGTCCCGTCCCGAGACAAACCTTTCAGGGATGCCACCAGTTGCCAGGCAAGGTAGACATCGAACGGCCAAAATAGGGGGAACCGATATAAACACGTCATAAATCGTTTAACTTTGGGGGTATCTATCTAACTCTGTCGCATCTGTTGGCCCTACAAGATCTTCCTCATCAGTTCATCAAGCGCGGTTTTCTTCAACCAACAAAAAAAGCCCTGATAATTCACTCGGGACACCAGCAGTTTCTCGGCTCCTGGCCCGAGATTATTAAAGGGAGACGCTTGTACGTTCCGAGCCTCCATCACCGCCCGCCATGGCCAGCAAATATTTACATCCTCGCGCTGGGAGTGAAGTAAGTGGCGCTGCGGCGGGTCTGCTTTGACATTGTTTCGACAGATATCTGTTTGCCTTTTTGGCATCATGTTGTTGTTGTTGTTGTTGTTGTTGTTGTTGTTGTTGTTGTTGTTGTTGTTGTTGTTGTTGTTGTTGTTGTTGTTGTTGTTGTTGTTGT
>MU858823.1:538240-550740 GCA_033297175.1 Cladorrhinum sp. PSN332 | reverse complement strand
TCTTCTTCTTCTTCTTCTTCTTCTTCTTCTTCTTCTTCTTCTTCTTCTTCTTCTTCTTCTTCTTCTTCTTCTTCTTCTTCTTCTTCTTCTTCTTCACTCTCACTTCTTGACTACTTCGCCAATCACGACAAAAGTCGACATTCTTTCTTTTTCTTTTTAGCAGGTATCCCTTCTCCCAGGACCTTGCTAAAATGTCTTCAGTCACCGCCGTCCGCGCCCTCGCCCTCCGCTTCCGCCCTCGCGTCTCGTCGCCCCTCGCACAGGCGCCCCTCAACGCCGCCGACCTGCCAGCGGCACCGGGGCAGATCGTCGCCGTTGAGGACCGGCGACCTCTCGTTGTCGGTCTCCCCCTAGGGGAGATCGTCAACGACGAAAACCGCCGCCGCCGCCCCCTCTCCGAGATTCCGATCCCTCGAGCCCGCCGCATCCACCCCATCAGTCGACGACGAGAGGTCGAAGACAGCTTGGAGGTGTGGGAGTTGGCCATGAGGAATTGGATGAAGGAGAGGATGGAGCAAGAGTCGGTTTTCGACGAGGACGACGAGGACGATGACGACGTGTGGGAGGAGTGCGTGGACGTGGTCGTGCAGTAAGGTGAGTATCTTTCGTTTATTTCTTTTGTCTTTCGTTTGTTCGATGGAGGGTTGGGTCGTTTTGCTTTTTCGTTTTGCTCTTCTTTGATAGATCGCGGGTTGGCTTGGAGTTTTGCTCTTTCATTCATAGATCATAGGTTGGCGTTTGGTTAGATAGGTTGGGTTGGTGTTCTGCTTTTCGTTTTTGCTTTCTCGTTTTGCTCTTCTTACATAGCGTGGTGGAAAGCGGGTTGCTTTGGTGTTTTCTTTTCGTTTTTGCGTTCTCGTTTTGCTTTTCTTATCATAGCGTGGTGGACAGCGGGCTGCTTTGGTGTTTTCTTTTTCAGCGCTGCTTTTTCATGTTTTCTTTTGTCATCATCTCTGCCATTTATTTGCCATTTATTGCCATCTATTGCTATATGGGCGTCGGAAGTCGGACTCTGCACCTCCCAGATTGGTGGCGCCCGGTAACCTGGGCTTGCAAGTGCAAGTCCGGGGCTGACGCAGAGACGCACTTGTAACTAGACTCTAGATAGTTTGTTCTTGGTGTTGTGCTTGTGGTGACTTGCTTTTGTGCCCATCCAGTCCCGTATTTTCTCTCTCGCTTCCTCCATGTCCATGTCCACGTCCATTTCCACGTCCATGTTGGTGATGTCTTGCTCTTGGTGCTGTGCCCTTGTTGTCTTTGTGAGGTACTGTGCTTCCCGTCGTGAGAGACTTGTCTTTGGGTGATGTATGGTGTTTATGTCCTGCTCGTGGTTTTTTGTTCTTGCCTTGCTGTTCTTTAGTGCGTGTGTGTTGTTCTTGACTGCGTGCGCGATGTTATTCCGTCTTGCCGTGTCTGTGTTATTAATGTTTTGCTGTCTGCTGTTGACGACGTCCTGTGATCCTTGACTCTCCAACCCACCCGTCATGGTTTAGTCCCAATCAGTCTCAAATGTGTTCCCATTCCGATCCGCAATTCCAGCGTAGAATCTTAGTGCCTTCCCCACACATGTGTTGCTGTGTGCCCCATCCACTCCAAAATCTCACCAACGCCATTTTTGAGCCAATTCGCAACTTCACCACACCAAACATGAAATATCAGATTTCTACAAATAGGCAATAACCAAAACAGCAATGCAATTACAATGCACAAACAACACCCATCGCGTGCAGCGCAGGATGGGTATGACAGTTTTTAAACGTTAATGCACTTGGGTTTTTTTTCTTTTATTCTTTGAGATCTGTATAGTTTAGGGGAAAGATTTCAATTATCGCCAAATGCCTTGCTCCAGTTCTATCCTGTTCACTATTCCTTATCCTTCGACATCTGTATAATTTAGGGGAAAGATTTCAATTATTGCCAAGTGCCTTTTGCTTTTAGTTCTATCCTATTCATTAATATCGTCATATCCCTTGATCGTATCTAGTCAAATCCCAAGTCTATCTGTGAACATTTTAAACCGCCCAAAAAAAACGCCTCGCTTTCCAAGTGGGCAATGCCCAGATCTGTAAATGCAAAAAAAGAATAAAAAAAGAAGGGAAAAAAAAACCCCCAATCCTCAAACCATCTCCTTCCCGCCTTCCGTTTTCTTCTCGTCAATCTCCTTCTCCCCCTCGGCAAAAAACCACAAAACAGTAACCAACCCCTTTCCCGAACCGCTAACAGCCAACGCAGCAGGCGACCCCAGCTTTTTGAAAATAAACGCACCGGCGAGCGTGCCCAGCGCCAGCGTCAACAGGAACGCCACTCGTCTGTTCCTCGCTCTGTTCTGCTTTGCGAACAGATCCTTATCAATCACCAAGTCCACCCAGGCGGCCGTGGCCATGGCGGTGCTGATTTCAGTCATCCTGAACGACCGGCTCTGGACCACTTGGCTCCCTGCCGCTGCTGCCAATAGCGCTATGGCGAACAGTGTGTGTTTTCCCCTCGGCGACACGCCGTGCGCGTATTGTATACCCGCAGCGGCGAAGACGAGGGCTGTCTGGATTAAATTGCAGGTCACGAGGAAGAGGCGGTTTCGCGCCAGCTGTGTTTGGCTGCCGGGAATGTTGAGGTTTGCAACCTGCCCGGTCAGGTATGCCGCCGCGAGGAAGAAGGCGAGGGCGCAGGCCGTGTTGGCCGTGTCGAAGATTTGGCCGTTGAATTCGGGGAGGACGGCTGCTATTACCATGAGGACGGTGTTGCCTGTCTGGTTGGAGGCGAAGCAGTTGAAGTCGTGGAAGGAGATTGCGTCTTGGAGGCCGATGGTGAAGGTTAGGAGGAGGAGTTGGAGTTCGACGAAGAGGGAGGGACGGATTTGTTGGGTTAGGTGGGAGGTTGTTTTGGAGAGGGGTTTGGGTGGTGGTGGTGGTGGTGGTGGTGTGGATGTTGGATCGTCATGAGGAGTGTTGTTGTTGTTGTTGTTGTTGTTGTTTGTTATGGTTACTCCTGATATGGAGTTTGCCGAGCTGTGTGTTTGTGGTGGTGCTTCTTGATTCCACATTTTGTGGGTTGGGGGAGTAAAATGATGGGATGGGGGAGTTGGGTTGTGTAAATATGGGTCTGAGTGAGAGTGAGAGACAGGGCAGGCAGGTCTGGTCTATACTCCTGGTAGGTAGGTAGGAATTGATGGTGGATGACAAGGTTTACAGGTGCCTGGGATCTCTCCAGGCGAACAGGGCAAGTATATATAAACTTCTTTATGACGATTTTTTTTTTTTTAAAAAAAAAACAACCGGCGGTGACTCTTCTGTTCTCGTATTATCTCTTTCGGGATCTTATTTCCTGCCTGCAACGCTGCCATCACGGGCGGATCCCTTCCAGGTTCCTTCCCTGCGGACCTCTTGATGGGTCCACACCGAGACCCGAATGTGTATTTTTTTTCTTCTTTGGCCCCGGCCAGAAGCTTATCGTGAGACGTGACAGAACAATTCTGCGGTGTGTGTGTGTATGCGGAAAATGCTGTTTCTGTTATCTGTGCCGGGAACACGCAGTCAATATTTGATGCACTCGATCATCCGAACTTGAGAGAACCAATGAATCCCATCCGATGTAGTTGCAGCAGCATGACATCTCACACAGAGAGCAAGGCGCCCTTCGAGAAGTTCCTTGATGACGGCATGGGTTAATACCACCGAGCCGGCACTGCAACAAGACACATGACTCGACCAAACGTGTTTGTTTTGTTTTTGTGGGTAGACCCAACCGGTTCCTGAACCCGTCCTGTGTTCCATGTCTTGGTGTGACATCACCCTCAAACTAGCGGAACCGGCTTGAGAGGTCGGGGGAGGCAGGCCGGGAATGGTCGGCAAAAGTGGGGCGATAAGGGGTCCACCCGGCAGTCGGGGATACCTGCCGGTCGGATGCACCAACTTTAGTTCTCCAGATGCTCGACAGCAATTGATCCAAATAGACACTCTCTGATTCATTTTTAACCTTGATATCATCTATCAATCTATCTCTTACTCTTTGGCATGCATCATTCCCATCTCAGCCCTCAATTCCTCAATCAATTGGCCACAAAATCAATTCCCTTCTTTGATTGGTCCGGCGACAAACACCGACAGCCGCCGACAGCCGAACCGCCGGCTACTTCTCCCGAGTCTCAGCGTCACATAAAACGGTGCACTAAAAGCCAAGACGGTCCGTCAGAATTCAATTTTTTTTTCCCTTCCAGATTGTCGGATAAGGGGTAATGGAAGCCTTTCTTCCCGATGGTTGCCGCTTGCCCCTTGTCGGGAAGGTCCAGTGTTAGGTAATAATGACAGCAACCTGACTGGTACTAAAGAGAAAGAAAAAAAAAGGCTGATATCTCTGCTCAGCTGACTCTGAGATTTCACCGCCAGACTGTGCTGCATGATCTGACTGTTAGTTATCGATGTGGCTGCGGTCGGAACTTTGGGTTCTCGGAAGAGGGGTGAGAAGGGCATCACGAACTTTTCAGGTTGTCTTTGAGTAAGTCCGCCTTCGGCGAGTTGTGCATTCCGATGGCGGATAGGGCTGTATCTGATTAACGGTGGTGTGTGTTTCGTGGTTTGACAGGAATCTGCACCTCGTGGACTTGGAGTCGGACTTGGCAGCTGCTGGAACTATGTGGTGGCGCAGAGTTGCACATGCAGAAACACCACGGAGAAGAAGAAGAAGCGACATCAGCTATGCTCAGGCATGTGTAACCTGATTCTCCGGGTTGCGTCTCCATGCTCGCTTGAACCGATGAGGCCTCCATTTCAAGTTTTTAAGCAGTGAGGCTATCCTCTAATTTCCCAAGGTCATGATATCTCTTTGTCGCCAATCTTTTCCGGTGTTGATTCGGTTTAAAATTACAACATGAACTTTAATCTTATGTTTTAGTATCCTATCAGTCTGTCCATACTGAAGTACATCTCCGCATCTTTCAAGTTCTTGTGCGGCAGTAGAGAACTAGAGATCAGTTATATCCGCCACGCACGCGGCCAGATATCCTTCCAGCCGAGCCGGACGTGAAGCTCGGCGCCGACGCGAACACCTCCTCGACCAGTTCGCGTCAGACATGAACCCAGTTCGGAACTTTTGCAGGAACAAACTGCAAGAATCACAACATTGAGTTTTGGTATCAGGAGTTTGGTTTGGCTCTTTGTTCATATCGCATACCTTGGCTGCTTTGAAAGCGCAAAACTCGAGAGTCAAAGACAGTCAACAATGCTTGTTGGTCTGTAAGATGTAGCCACAGCCCAAGGATAACGGTCAAATGTCAGCGTAGACAAGGAACTTCAACTGATCAGCCAAAACTTGGGATATGACAGCGGCAATTAATGACATTGGCAGCTTGGCCATCTACATTGTATTTTGAAGCATGACCAGAGAACACCTAAATGAGAACTTGGAGTACTACAAAGTCTCAACACTCATATCTGCAATACCTGGATGTGGCCACGCACTGAGAGCTTGTCCCGAACAGCGTCCGGCCAGGTATTCTCGGCTGGGCTGAAGCATGTGATGTTCAATACTGCTTGATTCTAGAACATTGTAAAGTTATCATCACGGGCCACGTCACGATGAACGACAGGACGATTCAGTGTTTATGTTTATTTGTTCAGATACAATATGTTCAAGCTCTAAATCTCGTCCGCGTCAGTATGGATCTGCCGAGTTTTGCCAAGTGTGATACATACTTGTTGAGAGTGGTCTACTCCACCAAGATCTGGATCCAATCTTGTAGCTATCTTGAAGACATTGAGGTGCGAGTACTCTACCTCGTGGTGGTAGTGTCAGCCTTGACGCGTTCGCGCCGGCGCTGATTTCGAAGTATGCACAGAATTTTCGCGTGCGAACAGATCCGGTGAGTTTTGTGCACGACGCGAAGCTTTAATAGGCCCGGCCGTTCCTTCCTTAAGAGTCTTCCATCCCAGCTCTGAAGATATCATGAGTAGGGCTTCGCCGGCCAATTATACATCCCCGGTGACTTCGCGTCCGGCCCCACGCCGCGCCCGACGCCGATTGCAAGCATAAATTGAAGGCTTCGCGTCCGACCGGAAGCTTCTTCCTTCCCCGAACAACAACCCGCCTCAGACCAGCACCGCACCCCAGGTACGAGCCCTTTAATTACCTACAGCGCACCGCTCCGGGCCAGATTGACTAACAGCTCTACCCAGGCCAGAAAGGTAACCGTCCATTCTCTTCTCATCCTCTTCCTACTCTTCCTACTCTTCCTACCCTTCCCACTTCATGAGTTGAAGCCATCTTGAACTCGTGCCAAGCCCCGGTGGAATATCGAGAAGCTTGGACCACCCTGCGCCATTGCCTCCCCACCCCACACACACAATTAGTATAATCCCGGTTAGTGCGAAATCCCGCCAGCCGCCCGGCACATGACGGCGCGTTGCGAGACGCGTCTTGCCCATATCTTTTCCCATAATGCCCTTTCCCTACATCACTCAAGCACTGGGTGTAATCAGAACACTGCCTAGGATTCTATTTGGACTTGAACCTCCGAATCCGTTGATTAATCTGCTGCCCGAGCCGACCGATGCAGAGCATTCGGGCTGGTTTCGGTCACTTTTGGACCCCATGACACGGAACAACTTGGGCAACCATCTTCCCTGGCTGCTCGCAAAATCGCGGACGCGACCTGTGGGACCATCACTGCCCGCTGCCGCCGCCGTGCCTGCAGCATCGGCAACCGAGCATTCTTTGGATGATACCCCTCCTCTCCCACAACCCCCAATTGGCCGCGCCAATACTTTGACTTCTACCTCTATATCTTCTTCTTCCACCATTGCTGCTACTGCCACCCCGTTCAATCATAACTCCCTCCTCACGCCCGACCCCACTTTTTCCACCAACACCACCACCACCACCGCCCACCGGGTGTCGAGGATCCCAAATGAATCGAGTTCTAACCGTCACAGGGACACCGACGACGGGGTTATTGTGACGGGAAGCCGAATGGCCAAACCATCTTCCCGCGCAGGCCCGAGTCGCCAGCCCCCAACGGCCTATCAAGATCTCGAGCCTCCCCCCGCATCGCCCTCGGCGACTGCGCCCAAAATTGGAGCTTTACAGCGCGCCTACTCCCTCACCAGCGCTGCCGCACCGTGGACCGAATCCAGATCGCCCTCGCCATCTGCTGCGCTGCCCGGGATGCCGGAATCGTGCCAAACCGGGCCCTCCCGCACCGATAATGCCAGCAACCTTCCCAAAGATGTTATCGATCTGACCGACAAGGGCAACCACCATGATGGGTCCAGTTCGGTTTTTGGCGAGGATCAGGTATTGTGGCGCGAGGATTTCGCAGAGCGGCCGGAGCCTTTACCAAAGCAGGGCAAAAAGAGAAAGAGTGATGCGCTGGACGACTTCCCTGATATCACCCATCTCATTCAAGATTCGTCTTTGAGATCCACCACAAAGCCACGAGCCATCGTGACCCCATCAAGCCGCAAGAAATTAACCCAAAGCCCATGCGCCAAAGCCGCGAGCAGAGCACGGACTGCTGGTGAACCCGCCAACCCGAAGCCAATCCAAGATGCGCGGGCGACGTCGCATACCAACGCCAGAGATCGCAAACGAAAGACGTCTTCGTCCCCTTCTACTATCCCAAGCGATCATGTGTTTGATAGCGGGCCACTTGCCCCCCATCAAACACCAAGTAACCCCACCAAGAGGCCGAGACGGGGTGACGTTGTCTATGACTCTGATGATGAGTTTGATACCCCCCCAACGCATCGATCTTCGCCCCCTCTGGTGAACAGTAACAGGAGCAATGGGCCGAGCCTCCCCCAAGCTGTATTCGAGGCTATGGAAATTGACGGACCGCCTGCCTCAGCGATATCTAAGCCGCCCACCCAGCAACCTACAGCGACGCAATGGATTGGCATGAGCAGCTCACTTGTCGCGGATGGCGCCGAGAAAGCGAACGATTCTCAAAACAGGGACTCTCAGCACTCCTTGACCTCAGAAGTCGAACGAAATAAGCATCTCTTGGAATTATTCCTCTCTCGGCCTTCGGTCCTGGAATTGAAGCTGGAGTCGATCAAGGATGAGCGTACCAGGGTTGCCAATGATTATCGAGCATTTCTCATCAGGACCAAAAGCAAAGATCCGCGGTCCAAGGTCGAGGGCGACCGGTTGCGCGCTGCACGGAGCCGCCTGGTGGAGAAAGAAAAGGCGTTGGATGTCATCAAAACCGAGCAGGCGGCGTACGAGGAGCTCTCCAAGAAGCATTCGGAACTTGTGGACGAGATCGGGAATGCCTTCGACCAGGGACTTGAGACAGAGGAGGACGAAGCCCGGTTGCAAGAGCTGACTGAGAAACTCGAGGCCAAGGAGAAATCTTTGATTGCCAGCCTTATCACCGCTGGAATTGATGATCTCGATTTTCTCAAGGACCCGAATGATTCTATTGCACTTCCCGACTCCCCCAACCCCGCAGCAGTCCCAGGGAAACAAATGGCCCAGCGATTTGATTTCCAAACCCCCTCGAACACGCGGAGTGCCATACCTGAATACAACTCCCAAATACCCACTCAAAGCAAACGAAACCATCTACAACCTTGGTCGGGGCTGCCTCCTGTGTCCCAATTTTCCAAGACTTATTTGTCATCGCTCCAGTTTAACCAGTTCAAGGCAACCGAGCGCGCCAGCACCCAAACGGGGACTGTCTCCCACTATGATGATGACGAGGAGGAACTGGCGGCAGCCTTCAATGCTTCCGAGCCAGCTGAACCATACGTGAGGCCGGGAATGCCATCTGTGCGGCCATCATCATTTAAATATCCGCCGATGCCGGCCAAGAACGACGAGGATTATTTTGATGATGGTGAGTATGATGATGCTATGCTTGCCGTCGCTGATAGCTTTGAGCAGCAGCAGTATCAGCAATCAGCGGCAGCTCCAAGCACTGCTTTGGAACGGTCACGGTCCGCCTTGTCAGAGACGTCAGGCAATGGTGATGTTGCCCCGAGAAGAAGATTGGCAGCAAAAATAGCGCCTCCGCTCGAGCGCAAACCCTCAATCCCCCCCGAGTTGATGAAATTTGCGTGGTCACCCGAAGTTCGTCGGGCTCTGAAAGACCGGTTCAGAATGACAAGCTTTCGGACAAACCAGCTCGAGGCAATCAATGCCGCCCTTGCTGGACATGATGCGTTTGTTCTGATGCCAACAGGAGGCGGCAAGTCTCTCTGCTATCAACTTCCCGCCATAGTCCAGAGCGGCAAGACTCGAGGCGTGACCGTAGTGGTCTCGCCTCTTCTAAGTCTCATGCACGATCAGGTGCAACACATGTCAGCTCTTAATATCAAGGCTGCATCATTCAATGGAGAGATGAGGGCAGAACACAAACAACATATCATGTCAATGTGCTACCATGAGGACCCCGAACATCACCTTCAACTTCTTTATGTCACGCCTGAGATGCTGAATTCGCCAAATTCTCACCTAAGAAAGGGACTGGATGAACTTTACCGGAAGGGCAGGTTTGCTCGTCTCGTGATAGATGAAGCTCACTGTGTCAGTCAGTGGGGTCATGATTTTCGTCCTGATTATCAGGCATTGGGTGCTTTGCGGCAGAAGTACCCCAGAGTGCCGCTCATGGCATTGACGGCTTCTGCTACGAAACTTGTCATCCACGACGTGAAGAAGGTTTTGGGCATGCCCAATTGCCAAGTCTTCTCCCAGAGCTTCAACCGGACAAACCTCTACTACGAGGTTCTCCCTAAACCAGCTCACAATGTTACCGCGATTGGAAACAAGATCATCGCGGACTATCCAGGGCAGACAGGGATTGTCTATGTGACTTCGAGGGCCGGTGCCGAATCCATGGCGCTCAAGCTCACAAGCCAGTTTGGAATTCTCGCCCATTTTTACCATGCCAAGATGGACAACAAGATCGAAATTCAAACCAAGTGGCAGAGAGGGGAGATACATGTGATTGTCGCCACCATTGCTTTTGGAATGGGCATAGACAAACCTGACGTGCGATTTGTCATCCACGCCACTATGCCCAAGAACCTCGAGGGCTACTACCAAGAGACTGGGCGGGCGGGCCGTGATGGCAAGAAATCAGACTGTGTTCTCTACTTTCAGTACGGAGACGTCCCGATGCTGAGGCGAATGATCACGGAGGACGACAAGCAACCTTCCAGGGGCAAGCATAATAATGACCGGGCGCCACCTCGTTCAAGTGCCGAAAAGGAGAGACAGTTGGAGATGCTGGACCAGA
This sequence comes from Cladorrhinum sp. PSN332, assembly GCA_033297175.1. Classification (NCBI taxonomy): domain Eukaryota; kingdom Fungi; phylum Ascomycota; class Sordariomycetes; order Sordariales; family Podosporaceae; genus Cladorrhinum; species Cladorrhinum sp. PSN332. The sequence continues at coordinate 540,509 of MU858823.1, read as the reverse complement.
TGCAATTCTTTTGCATCAACACGGCCTCTTGCCGTCGGGTTCAGATCCTGAAGTACTTTGGGGAAGACTTTGACGAATCTCAGTGCGGCAAGATGTGTGACTACTGCCGCCTCGGCAAGAAGATCGCTCTTAAGGAGAAAGACTTCTCTGCCTGGGCTGAGGTTATTTTGCGAATCCTCATGACCGATTTTGAGGCTGAAGGCGCACCTATAGGAAAGATTGCCTCGGTGCTCACCGGCAAAGAGGCTCGGAACAATCGCCACGTACACGGCTTCGGGATAGCAAGGGGTCACAAAAACCACGAGATCTATCGGGTTATCAACTGGTTGGAGCACAAGAAACTCCTCTATGGCAAGAACGTGTCCAACAGCAGCGGCGGCTCCAACACGTATTATTATGCCTACAGGCAAGCCGCAAACGAGTGGTTCAAGAAAAAAGAGGCAAAGCTTCTGGTGCCCGAGTTTGACATATTCGACAAAAAGACTGGCACAGCCACGCTCGCCATGTCGGCGGATGATTCGGATTCACAGCCACCCATGAGAAGTCGAAAAGTGCCACCATCCACAAACGTCTCGTCTCCGGTAACTGCAAGGCCAAAGCAGAGTGTGCGCAGACGGGCGCCGCTGGATTTCCTTGGTGATGATGACGATGACGGCGACTATCGTGATAGCCAAGAGGAGGAAGCCTTCAATCCTGCGCCATCGCGGAAACGTGCAGTATCTCGTCGTCAGCAAACTCTCGATGAAGTTCGAGTCCCGGGTGCCTCCGACGTTGCCGGATTGAGCGACATTCACGGCACAGTCGTTGAAGCATTCGTCAATGAAGCGAAGATGCTTGAGAACATAATCCGTGAAAAAGAAGGCTCACCCTTCCTTGAACCATTTTTCACCGATTTACAATATCGAGAAATGGCCTTGCGCTGGACGGACACGAAGGAGAAGATGTACAAACTTTCTGGTGTCACAAGAAGCCAGGTGGATAAACACGCCGATCGGGTAATCCCTCTTATCAAGACCGTTCGCGGTCAATGGAATACCATGATGAACTACGGTGCTGCCCACCCGCCGGCTGCTTCTCAGTCGAACCGCGACCCTGAAATCGCCACCCCTAACATCGTCAACTTGGTGAGTGACGACGAAGATTATCCCCCAGCCAAGAATGTCGCCATCCATGATAATGACGAGGACCATGAAGAAGACGGTGGATCAGAAGCTCATAACCCAGAAGTGGAGAGATGGCACCAGCAGTTGAAGGAGCATGAGCGTCTGTCACAGGCCACACAAGCCGCAAAGGCCGCCGCAGCTGCACAGGTCAAGGGATCGTGGAGCAATGGCGGTAGCACTGCCGCCCGAAGCTTTGGCTCTTCGAATGGTGGCTCAAAATACAGCAAGAGCAGCCATTATAAGAAGTACGGAGGAGGAGGCGGCGGCGGCAGTTCGGCCGGTCCTGGTGTTTACAAACGTCGACCTTCACGCGGAACGAGCCGGCAGGCATCAGAAGGCGCCACAGCCTCCAGAAGCGCCACAAGGGGAAGCAACAAGCCTGGATCGAAGAAATCAAGTTCTGGTAGCGGAATCTTTGCGATGCCTCATTAATCTACAGCGAATTCAATCATCGTTCAGCCTGTTTTCTATTCTTTGACAAGGGTATGCTTTTTCTTGTGGAGTTTGTGACAGGGCAGCCCCAGACTTCCTCTCGTACGATTTTAGGCCCTGGCAAACAGTTCGAATCCTTTTAACCCTTGCGAAAAGTTCGAACGAAAAATACGGAGGCTTTTTGATGAACATGACGACGCAGAACACTACTACGATTCGAGATGATTTCGGCGGAAAAATGAGGGGAAACGTCTCTTCAGAGGATGTCTAATTTTTTCAGCCTCCTCAAAACCTCAGACGACAAGAATTGAGCAATTTTAGCCGATCTGATCCAAGAAACAGTCTCAAAATGGACTTTCCGATCTGGTCTTTCTTTCCTTTGCATGCAAGGAGTTTTTAAAGGAAGGTGATGGGCGGTCTGGAAGACCGGGAGGGAGGTTTATTATAGAATCAAAAGCCATTTATTTTATGGGCAACGGCGCTGTTGGTAGGGTGGGGTTTCAGGGAAGCGCGTATTGGGATCAGGGTGGTTTTTATGGTTTCTATTTTTTTTTTTGGGGGGGGGGGGGGGGGGGGTGTTGGGGGGGGGGGGGGGGTGGGGGGGCGGGGGGGGGGGGGGGGGGCTTTGATAAAAAAAAGGCGGGAGAAAAAAAACCAAAAAAAAAAACCCCAAA
>MU858823.1:327848-538230 GCA_033297175.1 Cladorrhinum sp. PSN332 | reverse complement strand
CGGGGGCTGGTTTTGTTTGGGTTGTTTTGTTGGTGCTCTGTGTTTTGGGGGGGGTGGGGGGGGGGGGGGCGGTGGGGTTGCTAAGGAGGAGGAGGAGGAGGAGGAGGAGGAGGAGAGGGGGAGGCTTTGAGAAGAAGAAGGAGGGAGATAGACAACGACAAGAAACACGCCACACACACCCTCTTTCTCACCTCTCTTGCGAGTTCTCGCTTCTTTTCAGGCAGATGATCTGTTGTGTGCGTTGTCTATATTTTCTTCAACATACCCGAGGCTTTTTTTTATCATGCATTTTTTGTTTTCTTTTTTTCTTTTTTTCTTTTTTCCCCCCAAGGTTCGGCAAAGGCGCAAAATGAGCAAGAGGGGGGCAGAGGCATACATAAAGATCAGGAGTTGGGAAGAGGAAAATGAACTAGGGGGCCAGGGTGTCGTCCTTTAAAAGGAGGAAAAGAGGGCTGACATACATATATACATACATATAAGTATTTGCATCTGGGCGGTCAGGTAGCATGGCATGGCATGGCATAGCACAATTAAGCGTTCGTTCAATCATCATGCGTTTTAACCCGTTTTTCTTTTCTTTCTTTTTTTTTTTTTTTTTTTTTTTTGGTTGTCACACCGCGTTTGTTTTTGGTGTGCATTAATTAGTAAGAACATGTACATGTATGGTACTTGATGATGAACAAAAGTCCAAAAAAATCTTCTTTTTTTATGTATCGCTCCTTGCTTGTCAAAATATTGATTGTGGGCGTGTGGTAATAATGTACATGTACATACATGCCCTAGAGGGTGCGTGTACATACATTATAATCTGACCTGTGGGAGATGATGATGTGTTCGAGTGGCGACAAGTATATGTGTTGAACGTGCCTTGAATGCGCCTGTAGGAAAATGCTTGCGAGGGTATAATATCATATATCCTTCCTACTTTAGAGAGTATACGATGTGTGGGTGCAAATGCGTGTTATCTGTACTTGAATGACTGCTATATGTATATGTATACGTTGCTTTGAGTGATGATATCGTAGATCTACCTATCTTCTTGAACGGTATCTCGAATGTACAGTACCAATTAATGTATCCCATCAAACTCAAATAATATATCACCCAAAAAAAAAAAAAAAAAAACAAGCCAAATGGATATCAAAGTGAAGTAAAGTGGGCAATTTACGTTCTCGATCCAAGTCTTCAAGTGCATCTGCTTGAGAAGTATATATATAACGATAACCTCCCATTCACTCCTCACCACCCCCCATCCTTCATTACCGCTTTCCCTCCCTTAAATCCTTTCCTATTTACATCCAGCCAGTTAACCCATTCATCCGGTCTCCTCCCTCTTTCCTCCCTTTCCTCCCTTCCCTTCCCATTTCCAAAGAAAAGAATTAAAATCACCAAACGCCTTTTTTTCCTCCCATGTCTGCTATAATAATGATCTTATGGTATAAGGGGTATAATATATATAAGTTAGGTTATTGTGTAAATGTGCGTTTGCATATGTGTCTGTGTATGTTTGTTTGGGAGAAAAAAAAGGGGGTATTGCATATAAGAAGAAGCTACATGACTGCAACTTGATCGAAGAAGTGAATATGAAAAAGAAAAAAAGACAAAAAACAACAAGACACAATTCCAATCCCGCAATGCTATGAAATACAAAGGAAGGAAAAAACAAGTATGTCCCAAAAAGGTGTGCCAACACCTCCCGCACAACTTAATGTATGTACAGTGCTGTTTGGGAGGCGTGGTTCAAGAATATTAAGTGTAAACAGAATTTATGAACCCGACCTTATCCTCCTCCCTCCCCCTTTGCCTGCTTTTGTTGTTGCCAAGAAAAAGGAAGCAAGAATCTAGGGTGGGATCGGATGGTTGTAGGCAAAAAAAGAAAAAGGGGGCACCAAGGCTTTCCCAGATCCCCAATTCACCCCAGGACAATTTGTGATAATCATCCGAGGGCGTCGTAGAATAGTTATGAGAAGAAAGGCAAGAAGGCGGTGCGAGAAAGGCTCTCCGTCAAGGATTCGTCATAACATCTTTTCAGTCATCATTATCCCATCCTTCCCCTTTCCATATTCCATCCTTCTTTCAAGCAAGTGTTAATGACCTGCCTTCTCCACTGAAGAAGCAGGTTGTTGTTGTTGTTGTTGTTGTTGTTGTTGTTGTTGTTGTTGTTGTTGTTGTTGTTGTTGTTGTTGTTGTTGTTGTTGTTGTTGTTGTGAAGTCACAATTCGTGAATTATCCTGTTGGCGAACCTATCTCGCCACGGGGACAGACCCGATTCTTTGATGGCGAGCTAGTGGAGTCTGTTGATGCCAGCGACGTTGTCTTGTTGTAGGCGGCGCCTAGCCCTGAAGTTCCGACGCAATCTCCTCGCGCACCTTCCGGCACCATTGCAATATGGCATCCTCAAACTCAACCCACAGCTCTGGACCAGTGTTGTATTGGAGGCCGAGTGCGTCGGCCTTGAGGATCACCTCCCAGCGTAGCTCGGCAGCCTTGAGCCAGTAGCGCAGGTTATCAGCGCCGCGGTACGGTTTGCCTGTGTCGGAGTGAAAGGTGGGAATGGCACCAAACCTCCGGCGAGACTTGCGGACCGCGCAATTGTGGAGTTGGACAAGACGCTGTCCGTTTGAAAGTGCAGCCAGGAATGGATTTGGAAGGGACTGCTCGGTCAATGGCTTGCTTCGGTCAATGGGAATCCAAGTCGGCACGGGCGGCATATTCTCAACGGGATCTGGGCAGCCCTTCAACATGGATCGAATGAAGGCATCCTCGCGCTCGTACTCCCGGCCCTCCCAGCCTTCGTCTCGGAGCCAGGCCCAGCTGGCCTGCTCAGCAATTTCCGCGGCCTCAAGCTCCTTCTCCGATGCCAGCATGGCGTGCAGTCCGTCGATCCAAGCATTCATAGTGCGGAACTCGTCCTCGCGCATACCACCGTTGAAACCGCGAGTCGCCATCCGCTTAAGCACCTCCATGACGGTGAGCAGCTCGCCACGCACTGCCTTCTCTGACTTGATGGCGTCAAGTCGGTCAGGCCGATCGTGCGATGTGTAATAAATTTTGGCCGCGCGGATGGCGAGTGTCATCACGTCAAGAATGTGCATCCCCTGGATCTCATACCAGCCAATGTTGCTCCTGGTCGAGGCTGAGCGTGATCGTGAATCAGCAGGTTGCTCACCATCCGGGGAGGAGATTGAGATAGACGGCGAGGTAATTGCAGGAACCTTGGCGTCTTTTGCCTCTCTCAAAGCCTTGGTGGCAGTCTCGAGTGAGCTCGTCAGCTCAGCCCTGATTTCAGCAACTGAGGGTGGCTTGGCCAAGGGCTTTTCTCTGTGAATGTATGTGCTTGTTGTCGGGGGAAGCATGTTTTCATCTTCCTCATCAAACTCGTCGGTAAAATAGTCCTCGTCTTGAGGACTGAGAGGCTGTTCGTCAACAGGAGATTCGACCATGGATCCAGCTCCCAACCCAAGGAACCCGCTGTGCGCCGCCAAGTCCGGGCTGCTCCCCATCGATGCGTAGCTTGAGTCATGATCGCTGTGGGATGCCTTGAGAGTGAGAAAAGCATTTGGGTCCAAGGCAGAGAGGTCCAGTGTCTCTCTGTTTTCCTTCTTCCGCAACCGGCCGCCCTTGCCATCAAGCAGGCCGGTCCGAGCAAAGTAGTATTGCAAGTGCGCGATACTTCCCAAACTCAAAACGCTCTCGCGCGCGCGAGCGCTGGCGGCAAAGTCGGTTCCTTGAGGACGCATGTATCCTCTCCGTTTGCTTGCTGTGCTCCTTCCAGTCAGGAGATTGTCGAAGCTTCCAGTTGAGTCTCTTGGTCTGTAGGAGAGGCCGGTTGTATTAATGTCTGACGGTCGGGAGGGGTAACTGCCGGAGGAGTGGCGTGAAAACGCAGAGATGTCGCTGCCAAGGGACTCGCGAGCGTTTGATGCTTCGGTGGTCGCAGATCCGTGTGAGAGGGTGGAGGCTACAGAAAAACATCTGGTCATATCCGGCCGGGCGCCAATAGCTGGGCTTGGGAGGGAGTCGAGCGTAGGCGAGCCACACCTAGCAGTCCCCTCTTCTGCAGAGGGAGCCATCTTGATATCGAGCGATGCTGAAACGTAAAAGGCCATGATGGGCCGTGCCCCTAATCTGTCTCTATCTTCCACGCACCGGCCTCGAAAGCAGGTTCGACGTTGGGCGTTGTTCCTGGTTGCTGACGGAAAAAAGTAAACAATGGAAGGTCGGGCGGGGACCACCTCAGGCGGGAGACGGGGAGACGGGAGACGGGAGACTGCAAAGCCGCAAGCAACCGGACACGGGGAGTCACAGCACTGTAACACGGCTGTAATGCTGGAACTGAAGATCTAAGATGTGGCTGGTGGAAAAACGGCTTCGAAAGAGAAGCAAGAGAAGAGGGGGAAAAAAGAGTGCGATATATTTGTGACAGGTATTGGTGGTGGTTGCGGTGGTGGTTCCAAGTCAGGCAGGCAGAAATGCAATGCAATGCAGAAATGAGAGGGATTGGGCCTGGGGTGACAGTGGGTGTCAGTGGGTGCTTCATGCGGAAGAATTGGCAGTGAGACATTGGATCACCGTCGGCTGTCTTTCCTTCCATTACAGGGGTCCAGCCGAATGTGCCCAGGGGTTCCAGGTTGCCTGTGGGTTCATACAATTACGCAAGTGGCCCCAGCTGGCTCGGGGCCGGCGCGATGGCCCGCAATCTGTGGAAGCAAGTGGGGTAGAATACGGACCGCGATGGACGCGTCGAGGTAACTGTTTGTCAGGATGCCATGCTAATGATTCTCCGCCAAAGCTTGGATGATGCATAGCCGTTCATTAAACTTTGAGCCCTTGTCTGTTGATTTGTCCATGGGTTAACCCCTTTTGTTCTTGACGCTTCTGTGGAATTTTTTCATGGCTGAAACTGACACCTTCTTGCCACCTAGCAACAATGGGAACACGCCTGCTTGGGTCCCCCGGGGCAACGAAAAGAGGAAAAAAAACAAACTCCTTTGGATTTATAAAAGAAATCCACTTCTCCACATGTCACAGCCTCCCTCTGCTCCGACCGGAAAGCCGGACCAGTTTGCGTTCTGGAATTGAGAGTCCACCAGCACCCAGCATCGTTCACGCGGGATTTGTAAGAAGAAAAAAAATCATTGTTGACCTCATCCGAAGTTTTGAAATTTGGAGATACGACCTCGGTCTCCCCCCCCAAGACGAGCCGGGGTGGCTGAAGATGCCACGTGCTTATTGGCCAGCCATGTAACTCTTGTGAGAGCAAAAAGGCGATAGGTATATGATGCCTAATATTGGCAGGCAACATGCAGCGCAGCATGCAGTCGGGAACCTGCATGGTGTCCGTTGAACCTGGTGCTTCTTCAAAGGTTGCTGTTGACGGAACGGCGTTGGCGTTGCAGCAAGTTAGAGAGGACACACAAGGTGATGAGTTTTGGCTGGTGGTGATAGGGGGGCACTAACAGTGGGCCCGGACTTTCAAGCTCTTGCGGTTTACATCTTGGTCACTGCCCTTAAAGTTCTTCAAGCTCGAGCCATTCCAGGTTCTTCAAAGTTTAAAAACTTGGGACTTCAGGCAATCGAAGTGAAGGTGACGGGAGTATCAGCTCCTGCCACCAAGCTGTCTCAGATGAAGTCAGCTCGTGTTCGAGCAGGTTGTGAAGAGAAGGAGGAAGAGGATGATCTTCATCTCCTTTTGCTTTATCACTGCATCACGGGGCCGATGGAGGGATGGATGGATTGATGGATGCCCAAGAAGGTCGAATAAAATGCCCAACTTCCACCACTGGGTTGGCCCGAGCCTTTGGTCCCGGAGGAGCAGCATGGGCTTCCCGGACGCCCCGACCTTACCTGAAATAGCTCTAATCTTTCTAGAATCCCTGCGCCGCTCGCAGGCGTGCTTCAATACCCATTTTCTGGTTTGGATAACTGCCGTCGGGTCGATACTGCAACCTTGTAACTTCGCTATCCTTCTGCTTTTGGGTTCGTCACATGAAGTTTGACTAGGAATCGTTATTTTGTGAATGTGTGATTCCCGTCTTTGAGATGCAGAGGTGTGCTTGCCCAGAATCCATTGGATAATTAAGCGGCCGTAGGGGAGCTGCCTCCCGTCTGTTGTGTGGGCCGGAGAGCCAGGGCAGTTGGAATTGTTTCACTTTCCCTTTCATTAGCTGCTGTTATAACCCATCAAACGGCCCTCCCTCCCGCGAGTTTCTGAAGTTTCCAGCCTTTTCCGGCCACCCGTTCTTTCCATTCCGTGCGATATGCCGAATCATCAAGCCCGAGTCGACTTGCCACAATTGCCTGGCGTTGGAACAGCTTTCATCTCCACCGAAGGAACCAGGGGCTTGATTTGATTTCACTTTTTGTCCGAGACAGAGACGACTTGATCACCATCATCAACTAGCTGTCCCTCTCCCCAATCACAGCTGCCGACCACATTGAAAGAGAGAAAAAAAAACCAAAAAAAACAGGACGCGGCAAGAATCCCCCGCTTGGTGCGGCATGTTCATCTGACCAGTAGGGATAGCGGACCACTCGTCCGCATGCGAGTTCGACAGGACAGGCTGCACGTCGCGTCGTGTTCCCGGTGCTTCTCTGGAGTTTGGACTGCAGGCGCTGCGACGCCAAGCTTCCGGGTTGTCTGCAGTTAATCTGTCGCACAGGCTCCCGTCCAAGTCTCCAAATGCCCACCCTCGCTGCCACTGCCGCCCCAGGCAGTAGCAATCACCAGGAAGAGCAGCACCACTACAACCACCACGGTCTTCTTGCAGCTCCTGCTGTTATTGTAGCCGATGCCGATCTAGCCTCGGCCACACGAAACACGGCCACGACCGGACAGGATACTCCAAGCAATGGCGCCGCCGTGTCACTAACCTTCTCGGATCTTTCGAGCGAATTCTTGCAACTGCACACAAATTTTGACGCCGGCCAACTGCAAATCAGCAACGGCACCGCACTTATCCCCCCCAACGCCCTGACGGACGACGACCCACTCACCGTTGCAGCAGCTTCGCAGCAACAAAAACATCAACAACAATATCAACTCTCGGCACAAGAGGCCTCAGGACCCCGCGCCACAACCCCGACCGCCGCCCCGATACCTCGCTCGCGAAAACCCTCACCCGGTCTTGCAGCGCGATTAAAAGCTCTGGGCTTTGGCAGCGCGCGTAAACCAGCATCGCCGCCGCCATCATCATCTACCAGTGATTCCATTGGTCGTCTCCCGGAAGAGCAGCTTAGAAAACTTGACCAGGGTCACCAGGCGAACTCCACAGCTGCCGCCATCGAGCGGAGGGGTCGTCCCTGGAGAGGCACTTTAATACGGATTCCCTCGAGGTCGAGTCTGAAATCTGACAAGTCTCACGGCAAGGCAGCGACTGAAGACATTTCTGACGAGCTCCCGAGCGCCGTGAGCACACCGGTGACACCGCAGCTGATTCTCCCAGAAATTGCCGCCACCCAGCCTCTAGACATGGATACAATTAAGTATCGGCTTCCGGATCACATGAACGGCAATGGTGTTAAAGTGCAGCTTGAGACGCGAGACGCGCATCTTGCGAGAGATACACGACCTCCCCAAACATGCGAGATTCCACCACCGCCCCTTCCAAAAGATACGCCACCTCCAACACCGCGGGCTCCCAACTTGACGACACCCGCCGCGAGCTCTGTCGAGCCTTTTAACCCCGACTCTCTCACATTTAACCCTTTAGGCCTCCAGCGCCCCGGTTCCATTTACACCTTATCGCGGGCCTCGTTCGCCAACCAGCTCGCACAGTTAACCTCGCTGCAACTCCCAGATGCCGAGTCATTATCCAGCAAAGTCTCAGCCATCCCGACAGCTCATGCAGCTGCCAAGGCCCTGGTTGGTGCCGCGGATCAAATTCGGGGCTGGATATACAAAGCTTCTGAGGTGATAGGTGGCCTGGAAAGCGACGATGATGTCGAATGGGCAGCTGCGGGCGGGCGGGAAGGTGTCGAGGATGTTGAGAATGCCATCATTCGCTTCGAGGAGTTGATTAAGGTCTACGTGGGCGCCATTGAGGAGGTGCAATCGCGAGATGATATCGGGCAAGTTTCACCCGATGATCTCCGTAAAGCCGTAGTACAGATGGAGGCCATTCTTGATGAGTGGGCCAAGATGCGCGGCACCTTGCACAATGTGAAGGCGCAGGTAGAGATAGCCATGGAGTGGGAGGAGTTGTGGAACATGGTGCTCGGTGACATACAGAATGAAATGGACGAACTTAGTCGACTGGTGTTTGAGATGGAGGAGCGACGCCATAAGTCGATAACGGGTACAGCTCCTAGCGAACAGCCACCCGACAATTGGGATCTCGAAACCATAGCCGAGGAGACAGCTCCGCCGCCGACCAGACTGCCCGTTGCGAACAATCGGTTTTCGCTTCCTCCATTTCCAGTCAGCCCGAGTTCGCCCTCCTTTGGAGCTCCGGCGATCTCACAGGACGATTCAAGCCTCTTTGCATTGTTTGCAAGATTACAGCCTCTGAGAGCGTCTCTTGATTTCTTGCCAATGAGACTATCGGTCTTCGAGGCTAGGGCCGACAGCATCTTTCCAACAGCCTGCGAGGAGTTGGAAATGAGACGGGCCGATCTCGACGCCAGCTATAGAAAACTTGAAAAGGACGCCGAATCTCTTCGCAAGGAGCTTGGTGAGGACCGTTGGATCTTGGTCTTCCGAAACGCTGGGCGGCAGGCCCAAAAGATGTACGAGTCTGTGGAGCGAAGCGCCGCGGCCGTACGCGAAGCCCTAGACTCCGGGCTTCATCTTACGAACCAGCCTGCCATGGCAAAGAAGATTGAGAGCTATGAGACTAAGAAGACTCATTATGGCGAGGCCGTCGAAAGGGTTCTGAGCATCATTGATAAGGGGGTCAAGGACAGGTTTACGGTCAACGGCGAGATCGTGCGCTTGCATACAGAGATGCAGGCGAAATGGGACGATCTTAAAGAGCGCATGGTTGTGCTTGATGCTTCACTTGAGAGGCTGCATGCCAGTCGGAAGGGGCAGCACATGAGAGACTCTGTGTCTAGTCTCCTTTCTAATGATCGATCTACAACCGCAGGAAGTGGACGCGAGACACCTCAAACCTCGCCACCGTCCTCTGTCATCATGTCCAACACAGGGTCGGGCAGCTCGACGAACCTCAAGAGTTTGACATCGCGATCGACGAGTGGTGAGAGCCATCTCCCCAAATCAGGGAGTCGGAGGCACTCCCTGCTTCCTGCACCAACTGGCCAGTTAGCTCGAAAGCCTGTGGCCTCGAGAATGTCGACCCTGTCGGTGCCCTCTAGAGAAGGCTCGGCTACCCCGACTGGAAGCAGATCGTCACGACCGACGTCAGCGTTGAGCAATCGGCCTAAGTGGAACGGCTCAACCAATCTTTCGGACGTCGACACTGGCCACAACTTCAAACCCCTTACGCTGACCACACCCAGTCCTTACGCAAAGCGAGCTCCTACTCCGAGCCGTTCTGCTTCAGCCTTGACACCATCATCTTCTGCTTCGAAGCTCCCAACCCTTAGCAGTAGAAGTCCATTCATTCGGTCAGGGTCAGAACCGCCCATGTTCATGGATGATGGTACTCCGTCAAAACCCGCTTCTACTCCCTCACGGCTGTCGTTTAGGGAGCGCCTTGCGTCATCTCCGGGACCCTACTCGCAACAATCGCTTCTTAAACCCAGACTGGCCTCGCAGGAGTCAATCCAGGCCTTGACGAACAACAGGCGTGCATCGTTGCAGCCGCCAAGGCCCCTCGAGGCATCCCCGGATGCCCATGCCGCGCCCAGGCCGGCAAGTTCGCTTGCGGCTTCAAGGCGGGCCAGTCTGCTGCCTCAACCTAGGTCGTCATCGCGGGCGGGAGTGACTGGTAGGGAAAGCCCTCAGGCTCTTGCGGGCGCCAGGTCCGCGTTTAGGAATAGCGTCACCTCGCTCGTTGCGGATACTAGGACTAAGGATGCTAAGCCGCGATGGAGGGGCTGATTGTGTGCAGTTATCATGTTTCGAGCTTCCTGTTTTGCAGTTATTACTTCAACGCCGTTTCGCTTTGTCAAAGGGCCAACAGCAGCGCTTTATCTCGGCTGGGAGGGGATTGGGGATTAGGTTGGCGTTTTTTGATTGTTTTGTTTTCAAGGAGCGTTGGTATGGTTTTATGGTTTGGTAACTTTATCGAATGTGAAATGGATGCAGCTTGACCGTTGAGTGGCTGCTTTTTGCCTTGGCTGGTCGTGATAAGGGGGGAGTCAAAGGGAAATGGATCCATCATAGCGTTTTGATTTTTCTTTTCTTTTCATTCTTTTTTTCCCCCCTTGTTCAGGCAACTTTTTGTTTTTACTTGATCTATTCTAACTCCTTTTCCTCCTTTCTTCTAGGCTGGTTCTATTATTATTATCATTATTATTATTATTTTCTTCTTCCTTCTTTTATGGCAGTACTTCTTTTATACCCCCCAAAGTATTGGTTTCATTCCTTTTTGTTTTCCTTTTTTTTTTTTTTTTTTTTCCAAACTTGGAGTTGGTCTTGGTCTTTATAATCGCCCCTCGTCCTTTTTATTTTATTTACTTATTTCCCTCTCTTCCACGGAAATTGTCTTGGAGGGGCGATTTTTTCTGACAAGAGGATTTTTGTAAGATTATTTTAGGATTAAAATATTCTTTTTCTGCAACAAAAGAAGAGAGAATCAGAAGAAGAAGAAGAATGAAGAAAGAGAAACTTGGGAATTAGGAAAAAGTCATGCATGTCATGAAAAGTGAGGAAGGGGGTGTGTTGTGATGAAGGATTTAAAATGGGACGGATGAATGTTTTAAAAGTTACGGACGGTGCCATCAAACAAACAAACCAAATTGACAAGAGATTTTTCTTTTTTTTCCTCTTCTGATGCAATAAACTGAACAGAGAGTTCCCTGTGGTATTGTGAATTCTATGATCCAAGTTCTGGCGACTGTGTGGTTTGTGGTGGAGAACTCTGATAGGAAGAACAATGAAAAAAGGGGGTAAAGGTAAAAAAAAGTAAATAAACGCAGGCCGAGACAAAAAGAACCTGCATTTAGCTGGGGATGTAGCAACCAAATGTACATGTAGTTCTTGTGTACATATATGTATAAATCGATGATTGCAAAAAAAATAAAAAATCTTGGTGACCAAAATGTTTAATATCGCACAGAACAAGGAACAAAACTTTGCAAAATTTCAAGGATCAACAAAAATACATACATGGAGGATATAACCTCGTTCATATCGTACCGAGTCCTGAAATCGCTAATTGCTCCAGCAAATATCACAGAGACAAGAGTTTTTTTTTTTTTTTTTTTTGGTGGGGGGGACAAAGGCCCGCTCTTCTCCCCAATCCTGAAAACCCCCCCCAAAAAACAGCTTTTACTCCTTCTTCACCCTCTCAGGGAGCACCCACACCAAATTCGAAACATAGTCATCATATCTGCTAGAAACCAGACTCTCCCCCTTCCGCTTCTTAAAGGACTGCTGGGGGGGCATCAAGGATGACGATGATGATGTCCCGACGGCGACCCCGCCTGAATAATCACCCTCCTCATCCTCGTCGCTGCCCCCGCCGCCGCTGCTGCCAAGCTTCCTCTTGAGCGAGAATCTGTACCGATTCTTCATGTGGCCTTCTCCCAGCCGCTGGGCGACCAGGTTGGCAGAGTGGAGACTGACCAGTTTCCGCTTGGTGGTTGCGGTGGTGCCCTTTGTCTTTGTCTGCGCGAGCACCTCGTTACAGAGGAAGAACTTCCTGGCTACGAGGCTGTAGTCGCTATCCTCGGATTGCTTCTCGTCGGTAAAGGTTTTGGGAGCTCGCGACGCGAGCTCCGAGACTCCAGTGGCGTTCTGTCCGTGATTTCTGTACAGCCTGCCGTAGCGGCTGTAACCAAAGCCGTTATTGTTATTGTTCTTGATGTGTTCAGACATGTACATGTCATGAATGACCTCCACAGGCGTCCGCCCAACCGCGTTCTCCAAAACAAGCAAGCCCGGATCGAAGTCCAGGACTGCCCGAACGAGATCGACTTCTGCGTTCCCTGTCAGGAGGCTGTGCAGCGGCGTGTTTCCGACACCGTCGAGCATCTGGAATGCTTGCTTGGCTGCGTCGTGAGAAATGTTGATGAGAAGTTTTAAAACGGCGACAGCCTCGGACGAGGCAGTGGGCCCGAGCGACCCGACCATGCCGACTTGACCTCCCGTGATGCGAGATATCCAGCAGTGCAGCGGCGTCTGACCTTGGCCGCCGAGGCTGTTGCGCTCCTTGAGCATTTGGGCCAGGAGTTGACGATCAAGGACGTCCAAGAGGAGCGTCAAGACGTCCGCAGCTGGCAGCCAATACACAGCGGCATGCAGGATATTGTTCCATCCGATGTCCTTCGTTCTCTGATCGGCGCCCGCCTCGACCAATGCCTTGACGATATTGATCCGACCTAGCCGGCAAGCCAACATAAGCGGTGTCGCGCCGTTGGCATCCTTGACATCGAGCAAAGCTGGGAAGGTCTTGACAAGATACGGCACCAGGCCGTTGGTGGCTTTTCGCGGATCTGCGTAGAGGGCTGCGTGGATAACGAGATCACCTATATCGTGTTAGTGGCGTGTATTGGAGGCTGCCGAGTCTCAGGAATACTTACTGTCTCTATTCAGCCATTGTTTGATAGCCCCCTCATATCCACCGGCGGATTGAGCCAGGTGCTTGACCCTCGGGTCTCGCGCGGCCTTGGAATTGCAGAAAGTGAGATAGTGTCGCAGCGGAGCGTCGCTCATAAACCACTCGACACTCTCGATCTGTCCATTGAGAGCGGCAATGAGGAGCGGTGAACTTGCAACACCGCTCGGTTTGACCATGGATTCCTGGCCGGCAGTGGCCCAGTCCTGTCTCTTCTTGCCGTACACCGTCAACCCTTGATAGTATCTTGGTTTCTCAACCAGCTCGACTCCCGTGTTCTTGACCATCTCTTCCAACGGCAGTCCCGCACCGGTGGACTTGATAATCTCGGCAAGTAGCTCGATGCGCCCAAGATTAATGGCCGATTGGAAGTCATGATCTGGGAAGGAAAAGAGGGCAGAGTGCTCATTGCCCGAAGCAAGCGTCTCGGAGCAGAAGCGCTTGCTTGCCTCCAAAATAAACTCTAGTCCCTTCTTGTCATTCTTGTAGATGACTTGTGACAGCGGCGGCAGTTGGATGCCCCGGGTAGCACGGCTCAGCCGAGACTCAAGCGGCAAGTCTGCGTAGACCATATCGAAAACCTCAGTGCTTTCCACCTCGGCGCAACCCCAATGGAGCAATTCCCGTGGTCGCGTACGGCTGTTTACCTTCATTGAGACTTGGCCGACATTTTCAACAGTAAAGTCGCCGCCGATGAGCTCACGGAAGATGTTCAACTCATCGTCATCGCCGCCGGCAGAATCGTCATCGGAAAAGTCCGCGCAGTCATCGGCCGAGGCCATCCGGTACTGCGCCTTTGGCTTTGCCTCGGGAACGTACTGAGCATGAGCAATCTCAAGGATTGCCATGGCAACGCCAAGGTGGCCGCGGAAGAAGGCCAAAGAGAAGGGGTTGTTCTGGTTGCTGTCTTTGACTGCAATCTGGAGCGGTGCCTGTTTCTTCTCATCATCCCAAGCTGTCAGGGTGAGCGTCTTGATAGTTTCCAAATCTCCCCTCCAGGCGGCTTCGAACAGCCTGACGTAGGCGATATTTCTGGCCTCTGTCACGTCGAACACATTCTGGAAAGAAAAGACGAACTTGTAGGGATCCTGCTTCAGGGCAGCAGGTGGATCCCAAGCAGAAGCATGGCCAAACAAGCCTCCGCCGTGGCCAAAAAGCCCGGAAGGAATTGAAGATTCGGGATTCTTGTAATCCGGATATAGATCACCGAATGATTTGGCACCCTTGGCGAGCAACGACTCCTTGATCTTTTCCATCATTGCAATCGCTTCCTGGATTGCAGCCTTCTTCTCGGCAAGCCCCGGAGTATTCTGCAACTCTTGGGTTTTCTTCTCATACTGCTCAAGGGCGTGTTGGTGTGCAATCTTGATCTTGTTGATGTCCTGGGAAACCTGCCAATGCTGGTATGTCCCCTGCTCAAACCCTGCGAGAAAAGCATCGAGACCCTCACGAAGGGCGAGCGGCATGACATGCGACTCCCCTTTGTAACTCTGGAGTGCCTTGAGGTGCTTGTCGACAAGGTCGAGTGCGGACTCGCCGTTGACGACTCTTGAGTACTGGTTCTGCATTTGAGTGTGGGATTCGAGAGTCACAACGTTAGGATCCGCCCCGCGCTCGAGGAGTGCCAAAGCAGTCGCGGGGTTGGCTGAGTTGATGGCAGCGATGAGAGGCTGCTCTGTTGTCCTGAGGAAAAGGGATTGGTTATTTTCGAATGTATTCAGCGAACTCATGATGTTGGCTGACTGCTTTGCTGCCTTGAGCCTATTCATATTGGTTAGACTTGGTTTGGCTCAATATCTGGGGTAGTAGTGATGCGTACCATATTTCAAAGTCAATATTGGGAACAGCGCCCTGGTCAAGCAATTTCAGAACCAAAGCCAGGTTCCCCCCTTCCACAGCAGCCTGCAGGGGTGTCTTTGACGCAGACCAGGCAGATGGGAAGACGATGTGATTGATGGCCGATTTTACGCCGGTTGGGTCGTTTTCGAAGAGACTCTCAAGCAGTGTCTGTGAATTCTTCTCCACGTAGGAGTGGAAAGCTGTCATTCCCTGGATATCAGCTTGGGCTGATGTCGCCCCAAGACTCAAAAGTGTGCTGGCCATCTCCTTTGCCCTCGGCACGGGAAGGACGAGAGCAAGAACAAGGGTGAGAAGGGCCCCGGATGGCTGCTTGTTGATGTTTACGAACTTGACAGGCAGAAGCACGTCTGCTCCATATTCCTGCAGAAAGACCGGATTAGCATGTGACCTATAGACCAGCTTGATTGTACACGTACCTGGCACAGGGTCTTGACCACCTCGGTATTTCCCTCCACAATGGCGAAGTGCAACGCCGAGCAAGGCGTATCCCAAGCGATGACATTGATATCGTAGAAGTCCGGTTCCTCCTCATTCTCCTCGAGAGCGAGGTCCTCGGGTAATTTGGCTTCCTTTGATCGAACCTTGACGAACGACCCGGTTGCCATGCTTTCCCCTTCCTCGTCTGAGCCCTCCCAGTCTTCAGCGTCCTCCATATCCTCATCCTCGCCATCTTGATCAACTTCTCCGTCATTTTCTGAGCCCTCGGTATCCACGCTCATGGGTTTGCCTCCTTCCGGATCCGCAGCCTTGCTCTCGCGGCGTCGCTGATCTGCCTTGTCCTCGTGTTCTGCCTCGTTGGCAACGCTCTTTGTCATGAGAATCTTGACAATGTCAACATCGCCACGGGCAGCTGCCAGGTGGAGTGCCGTTCTTCCATCGGCGAGGCGAGCAACAAGACGGGCCCCAGCATTGACGAGCAGCTGCACGATTTCAGGAGTTGAGCTCATCACAGCCAGGTGAAGGGGGGCTCTGCCGGTGTAGTCCCTTGTGTTGGGATCAGCACCCTCCTGAGCGAGCCAGTCGGCGACATGCTCGGCGTCCTCGTCTACAATGGCCTGACAGAGTCGAGCAGTATTGCCAACGTATGCCATCTCGGTCCAGTCATCATCAGTGACGGGATTGAAAGAGCCAATCGACTGTCTGCCTGGATCGTCCTTCAGGAAAGACATCTTGCCGGAGACGTAGATCTTGGCCTCCTCTTCGGCAATCTTTTTCTCTTCGTCTGTTTTTGGGACAGGGCAATACCCGCAGCAATCTTGAATAACATCCTCGACTCGACCGAAAAAGGCCGGATGGCGATGGAGGTAGACTTCCCTGTCTTCCGGTTGATTCCACTCCGCATTGAGAAGCAGATCTTTGGTGTAGCAGTGCTTTTCGATCCTCTTGGCGTGGAATTTGGGTCCGTACGGAATCGTGAAAGTGTTGTAGTTGGACTCTTCGTCGACGTTCATCCAATCTGCCACCTCATCTTCGTGACTCTCTTTGATGTTGCCGGCCAGGGAGCGCAGTTGACGATGGTAGTTGTTGACAGGAGGGCGTCCACGCTCACTCCGGCGTTGATCTCGATACGAGTCTCTAGAAGAGGCGGTTGGGAGGCGTTCAAGAACCAGAAGCCTGGCGAGACCGAGGGTTCGCTGAAAGCTTCTCTCGAAGATGGTAGGATCGACTCTGTTACGGTCGAAATCGGGCCAGTAGATTTCGAAACCCCTGTGGCTATACTTGGACAGGCGATTTTCGTAGGATGGGCTGCGGCGGGACAGATCAATGTGGTTGATCTGCGTCACGAAGGCCTGAAGGGCACGCGGGGTGCAGTAAACCTGCTTGCCGTCGTAGGCAGCCCCCGAGCAGTCGATGTCGAAACCGGTGAGGATCTCCGAGACTGATCTGTAGATGCGCAACACGATCTGAATGTGACGAGTGGGATACTGGCTGCAGATAGTGACGGCGTGCTTTGTTCGAACCGTGGTCGTCTCGGTGAGAAGCGCATCGCGGACCTGAGTCTCAATCTTCTTGATCTTCTCGATTGCCTCCTCCTCGGTGAGTCCGTACAGAAACAAATCAACATCACTGGCTGGTGAGAACTTTTCATGATAGAACTCTCGAAGCCCACGCTTGGTGGCGTTGTACTCCTGAGGGACTGGAAGCAGGCAGTTTGTAACCGAACTCCCTGCGGCAACCACATTGCTCCTGATGATGATAATGTCAGTGCGGGGAGGCACGACAAGTGGGAACGGCATCCATGGCTTACCAGTCAAGTTCGGCTAGAGAGGACTCGGAGAAAACATTGAAGTTGCGTTGAAAGTCCTTAATATCCTGCACAACGGCAAGAGATGCATTGGGGCGGCGAACCTCCCTCGGCAGCGGCATGATATACCTGGAGCTCTCTTCGTTGGACTCGCGGGCGAGGTCCCGGGCCCTGACCTTGAAGTCTGCTACCCCATCAGTGAAGAGAGGTAGAACATTGACATGGGGATCCTTGAGGAGTCCGTTCTCGGGGTCCTGGGCGAACGCCTCGCGAACATGAGCCTCGTGCCTTCGATAGGGCTCGAACAGTTGTGTGATGGGCGTATCTGGATGCCGAGAGAGATAACCAGGAAGGTCTCTCAGGGGGGCCGGAAGGGTTGGGGCTGTAGTTGTCGCCATGTTGGCTAATTATTATCTGGGATGGAGAACAACAGTAGGTGGTAACGACTGGGCAGAAATGGCGAGGAGAGAATGATATTTATAAACAAGTATTATCTCAAAGAACCAACGAGTGGTCAGTCGCTGGGGCGTTATTAGCGTGCCCAGAGCGCGTCTGAACGAGCAACAACCTAAAACGGGGGGTGTGCTGCCTGGAGTTGACGAGGGTCCTCCACACCAAGTGCGCACGAAGTCCCGTGATGCCTGGACGAAGGACCAGAGGTGGGAACGATGCCTAAACAGAGCCATGCATTCCATGTTTCTTTAGGGTTTGACTTGAAATTCCTACCGTACGAGTTGCCAATCTGACACTATGGGGAAGCTACAACCTGCATGCTCAATTGAGGAGCCCGGCTGTTCAAAGCCAGGCTGATCCCCTATTTAGCTTACACTAGCCAAATTGGGCAAGAAACCTGGGAAAAGGCTTGCACCTATGAGCGCCATTTGTGTGCATCGGATGCAATCGTGTGATACGTTACAGAGTCCTAATAATTGCTGGTCAGCCAAATTTTCTGAGCGAGGCAACAAGAACGCAGTTATGATGGTAAATATGGTGTTTTCGTCGATCAGAATGGCAAAAATGGCAAATTGAAACGTAATAAGCAATAAAATTGTATTTATAAATGATGACTGTCATATTCAACTACCCACCCAACCTTCCACCACCTATGCCAACACTGGGATGAAGCTCAACCCCCATACAAAACCAGACATTACCCGCTCTCCCCTGGTGTTGAAGACCGGCCCGGTCATCACCAGCATTGAAGCTTGTTGTTCCCAGACGCGGTCGAAGTCCTGGGTCGCCAGGTCAACCCAGTAATCGCTCTCTTCCTCAGCGGCTTCCCTGGCCGCCTCTGGATCCATCAGACCCTCCAGCTCTTTGGCATTGAGGTCATCGTCGAAGTAGTCTTCGTCGGGCAGTTGAGCTCTCACCGGGAGGGTTCTCACCGGGAGGGTTCTCAGCGGGAGAGCGGACCGCTGGCTGTGGGTCTGTGGGTGGAAGGTTGATCAAAGTGAACTGTCATTAAAAAGTGGGATTTTGTATGGGGTTTTCGATTTTTTGGATGCAGCCGAGCTTTTATTGTGGTGGGTTGCCATAAAGGGTTAGGTAAAAGTTGAATAGGAGATTGCCCTGACTTTGAACAGCCGGGCTCTCAATTGAGCATGGCCCGGGGGCCCAGGGGGAATTTTGGGAACGAACGCCAGCTGAAGCCTGCCAAGACCAAAACCCGCCGACTTTGAAAGTAACCTCAGGCCCTGCTGTAGCCACTCGAAGAATCAAGAAGAGCGGGCCTTCATGAATGGCAACAGGCCTTTTTGGACATATGAACATGCCTGGAAGATAGATGGGCTTTTTTGGGGCGAAAAAGTAAAGCCCCTTTGATATCTGAAGTAGTTGGTGCCCTCTGTTGAACCAAGCCATCCAAGCCATCCAAATCTCCATGATACCATTAGATATCTGAATACCAAGAAGATGTTGCGAACCAGAACCACAAGCAAAAAAGTTTAATTCTTACAGTGTATGAACAGTCCGGCTTCGCAAGCATGCTATGGTTACAACCAAACCCTCCCCCCGTCCTGAGAGGGCGAGCAACAAGATGCCAGTGCTTCCGCGCACAACCCTTAACGCCGTATTCCGTGAGTAAATTCAATGTATCGTCATGTCCATCCGTCCGCGAGTCCGTTTAGGTATCCTCTCTATAGCGCAATGGCGCCTCGTCGGCTTTCGCGTACATGCAGGAGCCCCTGAAGGCCGCAGAAGACAAGGAATCCCTAATACCAACACAATCAATGTCAGCATAAACCACATGCCTGAAGCACATAGGAGACATGACGTACCACGTAGATGATAACAGCAGTGAAAACGGTCCCTGCGACGGCAGGGCCGTTTTTAGGATCCTCCTCGCCGCCGACGAGCTCTGGGTGGTTGGCCTTGAAGAGGAAGCCTAGAGTAGTAAGGATGACAATGGCAAACACCGAGATAACGACGCTTGATTCACATTACAGGTTAGTACTGTCGTCTCTTGTCTGGTGATGGGGTTCCGGGTTGCTACCCACCAGGACCATGCCTGTATGGCAGAGAATAGAGGCTTCATCTCGGGAAATGCTGGATTCGAAGGTGTAGAGAATCGAAATTAAAGAATGTGACTTTTCGAGTTCGCAGCAAGTGGCTCCGACTGTCAATTGACAAAGTGAAGCTCAAGAGGGGCTGTTGTTGTGTCGTCGAAGGCGGGCAATCGTCAGTGCTGTTGGAGCATCATCCGCGCCCGGCTGAGCTAACCAGCAACCAGCCAAGGTACGGGTTGGATCCACAGCGCCTTTGCATGCGTTATCCTTGCCTAAGTTATCAGGCGGGAACTACATACACTAGGCAAGACACATCCCGGTCGAGTTATGTAAGCAAACAGTTCCTGCTTTGGGGTATCGTTTCTCTCTACTGATGAAGCCGCCACGCGCCTCAAGAATAATATCAAGGGTCCATCAACATCATCGCAACGACACATTCCTCAACCTCCAAAATACCATCTGCATTATGAAAAGTCCGCAGGGAACTCCCCGCATCGAAGCAGCAGCCGTTGCGCCCGTACGGGGATAATGTTCCACGACAGAGTGTTTTTACGTCAATCAAATTACCATGTTTCTTATTCTTCCTCCAGGCGAAACGAAACGCCAAGATCACTTCTGCATGTCCCAGCCAATCCTGGTTGAGACTTTCTGAGGTTGTGGCACTACCTACACATGGCTCACAGTGATTGATGAACGGAATGAGCGGATCTGAGCCGGATTTGCTTGAGCGGCGCTTGCCATAAGCGCCGTGCGTGCAGTCACCGCAGTGGATTGAATTAACCACGGTTATGGTCAAAATCCGGAAGCAGCATAAACACCCAAATGACCCAGGGGCCTTCTTTGAACAGACCGGACGGTCGATTTATGGTAAGATGGACGACCTTTGATGAATTCTGGACCTGAAACACAGTTGGCTGAGAGCCCCACGCCAGGCCACCAATCATCACAACTGCACGTTTGCGCCTCCTCGTTACTCATCATAATCCTTCGATCGACGCTGATCTACCATCTTGGCGAGGTTTGGACCCTGTTTATTTCCTTGAGATGGCAAACATGCAAACAACTCTTGCGAACAGTCTGGCTTCAATTGCATGCTCAAAATTGACTATATCTGAAACTCTTGAGTCTTGGGACACGGAGTTTCTAGTATTGTGTAAGGCAGGGTGGCAGGCGAACGTGATCTCCAATCATGGCGGACCAAAGACGATCAGCCACGGAAAACGCACGGAGCGATAGGCCCGCTGTGCCTCGAAATAAGTTTGGATCTGCAAAAGCAGTCAACACGTGCCCCCCAAACAAAACGCCAATAAAAGCACGAATCTGGGAAGCAAGAGAGCACCCGAGTGGCGGAAGCACTTTACCGTAAATTAATTCCTCCCCATCCAAACAATTCAGACGGAGGCAGCTGCATGATGCAAGGTACATCCACTGCAGGAGGACGCCCGGAGCCGAACATGCCAAGTGCACAACTTACATCACTACGGGTCCTTGCCTGTCATTGTGGCCACGGGCCGTTCGTCTGAAAAGAAAGATGCGAACCTTTTTGGCTTCCCCATTGGGATTGTGGGACCGACGTGCATACCGGTTCCTAAGCATTGGGGGATGGTGGATGGTGGATGGGGGTTGTGTACGGTGCGGGCAAGGCGGCACCTGCATGTACCCGACTGGGTTGATTTCGCCCCCCCCCCCCCGGCTCTTTCCCGAAATAAACATAAATCTAGATATATATAAACCCCCGACATCACTGTTGCCCTCGCCTTTTCCTTGTCCTACTTGCCCTCTTAAAAGAGACTCGGATCTGCAACTGCTCGACTCGATTCGGTCTTTCCCACGCCATCCGTCCAACAGACCTGGGATCCTAATAACACAAACACACGCTCGTTCAGGTTATAAGAAACACTCATTTCACGGACCCCCTCTCTCGTTCAGCAAACAACACAGCCAAAATGCGCGTCACCGAGAGCCTCTCCCTTTTGATGGCCGTCGCCGGCACTCGGGTTCTTGCCCAGACCTCTACCTCGACCTCGACCGCGGCACCGACCACCTCTGTGACACCAGAGGGCCCAGAGACGGGTGTATGTTGTCCCTTATCCCCCAATTGATTATGATTGGTCGTAAAGCGCAAGGCTCACAATCTACGCAATAGAAACTGGGCAACGCCACCATTGTCACCAACAACCCCATCGGCGTAGTCTACAAGGCCACCCTCCCCGAGAAGGCCTGGTTCGCAAGCGCCTATCCCGAGGGCGGCAACATCGAGGGTGACATCACAGCCGTCGCCGCGCCAGACGGCAAGGGAGTAGTCTTCACTGTCAAGCTCAGCAACTTGCCCAAGGAGGGCGGTCCTCTCCGTGCGTTTTGTTTTCTTCCTTTTCCTTTCACCCTTTCACGCCCACCTGCCATATCCTAACATTTATGATTTTTTAGCCTACCACCTGCACGTCCTCCCCGCAGCAAACGGCAACTGCACCACGACTCTCGCCCACCTCGACCCCTTTGAGCGCGGCGAGGCCACCACTTGCAACGCTGCGCTCCCCGAGACGTGCCAGACCGGTGACCTGTCTGGCAAGTTCGGCGCCATCGTTCCCGACGCGGAGGGCAAGTTTGAGACGACCTATACGGATTTGTACTCGTCTACTCTTGAGGGACTGGGCGCCTTCTTTGGTAACAGGAGCGTGGTGTTCCACTACCCCAACAAGACGAGAATTACCTGCGCCGACTTTGCCAAGGTCGGAGGTGCCATCTTGCCCACTGGCAATTCTACCCTGCCTGCGCCCACTGGTGTCGTGCCTACGTCGTCGTCCTCTACGAGCGCTCCCACGGGCTCGAGTGCTCCCATTTCTGGAGCGGCTGCCTTTGGAGTCAAGACGGGATTGATGGGTGCGATTGTGGGTGTGATGGCTTTGGCTTTGTTTTAAGGGAGGTGGTGTTATGAATCAACCTAGATCATGTTTGCTTTTTTTGTTTTTTTTTTGCTTTTCTTTTCTCATTTTTGGGGCATGCGCATGAATGGCATTAATATGGGTAGTCAGTGCAGTCCGCTTGTGTACTAGAAACCGGAGAAATTATTGAGGGGTTAATGTTTATTGCCAGTTTTATATAGCCGAATTAGGAAATTTGGTAATTTTGGGGGATGTTTGAAAGATAGTGACGATGATAATGTGTTAAGTATCATGCATGATGTGTCCGAGTTGGGTCCCTAATTGTGAGCAGCCAGCCCAGCCCCCCTTTTCCCGTGGCTGCCGCCTCGGTTGGTTGATCGATCCAACGCTGGCTTGGGCCTTTTTTCCCCCCTACGAGAGGAAGGCTGAATTTTGCGATGGTCGGGGCGGCGCTACCACTTCTGAATGGCTTGGAATACGGCGGTGATCTGTTATCCCACAATAAAGGCATCGGCAGCATCATCTCGAATCCTCGAGCCACCCACCCGCTTAGGTTTATAAAGCAAGCAAGTAAGTACCTGGTAGCCTCAAAAGATTTGAGCTTTGTGGACTACCCTCCCACTCAGCAAAACGCAAGTGTGAGATAATACCTTGGATATCGGAGCCGGGTGTCTTCCATTTTAAAAATTCCAAGACCTCTCTCCCCGACTTTGGGTTGTCAGGTATGTAGAATGCACATGTCCAGAAAAAGGAATTCGAGTCACTTCGCTCACTCACTCAGCTGCACAGGCATCTGTTGGCTGAAATATTGCTGAAGATACGGGCGAAAAGATGCAAGCCCGATACCTCCTTTGGGCGCTCAGGCTCGGGTTGAACAAAACAGGGCTGGCTTATTTGACAGATCGGGCCGTCGCGATGGGGGGTGGGGGGTGGTTGCGGTGAGCTGAGGGATGGCGTGGACGGATATCGTGTGATCTTGCATATAGCAGCAAAAAAAAGCAGGTTTGTTGAATGCCTTCCTCTTGTGTCTCACCGCCCCCCCGGATTTGGTCAAGATGATCAAATGGACAACTGCGGTGCCTGCTTTGGCGGGCGATCGTTCAGGGGACTTCTGGGGATTTCTGGGGAACGGTGGGGTCGCGGAGTTTAGGATCGGCCGCCAAGAGATCCTTGTTGGGACGACACAACTTCAACCTCTCATCAAGGGACTCTGATCTTCTCGTCGCCCAAAGACTTTGTTGAATTGTTGCGCGGTTGCTTGCGGGTTGAGAACTCACGGTTAGCGGCATCCGAAACTTGGGGGGGAAACAGCTTTGTGGTTGGTGGTGAAGGAGGAAGACTGCCGAGTGCCAGAAACTGCGCCGTTCACGTACGGATTACCGTGTCGATCATTCTTGGTTCGGCTCTTTTTGGTTCTTGTCGGATCTGGGACGTGCTTTTTTATTTCTTCGCTTTTCTTTTCTTTTTCTTGTGGCTGATTGAGGCTGATATTTTGGCCGAGATTGTCCAGGCATTCATTCACCTCGCTGAGATTTGGTTGCCAGAGATACCTGACTGGCTGAAAATCCCACGATAATGAATGCATCTCTCTCTCTCTCTCGATCTGGCCCAAGCTTCATTCCTCACCGAACCCCCCACCTCTCTAGATACCACCCGTGCCAATGGCACCTTGACGGCGACGATCTTCTCAAGGGAATTCATTTTCCTCGCACGACGTGCACACCATGCCCGTCGGCCCACCGTTGCGGATGCGGCCCAGGGGCATCATGACGATTGCCGACAGCTTGATCTGCAGGATGGATCATGACCGGGCCAGCCCTGTGGCACTAGGCCCCCTCTTGCCGGAAGGAGTCGTGGGCAAACTGGGAGAGCAAATCATGTTCCATCTTCCGGCCCTGGATATCGGCGATATTGGCCCTCTCGGGGAGCTGTGAAGCCCGCAGGTTTCCCAACACGGAAGTCGATATTGTATCTG
This sequence comes from Cladorrhinum sp. PSN332, assembly GCA_033297175.1. Classification (NCBI taxonomy): domain Eukaryota; kingdom Fungi; phylum Ascomycota; class Sordariomycetes; order Sordariales; family Podosporaceae; genus Cladorrhinum; species Cladorrhinum sp. PSN332. The sequence continues at coordinate 514,081 of MU858823.1, read as the reverse complement.
GCATACCATCTTGATCTGGTTTTACCGCAACAGGACCTTTAGGTTTGCTATCCCTCCCGTCGATCATTCGTCGGACAAGACTGACCAATCCAGCATCTCTTTAGTTGATGGAGCATGTGAGCACACCTTCTTCAGCGGTGACGGCTCGACTGAGACATAGGGCATGCTCGGCATGCTCGCCCGGCGATAACGGAGCTCCAGGGGAGAGATGGAGGCCCCAGGCCCTGGCCAGCCTCGTCGCCCTGTCTATCAAGCTCAAGACTTTAACATCCGACGCTAGATGAGGCAGTCGGTCCGTTGAGATCACTCCTGAGCTTATCACTGGGTGGCATTTCGGCACCAAAACAGAACGGACCAGCGGGATGATGAAATCCTAACCCTTACATGCTCGGACCGAGGAGCTAGAGTTTAAAAGCCATGGGTTCTTGAAGGTATCCGAGACTCCAGCAACGGTGCGTTCCATGGCAAGAGCCTTGCCCCGCAAGACATCAACATGATCAAGACAACAAGCTGAAGATCGAAGCATCCCCCACCACCATCGGGGACCTACCATTACGATTCTATGACACAGCTTCCTCCCATTTATCTCAAAATATCCGATACCGGCTCGGTGGCGGCACGTCCGCGTGAGGAACCGAGTGAGGTCAACTTGACAGATCTTCAAGCAATACTAGTCAGGCCACTTGCGATGTGCATCAGAGACCCTTGCGTCAGGAACTGTACAGGACTCCGTTCGTCTCAGCAAGTCATGGGTCTTGAGGAGGTGGAGGTGTACACTAGGTAAATTTGTTCGGCGAGTGGTTACCGAAGGTGCTAATCCCACTTCCAAGATTTCATGACAACGATAGCCGCAACGCCCCCCTGCACGTTGGCGTCTAACCACCCACACTCTTCTCAACACTCGGACCATCTTCGCCGGAATGAGGGTGGTGTAGTACCAGGTGACATTAGGACTCGGCATCAGTTGAAGGGCGTTGTATACCTCTGCCCATGTCAGGTAGTTTGATGAGAAAGAGAATGCGAAAAGAGTATTTAAGACTCTCGGGAATTCCTCCCAAGCTCAGATTAGTTTCAGAAGATCTATCACACACACCAACGCATTTCGCCATTATCGCATCTCACCATAATGCCGAGACCAAGCCTTTTTGTCCGTTTCTCTGAACGGAGACATCGCAAGCGTGCTAGCGAGTCCAATGTTGCCACCCCAAACCCCCACAAGGAAGCCTCATCATCCGTGGCCGTGCCAGCACCCCCAACAGCAGTAGCACCCAAAGTCAGACATCAGAGACATCGGTCTCTAGCTTCCATCACCTGTAAGACACTTAACCAAGACCATATGTCTCCAAAGCTGATTCATTGACTCTCCCACGCTAGCAATCCTTCAAGCAGTCGACCGCCACGTCCTACCCTTTCATAATCATCGTCACCAACAGCCACAACCCCAGCCCCAGCCCACCCCTCTTCTCGACCCTTATCCCAAGCCAGTCGACCTCATCCGTCAGGAAGAATACCCCCACATGAACAACAGTATGTCCTCTCTACCATCATGCTTGTTATTAAACATGCCCACTAACCCTTATCCCAGGCACATACCTAGACCACGCAGGCACAACAATCTACTCCAAGAGCCTCATCACCCGCTTCTCCGCCCTCCTCCAAGAAAACCTGTACGGAAACCCGCACTCGGTCAACGGGCCCGCCAAACTATCCGGCGACGTGGTCGACTCGGTCCGCGTGAAGACTCTCCAATTCCTAGGCGCAGATCCGGCACATTTCGACCTCATCTTCACCGCCAACGCAACGGCGGCAATCAAACTCGTGGCTGATTCCTTCCGAGATTTGGCCGAGCAGACTCGCTCGGGCAGCTTTTGGTACGGCTACCACCGGGACGCGCATACCAGTTTGGTGGGGGTTAGGGAGTTGACTACTTCCAAGAGGTCGGCAAACTTGCAGTCGCAGTCGAGGTGTTTTAGAGACGACGAAGAAGTGGAAGCTTGGCTTTCCTTATCCGACAGGGACAGAGACAGAGACAGAGACTCAGAACTCGAAGAAGAAGAGAGTGCCGGTGGGAAGCTAGGCCTCTTCGCCTGGCCTGCGCAGTCGAACCTGACGGGTAGGAGATTGCCGCTCTCAAACTGGGCCGGAAGGATAAGAAACGGGAGAAAGGGACTGAAGGGCACGTACACGCTCTTGGACGCGGCCGGCCTGGCCATGACCGGCGGGGATTTGTTGAAAAAGGACGCGTTCAAGAGACTGGAAGACGCGCCGGATTTTACTTGTTTGAGTTTTTATAAAATCTTTGGCTTCCCCGACCTGGGCGGCCTGGTTGTGAGGCGGGACTCTGGACACGTTTTGGCGCTGAGAAAGTATTTCGGCGGCGGGACCGTGTCGATTGTCAGCACCATTGGCGGGGCGTGGCATTTGAGTAAGGGGTTGGAGCCGAGCAGCGGAGAGGAGGAGGGTGATGATGATACGGGTGGAAGTAAACTTCACGAGGGCTTGGAGGACGGGACGTTACCCTTTCACAGCATCCTGGCGCTCGGGGAGGCTATTGACTGCTTTGGAGAGATGTACGGGTCGATGGAGAACGTTTCGAGGCACACGACCGCGCTGGTGGTCAGGTTGTACAACGGGATGAAGGCGTTGAGGTATCCCAACGGGCGGTCGTTGTGCAAGATTTACATGGACGAGGGCGGGGTTTATGGCGACTCGAGGAGGCAGGGGGCCGCGGTGGCGTTTAATGTTTTTGGGCCGGATGGGAGGTACGAGTCTTATGCGAGGGTTGAGGGGTTAGCTAACGAGAGGGGGATTTATGTGAGGTCTGGAGGTAAGTTTCTGAAGTTGGTGGTGGTGATGATTGGGGGAAATGTCTTACTGACTTTATTTGCTAGGCATTTGTTGCCCTGGAGGATTATATACGGCGCTGCAGTATGAGCCGTGGCAGTTGAACAGGGCGAGGTCGGCTGGACATCATTGTGGTCCCAACGGGATGAGCATCATCAACGAGTTGCCGACTGGGGTCGTGAGGGTTAGTCTCGGTGCGATGAGCACTGTTAAGGACGTTGACACTTTTCTTGCCTTCTTGCACGAGGCATTCATCGCGCCGGAGGTGGAACGACGAGCACGGGCGAGCAGCTCGGATACCGCTTCAGTCTTGCACATGGCGGATCATGAGTTCTTTGGGGACCACATGTCGCAGGTCACTACGTGCTGCTAGTGAGGTCTCTGCTGGTGGTTAACAAATGGATGGAATGATGGATGAGGAACGTGTTCATGAGGTTTTACGCAATATCAAGGGGGGTTCAACATGGTAATTGGATAAGGATAGGCGCTTGGGACTGTTACGGATTGCTGCTCTACTAGCTGGCTGGTAATATATTGAGTTGTTATACTTGGGTAATATAGCAAACAACCGCTAATTCAAACGGAACGAATTGAAAATTAACTTTGTTGTTGTTGTTGTTGTTGTTGTTGTTGTTGTCGTCTCTCCCATCTTACCCCTGAATCTGTTCCACTTACAAAGGGTTAGGGTTTTCTCGATCACACTAACAATTTTCTTTTACAGTGAGTGACACAACCGCCCAGCCAAATGGCGTTGGAGCCCCTCACTCTCTCTCACTTTCTCACTCCAAAAACATCATCATCCATCACTCACACACAGACTCTCCAATCTCTCTTCATTCACGCACACTAGCAAGCAAAACAGCCACTCGATCAAATCCATTCTTGCAGAGCACTCGACTCTCCTTTCTTAAAAAAACCCTCTGATTATTTTTATACTCGTACTTGATAGTGAACTCATTATCAATCCCTCAGTCATCACCACCAACCAACCAACCAACCAACAGACCAACCAGCTATCTAGGCCAACGCCCGTCACACAAAACAACAATGGCGTCTATTCTCGAGGTTTGCACACACACACACACACTTTCTAATCTTGGTATCATAAATAAAAATTCTTACTCATAAAATAAAATAAAATAATAATAGGCCCTCCACCCTTACCCGGAAGACAGGCTGCACATGCGCATGCACAGAGCGAGGTCGGTTGTGCTGACGAGTCAAGAGTGAGTTTTGTTTTATTTTATCTCTCTCTCTTTCTCTCTCTCTCTCTTCAGTTCTTCGGATTTATCGTCCCGCTATTCCGATCCCCCTTTTCTAGTTTCTGGAGGTGGTAATGCTTCTATCTTGGTAACTCTCGGGCCTTCTCGAAACGGGAGGCTTATCATCCCTCAAAACGCCGCCGCTTTCTTGCAGTTTGTGTGTCACGTTCCCCGCACGCATCTTGGATCGTTGACTGGCCCGGCTGTGAGCTGTCAGAGAAAATACCTACGCACGCGGCACGGCAGGCAAAGACGGGAGTGGGATGGGGGGAAGTGTAACCTCGGGCCCGAAACGGGGACGACTTCTATTCTCAAAGAATCATGACTACGTAGATGCATGCATACTGACACGAAAACAGATTGGTAGAGATCCGCGCCGCCCAACGGACCTTTGAAGGCGCCTACATGCGCACAGCCCTATCCCAGTTCTCCTTTGCGCTCGTCATCCTCAAGATTTTCACTTCAGAGTTCTACCCCATCGGCGCCCTGTTCGCGTGCTACGGCGTGTCGATCCTGCTGGTGGCTATTTACCGCAGGTACGAGGGGAACAGACAGTTCTTTGATACGGTTGAGAGCGAGGACGAAGAAGAAGACTTTTACCTCGAACCCGACGGGCAGCGAAGAGGTCGAGGTAGAAGGCGGACCCTGGTGGTGAAGAAAAAGTTTAGGACGAGCGGTAATAGCGTTGCGCTGCTCGTGCTCCTCAGCTTGTCCAGCTACGTTGCTTTGATGGTTTTGCTTTCTAGGCTTGTCAAGTAATAATAACAATAATAGCTTCCATTAACTATTCTGGAATTTTTTTATTTTTTTTTAGTGTGTGGTTTGCGGTTCAAGGGGTTGCATGGCCCCGCCCGGAAGCTTCTCTTGCCGGCATGAACTGCTGTAAGTTTTGTGTCGCATCTTACACATAAGCTGCACTGATACTCTATCGCTCAGTCCAAAAAAGAAAAAAAGTCCGTGGACGCGGCTCACCTTGCCGTACTAACTTCACACCCCTCCATACGAAACGAACAAAGAGAACCATTCTCATCCCGTCCTTTTCTTTGTTTCTGTTGTTCGGTTCACGGCACGTGCGCCCTCCCCCTCCCCTTTTGCATTGTATGTGTGTATTTGCAGTATCTCGGCGCTTATCCACGGATTTCCGGTTCCAAAGTTTGAAGTATTTTTTTTTTATTTTTTGGCTGGAATAAAGATGTAATTAGGTAGTTTGAACCATCTAACCAAGTGAATTCCCCAAACAGGGAAAGATAGCGCTACATAGATAGATAGGTACAGTAGATAGATAGATAGATAGATAGATAGATGGATGGATAGATGGATAGATAGATGGATGGATGGATGGATGGATGGATGGATGGATGGATGGATGGGTACATAGATCCCGCGCCGCGCCGTCGTTGCATTGGCACGGGGCTGACAACCAGAAAACACAACTGCTCACTCACTCACTAATTAATTATCGATGGTCGGCCGCCGGCCGGCCGGTCAGCGTTGACGGGAACGTTCGTCCGTGGGGCGGGCACACACACACTCTTTTTTCTTTTTTTTCTTTCTTTTTTCTTTCTTTTTTTTTTTTTTTTAAAAAAAAAAAAAAACCTATGTACTGTACAATGTACATGTACGTACCTGCGTACCTACCTAAGCTAACCTACCGCGCCCCCGAAACACCCAAAAGGTAATTAAAAAAAAACATGAGAAAATAAAACACACAAAACACAATCGTCGCGTGAAAAGGAACGTGCCGGCACTAACTAAAAGGAAGCTTTCGCGGGGTAACGCCCGCCCGTTCCAAAATATTAGCGGGGGGATCCCGGCGGGGTGGGTTTCTTGTCTCTGTCCACTAGAAAAAGTCTGGGGTACATACACACTAAAAGCATGGGTCCCATGGTTTGGTTTGATTTGGGGGGGCCCGAGGCACGGGAAGGGAGACCGACCGCTTCATCCATCCATCCATCCACCCATCTTCACCTGCCAAAATCTGCGTGGCTGTTTTTAATCGTCATCTATATACATTTATGTGCATGTATACGCGAGCACAAATCATTAAAAAGTAACCTTGACGTCGAACTGAACCATGGATACAACTCTGGGGAGGCTAAAACGCTTTGTTTTGACAACAGTCATGTTGGATTGTTAGGAAAACCCTTGACATATGTGAGACATATTGGTTGGTGTAATGACTGGGCAATATATTCCAACCCCTCAAATGGCTCGTCATCACTGAGACTGCAGACGGTATTCCTCCCTTGGACCTTTCTCGGAATGTGTGAAACAAAGTACATTTCAATGAATCGAGGTAGTTAGTCTCTAAGAAATCCATCAAGAAATGAGAAAGAGATAAGAAAAAGTTAACCACAACTTGACCAACAATAATCGCATATACAATAAAACCACCTTTTCAGTTTTTGACGTCAAAAATCCCTCCCAAACCCGATCCCACAATATAATAGTAAAAGAAGAACAAGAATTGAATCCGAGAAAAGGAAGAGGAGAAGAAGAAGAAGAAGAAGAAGAAGAAGAAAAATAGAAGCGTTCCAGTGTATCCCGGTTTTCCTATCCCTTCCGAGACATGCGATGCAATTCCCCGCCCAATTCCAATCTACCCAACACATGCCTTCCCCGCCCGAGGGATCCCTAATGTGGCGCTCGCTCTCGTGTAACGTGTTGCCAGTGTGGCTTGGGAGTCATCGTGGGGTGGGGAACCCCCCTACTCGGCTTCGATTGACGGGCGTTCGCTAGGTGCCGTTCGCCGGTGCGGATGAATGCCTCTCCCGTTGCTGACTTTCCCGTCCGATATTTCCCCCCGTGCCGTGCCGAGCCGCTCCGTCTTCCGTCTTCCGTCTCCCGTCCTCTAGTGCTCCCGCAGAACCGCCGCTTCATGGTATATATGTGATAACCCTGTTTCCCCGGCCAAACCCTAAAACAAAAGACAAACCCAACATTAAATGAAAGATGGCACAGTTGTATACACCCATTACCATGAACTCATCGAAAAAGGAAACCCCCACGTTCCGAGTCGCGGTAAAACTTTAACCCTTCAGCTCTCTCATGAGATCCTCGTCGATTGTTGCTTCGAGGGAATAGAACATGTCATTAGGAAGGATCATGGTGTGCCGAGTCGGGGACGAAGGCGCTCGCTTGCATGCTTGGTGTCAGCCACGGTGGTTGTCAGAAATAAATCCCGCCGAATGTTGGCCCCGTGTTCAGTGCTTCCCCATCGAAAGAATAAAACGTGGGCGCAAGCGAGGTCTCATGTGTGTACCTCTGTCGCAAATCCCCCAATCTGGCTTTTGGACAACGTTGCGCACAGGCGCACCTTTCCTGATTGACCATCTTGCCTCGCGCACACCTCGACCGTTTGGGAAAACGCAATTCCACTCAACAGGAATGAGGAGGCTCGAGGGCGATACAGTTCCCGCGTGGTTAAAAGGCCTGTCGTCGAAGCCCGTCGTTTCCGACAAGGTATCGCGACCGAAGCACCGCGTCCAGCAGTTCACGCCGTTATTTCTGATGTCTGTTATCGCTCATAATAGCCATGTCCGGCCGAAGTCTGGTCGGCATGGTGGCCTCCAGCTTCTCCGTACCATCCTCCTTGATAACCATCATTTGGTTTCGAATACGAGTATGATTGTTGCCACGATCCATAGCTCGTTGACGGAACTGCCCCGGCTGAAAGCGAAACGCTGTGCTCCAGCGTTGTTCCGGACACCGTGTCGATTCCTGGTATAGTGGTTGCAATCGGCGGGGGATAGCGGCCACTGCTTACTTGCATCGAGGGATACTGCTGCTGGCTTGATACGCTTTCCGAGCCAAACGATAATGATCGAGCAGGAGGTGCAGGATAGGACGACCAGCTCAGGTCATCCCTTCCTGAGGGTTCCGAGCCCACCGAAGCAGACCAGGTCGCCGATGGCGGCGGCGCATGTGGTGTGTACGGAGAAAAGGCCGGAGTCATGGGCGATTCTGCCGGATACGATCTCCACGACGTGTTCAAGTCGCTCGGCTTTGACGAGTTCGGGCTTGCGTCTGCTGACATCCAGTTTGTCATTCCGGGGTTCCCATAATCGTACGTTCGAGAACTCGACGCACTCGATGGAACTATGGCGGTCTCAGCAGCTTTCTTCTCCAAAGGGAGCGGCAAACGTCAAACCGCAGCAATGGTTTTGAACTTACTCTTTGAATCAGGCGTGTAACTTTCACTGCCGGGCGGCTTCATGGGCGGCGGCATGGCCTGCATTGAAGGCATTGTCAGTTGAGGATAGTGCTGCTGGCCGTGGATATCCGCTGGTATCCCCGTCTGCATCGCTGGTGATGAAGACGCCGAGGGAATTTTGGGTCCGACTGAGGATCTCGACGTCGACTTTTGCCGCGCGTCTTGGGGTGGTGGCTGCTGGTCTACGGGGTAGAAGCTGCACTCCTTCTTGAGGCGAATGCAATTCACACATCGTCCCTGAACGTCGTTTTGCGACGGAATGCATCTAATCTTTCGCCGCCGGCAGTGGCCTTTTTTTTCCACGACTTAGCACCAAAACATTGCCCGAGCAGCTATCGGGGAAAAGATTCAAGTGAGAGACTTACCGCATGCCACCGAAGTCCGATGGTATCCTAGTTTGTTTCTTCTCTTCTCTGCTAACCCAAGCGGGTCCTGAGCTTGCGATGCCGATTGTTGCGGCGTGGGGAGTTGCGGTGGCGGGGCTTGAGAAGGGGGCCCGACGACCGGCGTCGATATCGACCGCTTTAGTTTCATTGGCTTTGAAAATGAGTCTGAACGTTCTCTATCGGCGCCAGATCTCATGTCTATTCCTGATGAGGCGTGGTGGGGAACTGAATAGTTGGGATAGTATCCCGATGGCGGCACGTCCATCTCGGCGCCGTTTTGAGGCGGCGGCGGGTATTGGTATGACATTATGTCTGTCATGGGCGCTGATGGTCGTACGGCAGGATATATAGCGGAGTCGCAGAGACGCCTAGAAGGTCCAGCTTTCGGGGGAGTTTCTGGGTGGCGGAGCAACAAGCTGCCAGACGACAGTTGATCTGGTCCGCGCCTGAAAGGGAAGCTGCCGGGGTGTGGGCGACCTGAGAATCGGAAAGTATGAGAGGGTGGCAAGCGGGTAATGGATTATTATTGCGGGTCCACGGCCTTTTGGTTCAACCAAGGACCAGGACTGCACCAGATATGCGAGTGTGCGACTGTGGTGAGCTCTTCCTTTAACGCCGGCTAATGCTGATCTCGGTGCAGACTCCTTATGGCATAGTATAGTCCTCAAATCGGGAGTGCAGGCCTGATAATGGTTCCGAACTACAAGAGTCTTGTTTGCGGTCCGGGGACGGAAAGACAGTTGACGGGCTCCCTTGGTAGAGATATGACGGCGACACAGATAAAACCGGGACAGTTGAGCAGCTAGCGGGCAGCAGACGACGAGCCAATCGAGTTGATGATCTTGTGGTCCGCGGAGCCTGGGGCGAGGAAGATCCAAGCAATGTGACTGGCGATTAAAATACACCCCCTTTCAGGTCTGGCTGACGGGCTGGACCAGGCTGTCTGTTTGTCAAGGAAGCGGCAACGTCAATGGCAATGGCAGCGGCAGAAGCAGCAACTCTTTTGCAAGGATCGACCCGACAATAGGACCAAGACCTCGGCCAGTATGCAACTATATGTGACGCTGAGTATGCCCGTGTGAAGGCACTGCAGGGGAGGTTGAGCGAAGGGTAGAGAGTCCGGGTGGGGAAGTATGTAAGTGCGCGTGGGTGGGTGGATGGATGGACGAGTTTGTATCCTTCGTGCCTGTGTGATGGTTGTGGGTACGTGTACCCTGGGGGGCAGCAGCAGTTGGATGACGCCTGGGGGGGGGGGGGAGTGTTCTAGTGTTCCAATGGGCAAGGTGGCTGCAGTGTGGAGAGAATGAGATTCCTGCAGTGCACGACCTGGAACGAAACGAACCGCGAGCTGACTGGAATGGAACCGGCAGGGCCAAAAGGGGGTTTCTGGTAGGCCGCGTTGGAAAACACGGCTGGCACCCAAAATTGTGTATGTACCTAATCAAGGTATGGTTGAGAGCGGCCAGGGCAAGGGATCCCGCGGTTGCTGTTTTTGGAAGTTCCTGTACGACCTTCCGGCAGCTCTGGCTTGGAAGCGCGGTTGACGGCGACAACGAATTCAAGATCGGGACCGCCGGGCGCGAGGGGGGCGTCTGTAAGTGATTGTAAAGCGTGTAGGTGTCTTGTCTTTTTGGTTGCTGCGAGGCGAGAGGGAGGGGAGAGAGAGAGACTTTGTGGTGTGTCTGAGACGGATTTGGAAGGAAACGGACGAATAAACTGCCAGCAGCGCCCCAATGTGAGTGAGTGCTCACTCTTTTTTTTTTCTTTTTTTTGGTCCGTCCGAACAGAGGTCCTTTGTTTTTTTTTTGGGGGATTTTTTTTTATCTGTTCTCGAAAAAGCAAAACGAAGGTGGGGGATGATGGGTCGATCGTGTGGTGAGCTCACTCCTGTGAGAGGAAGTCCTGGTCTATGCTATTGCCGAACTGCAGGATAAGCACCACCAGAAAGTCTTGGCCATTCAGCTCGCAGCCTCTCAGCCCCTTCTTCCCGCAACAGACAAGTCTCGAGGCAAGACGCGCTGATGCAATGCACGTCTTTGGTAACAAATGGCGCGGCAGGCGGCGAGTGCGGCTTTCTGGCCTGTCCCGTTGCACCACCGAGTGTAAGTCAGGTTCCAAGGTTGTGTCCACGCTAGGGATGGCCCATGAGAATGGGGAACTTGCAAATCCTTGTTTGCTTTTTTTCTTCTTTTTTTTCTTTTCTTTTTTTTCCTTCTCACTTTGTCAATCTGAGAATTTCTTCTTTCGGGTTTTCCCCTTCTGGAGGTCCCTGGTGTGTGAAAGGGAGGAAACGTTATTGACGGGACCTTCGGAAGCCGGGCGGCGAGGTTGTCTCGATCCGAATGTTGGATGTTGGAGGGTTTGAATGGTTCTTTGGTTCTGTCTGGGGGGAGGGAGGGTGGGAGGGTGGGAGGGATGTATGTCGTCTCTGACGGTTTATAACAAGAGGTGCCGTTCCCCCAGTTTATATCGAATCCCCGCAGGGGTAAGTTACTCAGTTTATTATGTACGTGTTAAGGATGCCAGATGGGAAAAAAGGGAGGGGTGGAGGGGTGGAGGGGTGGCGAGACCAGGGCAAAGACAACGGACTCGGGAGCGTCACGTCAATTAAAGGAAGGCAGGGAAATATTAAAGGCTGCGCTTTCTCGCTTTCTTAAACCCTCTCTTTATTCCGCATGGCAGATTTGGAACCTGCAAGAACCTCGAGTACCAATGGAGGATGGCAGCAGCAGCGGAGGTGGAAGGTGCCGACCAACGACCGTGCATCCAGCTCCTTTCCTTATTGACTGCTAAACTCGAAGGGTAAGGTTAACCTGCAAGGTACCTACCTGCCTTACTCGACTGTGTCTCGTACCTGACGGGAATACATGCCCATTGAGCCAAGACCCGGTGGTTGTCCTGTTTTTTTCGAAATGGTAAATAGAAAAATAATAGCAAGCTGGAATAATAATAATAAAAATAAAAAATAATAATAAAAAAAACTGAGATCGGCTTCGTCTTGCGCTGCTTCCATGCGAGCGAGACCAAACCACCCCCCACAGAGGCTAACTTGGAAAAACGGGTGTTGCCATGGCTAGGGGCTTCGGGGTAATTCATCCTTTGATCATTGCCAAAGGCTGAAACACCGTTTCCAGCATTTGGCTCTTCGGAAAGGAGACTGCATGTTCTTCCATTATGTGGTTAGCCACATACCGAAGCTATGAAGGGGATTAACCGATCTGGCGTTATGCAGCATATGCAGCAAGTCCCAAGCCAGGCATTTTGCCCTTGCCATGTATTATGTGTAGATCCCCAGATACTGACTGACGTCTCAGGGTTTAGGCCGGTAGGTATTTTGCTTTGCTCTCTTTCTTTGTCCCCCCCCCGACCCCCGCTCGCTGAGAGTGGTATCCTGGGCCAGGGTTGGCCAGTGGTTCATGCGCAGAAGGGTGGGATTCGGCCGGGAGCGACCCCCATGAGGAAGATCCGATCTTGGAACATGAGGAGCCGGCACGGAAGGCGATCAAGAAGCCAGGAACAAAAAGGACATTCCTGGCTTCCATCAAACTTACCTGGTCGGGAATATCCAGGAGTTCAGGGCCGCCGCGGCTTCGGAGGGGAACAAAGAGAGAGACAGGTGAGGAAGAAAAAAAAGGACAGGGTTGGATGAACGCAACATCAATATCAGCGAGCTGCATCGAGCTGCCAGGAAGATATTGCGTGCGGTTGTAATTGTGTGGTCCTGTCAAAAAATAAATGCCACCCCTGCCGAGGCAGGCCCCTGTCAGTGTGTAATAATTGTCAAGGATCACGCACCCTTGAGCTCTGAGAGGTCCAGCACACTCGATCGGAAACACCCTGGTCCCTGACTTACTTCCCGTTTAGGTCAAGCGTAAACCTCCAGCTTCTGGTTACCCTCCGGTCCACAATTGGACATGTTATCTTGCTTTTGCCCCTTCTCATCTCTTTCTTTCATTGTTGTGTGTGTTTTTACCAGGCGATATGGATGTTTGTGGAACAAGTTGCTGATACACCGGCCATGCGCGACTCTCTCGGCACTTGGGTCTCGGAGGGGTCGGAGGGGTCTGAAGCTAAACCGCCGCGCCATCGGCGGTTTGCAGCTCTCGGATGCTTTGACGCTTAAAGCTTCCAGAACTGATCGCCGTCAAGGTTAAGTCTGATGGAGAAGGGGTGAAGGGTTAACAGACACAACAAAGATGCTGCCAGCGCGTCGGAGATAGGACATCCTAAGCGCCATCATCAATGCGACTTTTTCTCACTAGTCGTCTCTCATTGTCTCAACAGCCCCGACTAGATAGAAAACCTGGCTTTCAGGCGACTCAGGGTAGCGTTGAGGGCTGCTAGTGTCGGGTACCTTGCATGGTCGCACTCGAGGCTGGAGGTCCCGTTGTCCACTATTGTCTCCGCGCGACTCCGGACAAGCTGATCATAGTGTAGAGGTAGCATTGTAGAGGATATGGAATCACGGTATTGGTCAGTTTTCACAATACTTGCTCTACCCTCCCTTCCCTGTCTCCCTGGTTAACAACCTCCTTCAATTTCTTCAACAGGCCTATGGGCGTCTCCTCTCAGCTGCAGTGCTACACATCGCTGTGCACTCGTGATATTGGCTGAACATAGCCAGGAAGCTGGTAAAATGCCGGCTGCAAGATAACACTTTGATGTCGTGCTTTCAGCAAGCCACTCGATCCCCACTTTCCGATCCTGCCAGAGTGCAACCCTGGTGCGATGCACCCGACTGCACACACGCCGTCACACCGGCGCTGGATCTCTGGCACTGGAACAAGAATTCTTGAAATCGACAACCAGCAACCACGTGGGTAGATAGGTAGGTGATATTCAAAAACAGAGAAAGCCCGGCGCAGCGGACCAGCCGAAGACGGTCCGACACGTACGAACAGTTTGGAAGAACCGTGCACGGTCCCTGCGGAATAGCTGGGAGATGGGAGATGGGATGAACCAGATCTGACAATGCGAATGCGGGCGCGGATGGGTGCGCCGATTGCGCCGGCCTTGATTGCAGAATCGTCGATCAGAGATTGATCTTCCCCGGGATGCCGCACTCGCCGACAACAAGACAAATGGGAGATGGTTCGACCTCTTCCTCCCCAAAATCCCCCGACTCGGCTCCCCCGATGATGTCAGGCTCGGGCGATCAAACACCGATTGGGTGGAAGGGACGACGAGTTATCCTCGTTCTGGCAAGACATTTCAATAATTTGCCCTGTTTGTGGCTCGCACCTGATTGACTTGGGACGAAAAGGATCAGGGTCACCCCGCCACCATGCGGGGAGATTGTCAGATTGGCACATTGTCACATTGCGGCAGCGAAAAAGAACAGCCAGCTCCGCGCTCCTCGTCGGAGATCGACAGTTGCACTTACCGATTAAGGATAGAACCCGTTGTTACCCGCCGGCCGCTGAGAGACTAAGCCTGAGAAGCCGAGTCCAAATTCATCGATGTCGCACAGATAGCCCACCCAAGTGCGGAAATACAGTTTCCTGCTTTCCTGCAAGTACGCGACCCTTTTGGTGAAATAGGGCAACGACGACGGAGGCCAAATCAGGCAGCCGCGTCTCGTTCCCTGTACTACTGCAAGCTGGAATCTTCCATGGATGCGATTATTCTTGAAACTCAAAGCGAAATCAGCAACAAGCGCACATGGTGACATGATGGCTGCACAAATCATTGGTTCGATGTGACGCTGGATAAGTCTGTGGTCCAATGGTCCACTACCAGTCCTCCGGAAAACCTAGAGAAACACGAAACGACAGCGAAATTTGGCCGAATCCGACTCCAAGACCATTTTCCCTCTTCTGCTGGGCTACCAAACTCACAGCATACGCGTCTGGTTTCAAGTTCTCGCACCGGCATCACTGTCCTCAGGTTTGTAATGGATAGATTAAATTCCTGGCCATAGCGCCCTCGTCTCATCTCATTGACCAACTCTCGACGTCAACATCAACATCTGGAGGCCACTATCAGCAGCATTCAGCCTGCTGAATGCAACAAATATGGAGGGAGATGATATCCAGAAACAACCAGGAAGATCATGGCTTGGCAACCGCTGGGCTGCCTCTCTCCTCCATCGTTGTCATCATCATCGTCGTCCCAATCTTGCAATTTCTCGGCAAAGTTACGCTAAGATGGCATTCTTCAGGGTCCAAATCCTATGGCAACTGTGATTGAGCGGCTTGCAACGACGCAAAGCCGTTAGACCTGCGAACGGTGCGGAGCGAGAGTGCGATTGCCGTGGGCTCTGCGAGGTTGCAGCCGGTTCGCTTCCACAAAATCTCTCCAGACTACCTACCTATCCAAGTTTGCCGGAGTGTCATCATACCATACTTTGTCCGCATTATCTAAAAGTCATCAACAAGACATTTGGCCCGGTCTCGGATTTTCGGATGCCTTCCCACGGACATATGTGGCAGGTAGGTATAAGCACCAAACCGTGGTTCTCCTGGATCAGCCAAATGCAGTCAATGTGAACTTCCGAGTGGAATAACACATTCTCACTCATGATCAATGAAGCCCAAAGTCGCCCCACCGTGGGCCGAGACATCGATGAACCCCCGACTGGAGGTTTGATCATCTTTTAGCCAGAATGTCTCGATAACTGTCGATTGCTCTCGCATTCAAACCTTCCAAAGTATTGACCGGTCGTTGCATTCTGGCAAAATTGATCGGCCCGTTCTGGCCAGGGGGGGGGGGGGGCTGCATACTGCAGAATCCAATTCATCTTCTCCTGAACCAGATTGGCGAGCTGCTCTTCCGTATACAAACAAGACCTTTTTTTTTCCCTTGACAAACACTACAAGATGCATTCTTGATTTTACTCGCACATAAAAACAACCGACATCTATTATGGATAGTTGGTGTGTTATAGTTGTATGCAGAAGAGGCTGTCGCCGCTAGGCTCAATGGATTTCCAAACAGGCCAGGAATTGCCAAATCTCATCGACATCGGTATCACCATAACACACGCCTCGGTTGAACCACATGGTCGTTCCGTCGAAACGGAAGTCCCTTGAGGCTCGGCCGCCCGTTGAAACAAATCCTGATTCTAGAACCCTTCCAGCTCTGGGACGGCAGACAGAACCGTTAAAGACAGGTTTGGCGGGATTTGCAAGAAGCGAAGGAGCCTCGAGAGGGAAATGCCGCATGCAAAGTAGGCGTTCGTGCAAGCAGCCAGCTAGCTGTTACATCGCATCTCGCCATCGCAGTTCTCGGGTCTGGTAATGGAACGCTGGTCATCCAAGTGTGGTGGCCTTCGCTCACTTGAGAGACACAATTACACCTGATTTACCGTGGGCTTGTCGGGCTGCCGTTCGGCGGCATTTCGAACCGAACCGAATCGCTGCTGTGAGTGCCCCCCACTGCGCGAGCCTCAAGCATTACGGGATGCTACACAGAGATGCCGGGACAAGTGCCCCTAAACGGCCGTCCTATCAGGTTGGACTTGATCTAGTGGCAAGCTTGTTTTCCTTGACCACCCAAGACAACACTAGTTCAAGATATCGGCTTTGTTTCCCGGCGGAGGGGAAAGGAGTATATCATAATACACAACCGGCGCCTGTGTTCCGGATGTGGACAGGATAGTTGGTTTTGTGTGAGAAGCCGCACATATGGGAGAGTGATGTCGTCAATCTGAATCAATATCAGGGGGTCCGCTTATTTCTCGGATGACAGAATTACACAGCAGCTTGGATAGATGTCTCTGGTCCGGGCCGGCTCCCGACTCCGAGACTCTGTTGTTTATCATCTCAGGGGTAGTATAGAGTGTTGTTCTGGCTGCCAAAATAAGAATACGATGGACTCGGCTAAGTCAGAATCTTCTTTTTTCCAACCCTCAAATTGCGCCGGAGGAAATTGTTTTTGGACGGAGGAATAAGGACTTTTTTTTGATGCATACGAGTGTGTGTGTGTGTCTTCATTTGACAGGTTCTCGAGGCGAGCAACATGCATGTTTTGCGGGTTATCCGAGACATTTGCCTGCTCAAGGTTGGTGCGGATACCAGCAGCTGCCAAAAAAGGAAAAGAAAAAAAAACCTCTGAATAGCCGATGATCAACCAGTCAACGGGCCTGAAGTCACCATCTTCCAGCTCTGCTCACTTGGCGGGGATAGGTATCTGCTCCTTCTTTGCGATAAGAGTGAGACATGACGAGACCGAAGACGGTAAATCCAAGCGACTCACTCATGCAATGGGTTGGTTAATATTTTTTTTTCTTGCAACTTGCTCTCCTCTCAACAAAAAGCCTCCGTCCAATCATGGCCAGGCTTTACCGTCTGACAAAGGCGGGAAAAGAAAAAGAAGAGAAAAAAAAGAAAGAAAAAATCACTTCTCGATCCGTGATCAGTTCAAAAAAAATCTATCAATCCGCATTGTGAGCAATCACAAAACTCGGGGTGACAATGAGAAATCCCAGGAAGCCGGGGCCCTTGGATACTGTACACGTCAGAAATAATGTCTCTGATAGGGTCTCATACAGGGACCACACAGAAAAAGTGACAGGTAGCAAAAACAAAAACAAAAAAAAACAAAAAAAAAGATATTTCTGCTTGCGTCATGTATCAGAAAAGAGGCTGGCTGAACAACACCACCACCAACAAATGTCGATCTTTCCACTAGCGTAATGCAAGAAAGGTAGGTAGGTAGTCTGATGCAATTTCACATTATTAACTGCGAGATTTGTATGTACATGTACATGTAAATGTAACATCTTGACTATTCGTACAGTTGCGAGGTTGTTTATTTATTATGGATATCCATCGACCTAACTGTTTGAAACCTAACTCGTAAACCAACGTCATCGTCATCATCATCATCGTCATCATCGTGTGGGTAAGAAGTACTGTTCTGTACTCTCATCTCCTGGCACACTGTACAGTACTCAGACGGCTGAAAATGACTACCACAAAAGGGCTGGTGTGGTCTGGTCTGGTCTGGTCTGGTGTTGTTAATTTTGTTGATGGCCTCAGAAGCGAATACACCACCATCTGCAAAGCATAACATAGCATACACCAAGCGTATTATGAGCTGAATCTGTTTTCTTGTTTTTTTTGGGGGGTTTTTTTTTAAAAAATAAAAAAAATAAAAAAAATAATAGAAACAAAAACAAAAACAAAACAAATTCAAGTCCCGCATACCTACCTACCTACCTGCCTGCCTTTTTCAAGCTCAAAACAAGAATTGCGTGTCTAAAATACGTTTTACCGTCTCAAGTCGTGCCCCGTCAGTCAGTTTCACAACCCACACACGCAACCTGAGCTTAGTTTGATGATTTTTCTTTTTTTAGAATGCTTATAATCAATCCGTCGTCCAGTATAGTCAGTCACACAGACAGGTAGGTAATAATAATACAATAGAATCATTCTCAACGCGAACAAAAACAACCACTCAACCTCACACAGTCTTGAAACAAATCTCCAAGAACGCCTCTCAACCTTACCTACCTACCTACCTCACTCAATCCACACACCCAAAGGAAAAACTGAGTTTTCCTCCTACTCTGCTCTGCTCTGCTCTGCTCTGTCCCACCCTGAATGGAGGCACACTCAACTAAAAAGCCAATAGTAGAATACAACAACATCACTGGTTAGGCAGTCGATATACTTACTTACTTACTGCTTGAAACATACAACATGCATACATACATACATAAATGTGTGTATATAAGTTTTGACAAATAATATAATTATTGCTCGCTTCAAAACATTCCCATTCTCCGAAAACCTGAGTGTATTGCTGCTATACAAGTATATATCAAGGCGATAAAGATTTATACGAGGTTCATTTCATTAGACCTTATACATACGAGAGAATAATACTAGGGGTTTAAAACGCTGCCAGGTTGACTGCCCTCAGCCTCAGGGGCAAGTAAAGCCTTCTCCGTTCGCTCGTGTACATCGCAATACTTTAATATTCACAATCAGAGGCGAAACTCAAGCCATCAACATATTTGGACATCCCAATAAATCTCGTATTCTCGTGCTGCATGATGTTGTAGTGTACATGGTATCTGGCAGAAAAACCAAAAAAGAAAAGAAAGTAAACAACCCTAAAAGGGGGCAGAAACGGTAAAACAAAGCAACGAACACCTGAAAACTGTGCTCAACAAGTGCCATGAGTTCTCTTCTTGGAGAGTATATCTCCGAGGAAACAAAAAATAAACACCATACGCCTTTTTTCTTTTTAAGATCGGGTGGGGGTGGGGGGGGGGGGGCAAGACAATTATGTGGTGAGGATGAAGGGGGACATTCGCGGCGGGCTTAAGAAAAGAAAAAGAAAGAAAGAAAGAAAGAAAGAAAGAAAAGAGTAATGAAAACGGACCACCTCAACCATCGCACAGTCCCCAGAAGGAAAAATAACACGCTCGCAGCCCCCAAACAACCACACATACCCCCGCAAGAGCCTCGCGGCAGCACCCTGAGCCCTCTCAACCCACTCGCCAAAACGCGGATTCTAAACATCTAGATACTTGTTACACCCCGCTTTCCTCTGACCAAGATTTCGACATGAGCATGTCTAGATTAAACCAATTAAGCCGCAATAGGTAGTTGCAAAAACCGGTCGTAGTACTGATCAAGCCACTTGGCCGCCTCCTCGCCGGCCTCGTCGATGCTCGAATCCCATCTTCCAATGGAACCGACATAGCCGTCTGGTCGTACATTGACGATGGCCACCTCTCCGGGGCCGAGACTACCGAGCCATTTGTTGGTGCAAAGAGAGCCGCGGGTGTCTTGTTCCGGAATGTTGTCAAGGTAGAAGGTCCATCTGCTATCCTGGAACAACGCGGGCAGGTCGGTAATCTCAATCTCGCTCTTGGGCATGGTGGCTTGGAGAGTGTCAGCAGCGGTACTTGGCGTGTTTGGGCGAGTGTGAACTTACTAATCAGACCAAACGTGAACAAGTGGCTCACGGCGGTATAACGCTCAGGGCGGAGGTAAATATCCTCAGGAGCAGGTGAGCGAGGCTGCTTGGCGTATGAAATGCTTGCGGCGGCAGACAGTTGGCTGACGAGTGAATCCTTGGAGGCAATCGCTTGGCAGAAGGTCTCAAGGAATACTCGTGACTGGTGCACATCCCACATGAGGAGGAAAATGCGGAACTGACCCAGCATTGGAATGTCGAGCTGAATGTCAACGGGGTTGGAGTCAAGGTACCGGGTAACCTTGGCTGGAGGCAACAGACAACCTGGCTTGGCCTCTCCCATGACCCACGTCTGTGCCTCAACCATGTTGAGTGCATTCTCTGCATACTCGGCACCAATGCCAGAGATGAATCGGACGTTTGTCCTAAAGTTCTCGGCAAGAGCGACGGAATCGCCGCCGGCAATCTGGTTCGCATGCTCATAATCAAAGTTAGCCAGATCCAGCGCAATTTTGCGTCGCTCCTCCTCATAACTGGCAAGCAATGTCTGCTTTGCCAGACCTCGGGAAGCAAGGTTAAGCTTCCAGCCCAGGTTCCACGCGTCGTGCATTGACGTGTTCATGCCCTGGGCAGCCTTGGGCGAATGTGTGTGACTGGCGTCTCCAGCAAGGAAGGCGCGCAAGTGGTTATCGCAGAAGCGGCTGGCAACACGCTGTCCGATCTGATAGCGACCAAACCATTCAATATACTTCCAGTTGACCTCGAAAGGCGCCATGATGTCCTTGGCACGCTGCATAACAAACTCCTGGCCAAACTGATGCCTGTCGGCCTTGGGGTTGCCCTTCAGCTCGATGTAGAATCTGGTCATGTTGCGCTCACGGGGAATAATCAGGATGGATCCGTATTCCTGCGAGTACACCAGCGTCTTGGACCATATATCGGGAAAGTCGGTAATCAGCTCTCCATCGAGAACTCCCCAGACGGAGGGCTGTGACAGTCCAACGGGTTTTGCATCGGGAATGCTCTTCCGGACCTTGGAGTGTGCACCGTCACCTAGACAAGAATCAGCCGCGATTCTGGCTCAATGATTGAACTTTGAAAGGGGATTACCCACATCCGACGAGATACTGGGTTAAAATTGTCTTGCGATCCTGCGTCACATTTGCGCGGCAATTGACCTGAAGCGGGCCATTCTTGTTGTCACAGACACTGTAAGAATCAAAAGCGGTATTTCGACGCACTTCATACCCACGCTTCTTCAAATCCTCGATAAACAAGCTCTCTACCATGCCTTGGTGCACCAACAGAATGTAAGGGTCAAGCACATCGATCACTGGTGGGTAATGGATTTCGCGGCCGAGTCGATGAAGTGGTTCTTCTGGTGTACTGCTCCAGAAAGAAATATCGTAAACTCGCACACCGCGCTGCAGAAGGGGGTCCGCCAGTCGCATTTGCCGGAAGGTTTCGATGGTCTTGGGCTGCAGGCCGTCGGCTCTGTATAGCAAAAGGTTCGGTCAGGGGATTGAATTTTACCAAAAACTTGGTTGGCCGGGGCAACTTGCCTTCCCACCGGAGTCTGGTCTGCCCTGTCATCTACAATCTCTACCTTGATTCCCCAGCGCCCCAGGTTACATGCCAGCATCAGACCTGCGGGGCCGGCACCAACAACGCAGACCTGACACTCCGCCGGTGCCTCGGGCATCCTGCGAAGCAGCGAGAGGCGATCAACACATTCAGCAGTCTCCATGCGGTCCTCGCTGATCTGGTCCTCGGCGGGTTTGTCGAGGACGGCGGCGGGTGCCATGGCAGCTGCAATCCTTTGGGGGATAGGTCGGATTTAAGGAGGGAAAGAAGGAAGCGAGTCGGCGGGGCAATCGGAGAGGGGTTAATCCTCTTTTAATCCTCAATGAAGTGGGCTGGAACGAATTCACACCATCCAAGGAGGGAATGCCGTCCAGGGTCCAAGGGCCTGAGAATCTGGAACAAGCACACGGGGCTGACAGCTCGGTGACGGTGGGGCGTGGAACGGTGTTGACCGTCGTAGGGCGGGGGACACCGCAGCCAGCGAATAGAAGACCTGACCTATTTAAGAATGGGTGGCAACCCGGCTTGCTGGGACGATGTGAAGCGGACGAGAGAAACGCAGGGTATTGGATTGCCAGGTAGGTAGCTCGGTTGGTTCGGTTGTGCGTCGTCGCCTTCTTCGCAGGTGGTCGTGGATAGGTTGGAGGTTGTGCGCCCCGGCAGAATGGATGGTGGGACGATCGGCGAGACGACAGCGACAGTGGCAGTGACAGTGACAGTGACAGCTTCAGTGGAGGGAATGGTAGTGTGAATTCCCACTATGGAGGTCTGGTGTGGAAGGGAAAAAAACCGAAAATCTTCATGCTTCAATTTTGAAATTCACTGGTTGAAGGCGGGTACCCGTTCGATGTGCGATATCGCGATACGTTTTCTAACATGGGTGGGCTGATTCGAGACGGTGGATGATCTGATCTGGCCATCCTTCCCGGCAGTGCCTCCACAAAGGTATCCAATCGTAGCTCTCCCATTGGGCGCCGTTGTCTGGGCTGCAGGCGCTCCAGACCGCTCGGCAGGCGAGGGTCAGGCGAGTCTGCACAAGAAGCTCGGGCCTTTCTGGCGCCATCAGGGGGTTTTGGTCCGGGTCGCAGGTGCGGCCAGGGAACACAGGGGTCACCATTCTTTCCAGAAGTCCACTTGAATGTTTGGCGTCGCCGGAGAGCATGGCTCATGGAGTTTTTGGACTTTTGGAGTTTTGGAGTTTTGGAGTTTTGGAGTTTGACAGAGCTGTGGGTTTGGGCAAAGCTTTTGCGGCATTTGAAGATTGCAATCTACATACACTACAGATGATTGTCGATCTGCATCCCCTTCCCAATCCGGTACACCACACTCAGAGCCTTCTCACTTGTCGGCAGATCATGGTGTCACTCATCGTTCGATGTCTACATTTTATCTCGTCTCACCGCCAATCTTCGGACCTGAATTGCATTCCGGTTTGATTGGTGCACATGCTGTAACCAAGCCCTACAAGCCTTCCAAGACATGATTACCTTACCCAGGACTTCCAAGACCAGGAACGGAAATGGTTAGGGGTTTGGAATGCATGGCCTGTAATACAACGTATGACACGCATGCAGTGACACTTGATTTAGAAGTGTGACGTGAAATATATCGAAAGTTTTTGCTTCATGTAAAAGGGTCAATCTAGGGATGCATCCAATTTTGTAGGCTTTTCCGTATCAACAATTTCATATATATATATCACTCCCAACAAGACCTTCAACGAGATAAATTGAACAAATATATCGCCAAAGACATTGTTTTTTTTTTCGGAGAAATCCCTTGTTGCTTTCAGTATATATAGCCAGCCAGTATAAAAGCAAATAATCGGACCTTTCCCCCCATTTTCCCTTTTCCCATGCCCTTATCTTGTTCCCATGCATGCATACCTTCTTTCCATAATCGAATGTAAAAAGGGGTATCATACATCGTACATCAAAAACTCAAAAACTCAAAAACTCAAAAACTTAAAACCCAAAACCCCAACCCATAAACTCCATTTACTTGACACACCCAGAGAAAACATATTGCCTTTTTTTTTTTTTTTTTTTTTTTTTTTTTCCCTTCGTCTTTCCTCCCTGCATCTTTCGCTTATATGCTAAACGCTTCCATGTCGGTGCTGAAGACCTCACGTCTCCTCCGTTTCCTTCCTCGTGTTGCTGGCTCTGAACTCTTGCCGTGATCCATGTTTCGCTTGACCGGTTTTAATGCGTGACGACATCGATAGTTGTCTTGGTAAGTCGAACTGGATGTTGCTAGAAAAAGAAAATGTAGTCAGTAAATGATGTTCCAGATGAAAGAGAACACGAAGTGAGATGTAAACTAACGGAGGAGAAGAAGATCATCAATTAGTGCCATCTGCTTGCGGCAGATTTTGAGTCGTCATGCCTTGTGTTCATCTTGAGAGAGTAGAGATGATGATGATAGTCGAGGACAAAAAGATGAGAGAAGAAAAGAAGAAGAGATAATTAACTCGCCGGCATTAATAGAGAAAGGGGGGGAAAGCATAACAAATACCAAAAAGAGTAAAAGGTAAAAACAAAAGAGAAGTACTATGACAGCTATCTAGCCCAGCAGCTAGGATGGTTGAATGAAGGTAGTGGATGTAGGAGAATGAGCACTGGCGATATCTCAGTTTGCCTTTTGCTTACTCGACTCGTTTTTGGTAGAGATCGTCAAGTTGCTGGAGTAAAATCACTCGTCCTCCTCCTCTTCCAGAAAGCCCCAGTCAAAACGACCCACCAAAGCATCTTTCTTCCCGCGATGCTGATTCCGAATCAGAGTCTTTTGCTTCGCAATGGCCTTTTCAGAGCCAGACCACTTTGGCACAGCTTGAGCCTTGCTAGCTGCGATGATGAAGAAGTCATCACCGTTATCGTCGTGATGAGGGTTGTTGGCCGAAAGACCAGAGAGAAAAGAGGAATCCTTTGAAGTATCCATGTTGGCAAACGACCCTGGATGAAGTTTGATGGATGAATATTTTTTTTTATGATGATCTCCAATGTAAACTCCTTTTCCGTTTGTTTACTTCAGAACCCAGAAGCGGAAAAAAGGAAAAAGAAAAGAGATAAAATAAAAATTGGCTTGAGCTGGCTGGCTGGCTGACTGGCTGGCTGTATGAGACTGAATAGAACAGAATAGAAGAAGTAATAGTAATACTAGGAGTAGTAGTAGTAGTAGGTAAGAAAAGGTAATTGTCAAAACTTCAGATAGAACCAGAGGTTGATGATGAAGAGGTATAAGAATCAGCAAGAGAAATAGTCCTCCCAAGAAACAGATCAAATAGACTGAATCCAAAAACAAGAACCAAAAAAAATCACTCACTGACTGACCTGAGGAATGATCTCAATTTTTTTATATTTTATATTTTTTTGGCATTTCACATTATTGATAAGTCTCAATCACAATACGAGTGAGAGACTATTATTATTATGCTGCCTTTTTTTTGTAAACAATTTTTTCCGTCTCATCATAAAAAGCTACCTAATTAATACCAGTAAAACAAACCAGACGAAAATTAGGCAGGAAAAAAAAAAACCACCCCGGACAGATACATAGCAAGCAATGGAAAAAAAAAAAAAAAAGGTTTTATATGTTGTGTATATAGGAGTCACCTGGCTGGTTGATTCACCGTAGGCCAACTGCATAGATGGGATGAAGGAAAATGATACACGAGGAAGGGCCATGGGAGAGCCTTCCAACGTAAATTCGAGTCATCGGTCACCGGTCACCGGTCGCCGGTCTGCCGTCAAAATAGTGGATAGGTAGCTTTTTCTATTGTTCTTATTCAGAACAATAGAAAAGAGTCTATTGTCTTGAGTATGACACATTCGGACCTTTTGACTCAAATGACAGCAGCACGTGGCCGGTGGGAGGTTTCATCTTAAGCCATCAAGGTTGTTATTTTCGTCTGATGTTTAGGTCGGTCGATAGAGTCAAGATAAGAGGATTTTCAGAGTCACCAGATGTGAATATACACGTGTCAAGGCTCTGGAATGCAAATCCCATGTCCTCCAACTTCTGGGGAATAAAAAATATCTCCAACAAAACGGGCCGTCTGTCTCGGAACCCTATCCGATCGCTAGTTACACACGCAAACACCGAGAGACAAAACTGACATGAACATATTGAGACCAACAACACCAAGTCACTCCTCTTTAAACAAGAACAGTACTCTCCCCGATCTCAGCCCCCTTCCCATTCCCATTCCCTTTCTCCTTCTCCTCATAAAACTTCTCCACATCCTTCACCACCTTCCTCCCCGAAAACTGCCTCATAATAGTCTCATTCTTGGACCGCAGCCGGTTCTGATACCAGTGCGGCATAGCAGACAAGAAGGGCAGCGTGTTCGCAAAGCCGGGAACGAGCAGCTGGTTGCTCGTTCCGCTGAGGACCTGCCTCACGATCGCCTCCGCCACCGTCTCGGGCTCCAAGGCGGGCATCAGGAACGGACTGTCGTTGTTGTACCCCGTGAACAGCGGCGTCTTGGTGTACGCCTGGTTGACTACCACGGTGCGCACCTTGGGGGCGTCGTACTTGGTCTTGAGCTCCGCTGTGAGACCCTCGTGGAAGGACAGGGCGGCTGCTTTGGAGGCCGCGTAGTCCACCATGTTGGGAACCGTGACCCAGGAGGCCACCGAGGCCACGGTGACTACCATGCCGTGGTTGTTTTTGATCATTGAGGGGAGGAACTATCCGTGTTCGGGTTAGTCATACCGAAATATCAACTTGCTCGCTTGCTACTCTCCTTATGGCTCAGGAGCAAACGACAACATGACAGTCTTTCCCACGTGATTAACACAAAGAAGAGTCGACCGTACCTCTTTGACGGTCCAATAGTGCGCAAAAGTGTTGACATCGAAGGTGAAGCGGATATCGCGCTCAGAGGCGTCGAGAATAGTTCGGCCCTGGACTACGCCGGCGTTGTTGATGAGGACTGTCGGTTCGCCTACTTTGGCGCGGATCTTCTCGGCGACGGCCGCGATAGTTTTGGGCGAGGTGATGTCGCACTTGAAGTAGTGAACGGTTGGGCCTGCGAAATGAGGTGAGCAAAACATGAGTTTAAAGAGAGAGGAGGACGAGAGTGAAAAAAAACTGACCTGCTTCGAAAGTCAGGGGTTGAATGTCAAGCACGACCACCTTGATGCCCTTCTCGGCGAGGAGCTGGACCACACCACCTCCGATACCCCCTGCGCCGCCTGTGATGACAACAATCTCTTTGGTCCAGTCGTATTTATCGTCGACCCAGTTGTTCAGGACCCCCCTCGAGAAGTAGCTGTTGATCCATTTGATAACGCCGAGCGCAAGGAGTGTCTTGAGTCGGGAGTAGGCTGTCGGGTGAAGGATCGACAAGTCCTGACCCTTCTTGGTGTACTTGGCCAGCAAAAGAAGTGGGAGCATCAACTTGGGGTTGAGCACCGTACCCCGGATGATCTTGAGAACCGTATCACTCTTGAACCCCTCCCGGGGAAGGAAACCCTGGTGCATAGGCATCTTGAGTTTTGTTTAGATATGATGGGATGTCGACGGGGATGAGGCTGAGAGACGGGCTTCATCTTTATTTTTATTGTTGATCTTGATACCTATAAAGCTGGCTCCCAATATGCGGGGAGCAGCTCCTGGCCCCCCATGTGCAGCGGCATTGGAGGGGGTGCCTGCCGAGGTTGCGTTTGATGGTCAAATGCGGGGAAGAGGGAACGAAAGCTGGGGGAAGTCTCGAAGGGGTAAGATGCGCGCGTCTCATGGTCGGTGCCAAGGTTGCCTAAACTTGGAGACGAGTTGTGACTTTGGACAATCGGCCAGACATATGGGATGATATCTATGAGATGAGAGGTTGAAGGTGATTGTGCAACACGCGATAGATTCGATCCTGAGTAAATTGCCAGAAATTGTGCTTGATTTCATTACTCTCCAACCCACCTTTTAATCTCCTGCATTGTGCGTCGGTGTGTGAAGTCTGGATAACCTCCCCCTTGAATCCTTGCTTCAATATAGCGTGGCCCTAGTATAAGAAACCCCCCCTGTTACCCCAGACTTTCTGATCTCGATCTTAGACCTATCCAGACTCCACCACCTTCCTCAGCTCCCCCCTCAACCCCACAACCTCATCACTGACCCCCTTGGGGCTCTTCAAAGTCAGCACCGCCGCCCTCTGCGCAATATCAATCAGCCTCTCAACCCTGCCGCCCTGAGCCAATCCCGCAATCAAAACCCCCATAAAGGTATCGCCAATCCCGTTAACCGATACCACGTCCTGCACCCTCTCCACAGCCGGGAACAGCCTCATGTAGACGCCTCCAACGGTAGGGTGATCGCTCATGCACCTGCTAACCACATATCTCGCCTCCTCGGGGTCTCTCAGCCTTGGATCCTCCTTGCCCAGAACCGTAGTGAGCAACGCCCCGTTCGCACCGAGCTTCGTAATGATGGTCGGGATGTACGGCAGCAGATTGACAGTCTGGACGGGAATGCCCTGGTCCGTCATGGCCGCCGAGGTGATGTCCACGAAGCGGTCGCGGGCACCGCGCATGATGCCGAAGGCGTCAACAACCTCAAACCAGGAGTGAGCCTCAAAGTACCCGTTCTCTTTGGCCGCTTTGTACATGGCCAGGAGTTCGTACTGGTTCGGAGTGGACAAGTGAATGCTGGAATGGGGGTATAATCCCAAACCTGGGACGCCACCTCTTCTCAGAGGAGGAAACAGCCTTCGTGCCTTCGCTGCCGAGACGGGCTCAAAAGCGATCTTGGCCTTGTGCTTGTGGCCTGCGTCGATCCATGTCTGAATGTCTGCTTCGGCCCAGTTGGCATCAAGGGCCAGCCATTTCGGCTTGGCGGCAGTGACGGCCGAGTTCCAGTAACTCGGGAATGAGTGTGTGGAGAAGATGGCCATGTCAGCCATGGCCAGAACGAGATTCTTGTGAGCGTCGTTGACGGCCACATATTGCGCGGTGCGTGCAGACGGATATTCGTGGCCAAGCTGGCGGATATAGGACGTGTCAAGGCCGGACGCTTGGAGGGTTGAGAGGATAGTTGAGCCGGCACTGACCCTGTTAGTACACGTACAAGCAAAACGGCCGAGATGCTTGGGGGAACATGGGACTCACATATCATCGCCGACCATGCTGCATAGCCGGATCCGGCCTTGATCACTAACTTTGTGCGCGGCGAGAGCCATGTTATGGCCCACGCCTCCGACGGATTGGTTGATAGCGGATGGATTAGAGGTGTGAAGCGCCGGTGATACTGCTTTTCCATTTCCAGGGGTGACACTGCCGGAATAGTCGCAGTTCAGATCAAGGGCTACTGACCCAGCTACGAGGATATCAACGGGATGGTTTTCCTAAACAGAGTTAGATCGAAATTACTATCTAATATACCTAAATGCAGACGCCTAAAGATTGTTTACCTCTTTTTGAGCGCCCGAGTCAACACTAGAAGTAACGTTGACCGTCGGCGAAGAGGTCATGACGGTACCATCCTCGCCAACGTAAGAGGTCGTCTTGGTGGTGACTGTGGTCTTCACGGTCCGAGGCGTGACGGGGCTGCCATTCATCAGCTTCGCCAGCTCGACCGCTACCTTTGCCGCCCTCTCAACGTTGGATTTCACCAGCGCCTTGTTAGCAGGAGCGCTCCTCCCCTGCGTCAAGTCCCTGATCTTGTTCAAAATAAACGGCGTATTCGCAGGGCCCGTCGCGCCCTGCTCCTCTGCCTCCCTCACGGCAGTCCTGATCACCTCCTCCATCTCTGCCCTCGGAATTTCAAACTCCTTGGGCAGCGGATTGGGGAACAGCATTCCCGACTCAATACCCAGCCTCTCCTGCGCCAGGATGATCGCGGCCGCCTCCCGCTCATCCTTGACTACGTACGGGCTCTTGCTCCCGCTCTCCCTAGCCCAAAAAGCAGGGAATTCAACATCCTTCTCCTCCCTCCCCTGCGCAAAAGTGGCAACCAAGACGCCTTGCGTCTCCAAAAACTCCAAGGTCCTTGGAATATCCAAGAACCCTTTGCACCCACTACTAATCACGGCTACCCTCGTCCTCCCCAGCTCCGTCAGATCGGCCGAGATGTCCAGACTATTCTCCCCGCCCTGGTGCACGCCACCCAGTCCACCCGTACCAAAGACCCTGATTCCCGCCGCTCTGGCGAGAACCATGGTGCCCGCGATGGTGGTACCGCCGTGCAACCGTTCCTTGTTACCGCCGACTAGACTCCGTCCGACGATGTGCGCCAGGTCTCTGCGGGAGAGCTTCTTGGCACCTCCGTTGACCATGGTCTCAATTTCCTTGGGGGTCAAGCCGACGGTTGGCACGCCGGCCAGGACACCACAGGTTGCAGGGACGGCACCGTTGTCTCGGACGACTTGTTCGAGGAACGCAGGAAGCTCGTCGCCCAGGGCTCCGTGAGTGTAGATTGTTGACTCAAGGGCGACGACGGGGCGGTTGGCCGCTAGGGCTTCCTGGACTTCCTGGGAGACTTTGAGGAGGGAGGAGAAGGGCGATATGTGGGTTGGGGTGGAGATGTGGCGGCGTGGCGATTGTGAGAGGGTTCGTCTCAAAGGGTGTTGAACCCTTGAGAGGGTGCGGGTTGTTATAATCATTTTTTTTTCAAGATTTCTTTTTGTTTTCTTGTTTTTTTCTTGGTTTATCTTTTCCTTGGTGGATGGCTCGTTTTGAGTGTGAGCCGAACCTTGCTGATGAGTTGATATGATATTCCTCCTTCTCTCTCTCTCTTCCACCACCAATTTATATAACTTGGTGATGCTCGTGTTGGTTGACTCAAGCTTGACTTACGTGTCTAAAAGATACCGTTGGCGGGTTTAACTTCCCAGGTGATCGACTAAAGCCGTAATGAGAGAGGGTTGAGACCTGGAGGTCGAAAAGGTAAGCACTTACCCCGCACGGAAGGTGACGAACAACTTCCAGTAACGATTAGAAAATAGTGTAAATATCGAGTTTTCCAATCTCGACCTGGTCGAATCACCGAGTTGGGGCGGGTTGTTGTATGGTCAGATGAGGCGTCTTTGAAGATAACATTGCGGAGAAGCTTTGGAGCTTGGAGCTTGGAGCAAGGGTAGCATTGGCCAATGAGAAGGCGCATCTCATGTGCTGTGCATAACTTATGTGGGAGACAATAATTCTGACGACTGTGAAACGCAACTAATTCTTATAAACTCACATATCTTTCATAATTTGCTGTCTTAGGTGTATAGTATTTTCTGGGAAAGATTTGAGATTATTCACAATGAATACTCTCAGGAAGTTCGGCCCTGGACTGCGGGACGAACCCCACGCCTTGGCGCAAAAGGTTCCAGAGGATCCGTCATTCTGAAACCTCACATGGACGCCCAGACTTATGCGTAAAATCCATCGAAACCGTTGCA
This sequence comes from Cladorrhinum sp. PSN332, assembly GCA_033297175.1. Lineage (NCBI taxonomy): Eukaryota > Fungi > Ascomycota > Sordariomycetes > Sordariales > Podosporaceae > Cladorrhinum > Cladorrhinum sp. PSN332. The sequence continues at coordinate 483,544 of MU858823.1, read as the reverse complement.
ACCAGAGATTAACTCGACAAAAATCGAGCACCAACGTCCGGGCCTTTTTACTGTCAGAAAAGATGTCACCGGTCTCAAAGGCATCCGAAGAAAATCGCATAACGGCTCACAGAAGCCCAACCGCTCAACCGCTCAACCAAGAACTTTCGCTTGCGTCTCTTACGCTACTCCGCTCGTCGTTCCCTAACAATCTCGCTCCCGCTTCCCGTTAATATTATCTTGGGGGGGTTGGCCTCTTCTCAACCAGGAATTCGGGTTTTTATTCTTGATCTCCTTCCCGTCGTTTCTTGTTTCTAGGGAAAAAAGGCTCGGTTTCCTTCCCCAATGGCTAAATAGCATTGTTCTATGCCGCTTCTTCATTCTCCCTTTTACCACGCATAATTGAACAACTTTTCCATTCTTTCCTGTCCTTCATTCACTTTTCAAGTTTACCAGCCGCTCACACACCCTCTTCCAATCGTGAGAGGACGGTGTTTCCATTTTCTTCTTCTTCTTTTTTGCCTAAACATGACGTACCCAAAGTTTCTTCGTACAGCATTGCTGCTTACTGCTGCTTCCCGGTTGACATCTGCACTGAACTTTACCATTGCCAATGGACAAATATATACACCGGGACTGGCTATCTTAAACGCCCCCCAGCCGGGAACACCATTAGGAGGAGGTTTGTTTTACCGTATAGTCTGCTTTTAATTGAAACCATCAGACTAACAAACTACCCTCAGAACTCATCGAGGTCTCCCTGGACGTCTCAACCAACGGCCGCCTCCCACTTCCCCCTTATCCCGAAGACAGCCCAAGCCAGATCCACAACATCACCATATTCCTCTACAGCTACACCACAGGCCGCAACTTTACCATCTCCAACGGTACCGCATCAGCAAACAATGCCAGCCTCGGCGAAATCATGCTGCAGGAGCCTGGGAGCACAGTCAAACACGTCAAGTGGATTTGGCCCGACTGTTTGGTTGGTGATGGACAGCCAAGGGAGCTTGACAGCGACCGCGGAGCGTACAACATCTCCATCCGCCAATCCTTCCGTCTGAACGGGGAGGATCGCTACACCATCTTTGACGTGCCAATCTCTGTGACGAATCGCATCGAGGAGAAGAGCGAGAGGCCCTCGTGCGATGCGTTGAACAACCCTTTGCTGTCGCCTGAGGAGATTCAGGCGTCGGCTGATTTCGACGTGCCCGCCCTGTTTGCTCCTGGAGATTCTACTATTCTCGAGACATCCGAGAGCACGGGCAACGGAGGTGATGGACTTGGGCCAAGCAGGCCTGGTGCTGGTGCTGGTCAGGGGCTCGGAAGCGGCGCGTCAAGCATTCTGGGCGGGAGAACGAGCTGGGGGTTGGGTCTTGGCATGGTCGCTGCTCTGTTGCTTTGAGGGAGGGAGTGAGGTTGTTGTAAATAATTGTGCGAACATGTGATACCCGGGTCTGGAGAGTTCTGTTACTCGTTCCTCTTAATTCTTTCATTGTTACATTACCTGTATATCTTGAACGGGTTCTATGAGATAGTAGCCGGAGTGTATACTGTATTTCGAGTCAACTGATTGCTTAATAACTTGGAAATTACCACCAAGAAACCTATTTCTCATTATTTTATTCTCAAGACAACAAGCCTGCGCCAAGGACATGTGCTTCCGTTAAGGAACCCTCAATCTTCATCACGTCTTCGATGAACAAGGCTGAAAGTAGGGATGTCCCACAAAAAAACGCCAAGGTGGGTCCGATAACACCTGCACCCTGCAAGGCTGAAAGCTCCAAGCAAAAAAAAAGTTATTGCAGAGAATCGCAAACCTTCTGCCCCACGGATTTCAATCTGAATCCCCGATTAGTCACAAAACCACATATAACATTCAAAATGTCGCGCCGTCGCCAGCAAGAACAACCAGAAGACTCCTCCGACGAGGGGTCATTTGCCGATTTCGACCAAGATGACCAAGATGTTTCCATGTCCGACAGCGACGACGACGACAGTATCCCAAGACGAGATGCGACCCTTCTCGACAAGGATTCCGACGAGGAAGATCTCGAGCGCTTGGTTCTAGGGAGCAAAGCAACATGGCGCGACCAATTATTCCGCGACGATTTCTTGCCGGACATTACCGACTCCAAGGCGCTCGTGCCAGTCGGCCAGGATGAAGGCACAACCGGAAAGGAACACTTTGACGACTCGATGCTCTTTGCGATCGACACGGCGAAACCCGCCGATGCGCCAGATATCCTATCATTTCAGCAGGCAGCAGCAGCAGCAAATGAAGAACCCCAGGACGCTCCCGCGTGGGAAGACAGCGACGACGAGCGCCTCACCGTCTCACTGGCGACCGCCAGTCGGCTACGAAAGCTCAGAACCTTCGAGGGGGAAGACGTCGTGAACGGCGTAGAATACTCGGAAAGGCTGCGACAGCAGTACCTCCGCCTCTACCCCCTCCCAGAATGGGCCAAACCCCCCGGCGCGGCAAAACGGAGAAGACGCTCCTCGGCCGCTGGTTCAGACGACCTCTCCTCCGGTTCCGAATTGGAAGAAAACAGCGACGGCGAGGAGGAAATCGACTCGGCCCTACCGCTCGACGCCTTCCTCCGCTCCGCAGCCTCCTTCGCTCCTACGGATTCCTCCTCCAGCAGGAACAAGCGCCGCAAGCTCCGCCCGGAAACGCTCGACATCCAGCGCACCCGCGACATCCCCGACGCGCACAAAGCAGGCGGCGGCGGCGTCAGCTCCCTCGCCTTCCACCCAACCCGTCCCATCCTCCTATCCACCAGCGTCTCCTCGATCATGTACCTCCACTCCATCGACCCGGCCGCGCACCCCACGCCCAACCCCTTGCTCACCTCGGTCCAAGTCAAACGCACAGACCTGCGCAGGGCGGCGTTTGTAGGGTCCGAGGGAGAGGAAATCGTCTTTGCCGGTCGGAGGCGCTACTTCCACAGCTGGAATTTATCCTCGGGCAATGTTAAAAAGGTATCCAAAGTCCAGGGCCACCAGAAGGAGCACCGCACCATGGAGAGGTTCAGAGTCAGTCCCGACGGGAAGTACATGGCCATCGCCGCGTCGGACAAGAAGGGAGGCGGCATGCTGAATATCGTCAGCGTGGGCACGATGCAGTGGATCGCGCAGGCCAGGATCGATGGTAGGGGTGGTATCGCCGATTTCGCGTGGTGGAGCGACGGGAACGGGTTGACGATCGCGGGCAAAGACGGACAGGTGGCCGAGTGGAGCATGACTACCAAGCGGACCGTAGGGATCTGGAGGGATGAGGGTTCCATCGGAGGGACGGTGATGATTCTGGGCGGCAGGAACGGTCCGACCGAGCTGGGCGGGCATCGCTGGGTCGCCGTGGGGAATACGAGCGGTATTTTGAACGTCTACGACAGGAATGAATTGGTTGTGAAGAGTAAGGACAAGAAAGGAGTGGCGGAGGTCAAGAAGTTGCCAAGCCCGACGAGGACGTTTGAACAGCTCACTACGGCCGTTTCCGTTGCCGCTTTCTCGCCCGACGGGCAGCTTTTGGCGTTTGGAAGCGCGCACAAGAAGGATGCCATGCGGTTGGCGCACCTGCCCAGCTGCACCGTCTACAGGAACTGGCCCACGGAGCAGACGCCGCTGGGGAGGATCACGGCCGTGGCGTTTAGTGCCGGGAGCGACGTGCTGGCTGTTGGTAACGATGCCGGCAAGATTAGGTTATGGGAGATTAGGGGTTAAAGTAGTGGGTGGATGGAAGAGACAAATGCTTTTTTTTGTATGTTTTTATTCGGCTATCTGCCTGTCTGAGAGAAAGGGGTTACAGGAAAAATAGATGTGTGTTCTTGGGACAACCACAACTGAGAAGGCCATGTTCCAAATTGTTTCCCAACCGTGGGCTGTTACATCCTCCCTTTCCTTTTTGTTTTTTTTTTCCTCTTCACATCAGAAAATATGCCGAAGCAAAGCCCTGACCGGTCCCATCTCATCCTTCACCTTTCTCAGGGGATAGGTCCTCCTGGTTTCACGGGTGTAGTCGACGAGAGCGACCCTATTGGGGAAGCGCTGGGGAACCTCCTTGGGGACCTTCTCGACTGCGTCGACGAGGTCCCAGATATTGACGTGTATAGTTTTGATTGCCTATTTTGTCAGTTTGTCTGTGTTTTTTGGTCTTTTTCCCCCACTTTCCACACTTTTATGAGATCTGCGGAATCCGTTAATTACATACTTTTCGACACTTGGTTTTGCTCCCAAAATCTCCCACGAGGCCTAAATCTTCGCAGAGGCGCTGCCAATCTTCGAGGTTTCCTTCGCCAAAGTATTCGTTGAAGGCCTGCACCATGACTTGCTGTGCCTTTTTGTGTTTGTTTTTCCTGCCCATGATGGTGATGGTGATGGTGATGGATGGGATGGTTATGAATAAACAGAAAGGAAAGCGGTTGCCTTGGATTCTGAAGCTGAAGTTATTTAAACAAGGTAAACTAGTCTACATAACTGAATCTTTTCTTTTTTTTTTTTTTTTTTTTCCAGAAAGAAACTCAAAGGAACGATAGATTTTCACTCTCTCCTGGCCCTTTTTCTTGGTCTACCAGGGGTTGTTGGGCAGACAGGGCAAACGGTCTCTTTTTAGTTGGCCTGTGTTCTGCTGAAAGGCCAATAGATGTTCTTTATATTCGTTACACATACTGCACTGAGGCCAACTGCATGAGCCATAAAATCCAAGAAAGGTGTCGATCACAAACCTGTAGGATCCCGTTTTGTTGATGCCCATTTCAAGCAGTTTTCAAGGCAGCGAACCTGCGAGCGTCCGGATTGGCTACTCTTTGAGTATTGCGTGTCTTGGAAGAACAGGCGGAGAGAACGGGACAGTCAGTCTATATATATGAAAGAGAAATATATGCATTGAGATCAAAGCTTTATCTTTCCAGGATCGGGTTTCTCCGCATCCAGGCAGGTTTTGCCTGCGTTGATACCTCCTTTGGCCCTCTTCGGGCATCTTTGTTATTATTTTCACTATTTTTACCCCTTTCCATTTTAAGTATGCATTCTAATTCTCCACACTCCCTCCCGTACCTCAATGCAAAAGGTCTCCTGTAAGAACTCGCTCATTATTAAGGGGTAGCAAACCGAGCCGGGACCGACGCGGGGTATCCTTTGGGCTTCACCTTCTCAACTTCCAGCCCATCCTCACCTCGTTCTCCACCTTCGCGGGGTAAAAAAAACCAAAAAAACAGAAATGATTTCCCGGGGGTTTCAAAGCTGACCTGAAGGCACATATATTCATGGTCTCTGCCTTGATTTTGCATCTTTGGAAAACGCAGGTACCTGAAGCTATCAGCCCTACACGCAGCAATACCCCTTTTTGGTGGGCACTAGAATATTTCTCCAAAAGCATAATTATACTACTTGGCTCTTTTGGAGATTTTTTTTTTTTGGTGCCTTCCATCCTGAGAGGGGCATGTGAAAAGTTTCTTCCCGGGTTCCCCGCACCTGCCGTGTCGTTGTTGAAAGCGCAGCGAACACTTCACCGACATCAACACTCGGCCCCACCGCCTGGCCGGAAAGCGATTAGCGGACTCCTCTGATGCTCCACAAAGATCTCTCGGCAACGACTCCCGAGGCGCGGGAAGCTGAGGGACCCACACCTTGTGCCTGATCAGGCCGCCATTGGACAATGTTCGCGTGGGACATGTCCAGACTCAGTCAAAACAGCACTTCCAGACTCTGGTCCAATTGATTGACAAAATGTGCAATGCATTGGTTTGTTCCTTTTTTTCCCTCAGCTGGCGGCTCGGCAAGCCACTTAGCAAAATGCCCAGTGAATGCCCAACCGAATGGGGGATAGTGGCGCCGAGGAATCCCGGGAATAGATGACACTAAAAACCCACATGGCCGCAGATGGCCAACAAGACTCCAACTTCATGGAATGATTTCGAGACCACTCGAGACCACCCAGTGACCTGCTGGTTTCCAGAGCCGTGGAATTGTCGTCCTGGTTCATTTTGTGGGCCGAAGCGAAGCAGAGACAAGCGGGACGGTTTCACGCCTGCTGCTGGCCAGAACTCAATTGCAGATCTGCAGCTGTCAATTGAGAATTCCCACTTCCAAGGAAACTGAAAGGCAAGAAGAGCTACGTGGGCTACGTGTCCGGCCCTTCTTTCCCTCTGCCACTGGTCAAAATGGTCCCGTACCGGGTAAGCGGCGTTGCACAGCTCAAACCTGAAAATGCAAGCAATGGCTGGATGATGGCTGGATGATGGCTGCCCTGTTGTTGGAGGTGGTTGCCCATTGCAGCCCTACTTGTATGGCGGTTGCTTGTTTGGGTCTGAGAGGTGGGTGGTGTTGAGAGAATATCTCTCTCTCTCCCTTATTCCGCCGAAGGCTACCTCTTGTCCCGAAAGCTACCTACCTTGCTTTGACGATACTTCTCCTTCATATGCAAAGAGACTGATACCTAGTTTGTTAATCTCTTTTTCTGTCTTGTCCGAAATATCTCTCGTAATCGAAAGCAAAGACGATCGTGTATAGCCTCATCCTCAGCAGCTCCCCTCACAGTCTCACCATGAACTCCTGAACAGGGTTTCCCTGGTTTTGTATTTGGCGCATTTCCACTTCAGAACCCGGGGAACGCTTCTGTCATCTCATAAATTCCCCTCACACCGCAAGGATAGATCCCCGCTATCGGTCGACGGGGTCCACCCGCTTTTCCTTCGGCAGTTCGCGATTTCTTCAGCTGCTGATTCGCATTGCCGTCTCGACTAACCATCCCCGACCATGGGCTGGGACGCCGCACTGTCGTCCCGGGGCCTCAGGGCAAAGCTGTCGACATCTCAACCGCAACGACGTAGCATGGGCGATGCCCTCCCGATACCCGACATGGAGACGGAGAGGGCTTTCCTGCCACCCGTGTTCGAGAACCACTCGCTCCTTGCAACCGCGGCCCCGCTCACCGTTCATGTCGAAATCCAGTTCACCGACCCTGTCATCAAAAGTCGATACTGTCGAAGCTATGGCAGCTCACCCACATTTGAGCCCACCCCGAGGATATGTCGTGGCCTTATGCGTAGGATAGAACGATGCTCCGAGGAACTCATCACTCGAAAGGATTGTGGCGCCCTGGATATGTTCAAAGAAGAAAGCAGAGAACGAAAGTCGTTGAGATATGAAATGACTTTCAGGATAATCAGGAGGGGAAAGGGTGAATGGGCAGAGATGACCTTCCGTTCTTACCAAAAACAAGCCCTGACCGTCGACCTCACCAAGGATATCATGCTGGCCACTCATAGGATGATTGGCCTTTTCCTTCGAAGACACGATCAAAACTTCCTCTGGCTTGACTTTCCCGCATCAGACATGGACCACGAGGAGACGCAGACCACCAAGCCCGAGGATCCCCCGTCTCTTTTATGCGTGCCGAGTTCACGCTTCAACGAAGCCACTCAAACTTTCGATTTCCTCCCGGGTTACAAGATCGAAGTATCCTTTCGCAGCAGGAATCCACAACGCAAGGCACCCCTGATTCGAAAATCGTTAAAAGTCAACAGCACACAGGCAGCCCCCTTGGCGCTCTTCATGAGCGAGGATTTGTTGTGGAAGGGTTCGCAGGCCATCAACTACGAGTTAGACGCCCGGAAAAAAGAATTTGATGATCATTTGAGCCCACGATCAGGAACTCACCACTCTTGCGATGGAGCCCTCGAGATCGATCTGAGGATATCCAACAGCCTTGGGCCCGCAAACACTCACGTCCACCGGAATATTCAGAGCAGAATCGTTTTATTTCGCCACCCAGAAGGCAGAGACTGCGACGAGTTTCTTCGCCGGGTCGAGATATCCCTTTCTGGCTTCAGAGATCATACAGATGCAAAGATCAACTCTCTCGACGATTTGGAGTTCAATATTTGCGAAGTCAAGGGTGTTGGGTGGAAATCAAGACAACCACTCAGATTTAGCCTCGGTTCGTCGTCATCGTATGGTCGCCGAACAATCCAAGCCGCGTTGGATCGCATTCAAACAGGCATCGCGGACGTCATACGAGGCCGCGAACTTACCGTCCACCTCACCGCCCACAAACGAGGCCATCTCGTACTCGACAAGGCCATCATCGCGCACGAAAAGCGTGGCCAGCCGAAGGAGTGGTTCCCTTCACCAGACGAAGAGCAACAAACCTTTGTCACAAGGTTGAACTCTCGGATACAGGCGGATATCAACATGATCTTTGAAGATTCCTGTTCGATAGATGATCTTCCTGACGAAGAGGAGGAGGATAACACGCGGCCGCCGACGCCTGTATTCTCTCAACGAGCCCCATCGGCACCTTCAGAGGGGTCATCAGCTTCATCTTTCAAATCACCATCGAAGCTCACGAGAAGCCTATCTAGCCGGCTTCAAGGATCACCAAAACGATTTGTCCAGAGGGTGTTTTCCTTGGGTAAAAAAACTTCGGAAGTCTTCAAATCCAAAAAGTCTGGCGACAGCCTCAAGACAGCCAAGTCTTCCGAGTCTATCAAGTCAGTCAGTGATTCAATTTTTGGAAAGAGCGAAACCGGTTCGAAGAAAGGCAGCAAATATGGCTCTCTCGTCGAGGAGCGGTCACCCCCCGTCGTTGCCGATGAACCCAAGCCTGCGAGGCGATCGTTTTCTCTGATGTCGAGGCGGTCGATTAGGCATCGAGTGAGCAATGCATCAACTCTCGTCGAAGAAGAAGACGAGGATGCCCACGAAAGTCAAGACGGCCGGGTGAACGAAGTAAAACCAAGAGAGTCTCAAGAAATTCGCGCTCAGACCGTCGGCAAGGAGATGACGTCGGGGTCGGCGGAAAAGACGGCCCCTCGTTTGCTGCCACACCCCGCGCAAAATGACGACAGGGCATCATTCTCTGCCCACGAGGCCAGAAGATCCAAGATGGACACCCCCGGTGCTTATGAAGATGCACGAGAATACATCTTGAGCCCTGCCGGTCCCACGCGCGGGAACAGCCCTTCTAGATTCGACGAGTACTCGACCGCTCCATCAACGCCGGGGTTGAGCTCGGGAAGCCTCGACTCTTCGCCGAGAAACAGTCTCATGATAACGCCGGCCTATCTGGAAACCAGTTCGGGCACGAGGGAACCTGTGTTACAAGAACACTGCGACCCGGAGTGCGACTGTCAACAGCCCGGAATGAATGATGGGGCCGAAATTGTTGTTGGAGCGCCAGAGCCAAAGGGCGGTTTCGCAACCGAACAAATTTCGGTCGCGCAGCCTGACTCGAGTTCGCCGACAAAGAAACTCCAAGAGCAAACTTGGAAGTTGGACGAGGAACCGAGGGGGCCAATTGACGCCGCTGATCAGTCTGTGGCGCAAACCTCTCGATCAGGTCCCGGGGCCGATCTCGTGGAACCAACACCACCACCAACACCAACCCCAACACCAGATACCACTCTGAGTTCAGACACAAAAATCGCACCGCCCTCGGTCGATCAAGTTCACATACAGAAACTCGGGGCCGAAACTTCTCCGGATGCTGACCATCTTTCACCTGTGCCGGCCCATCCGGACTTCCCCACTCACCAAGTCCGGAATGCGAGCCCGAGCCAGGAACTGGATTTGCATGTCTCAGACGCCGAAACCAAGGTTGCGAGTGCCCGAGAGGATGTAGGTACCGCCACCGGCGCCGAAGTTGACAATGTCGGGAAAGATTCTCCCTTGAGCGAGACCGGACCTTCACCAGATGTGACTGGAGTCACCGACCCAAATTCAAGTGAAGAGGCCGGTCCCGATGAGGAAACCTCAAATACTGTTGTCAGCCATGGACCCAAGCTTGCAAACGGGGACTCGGAGACGTCAGATGCTGTCGATGTCGGTTCCGCAAAGGAAACCGAGGATTCCTCAGAAACCGTCGATGAGCCAACCGAAAGACAAGCCGAGGAGGCTTTCGATGCCAGCTCGGATGCCGAAGTCCATGAGAAGGTGCACTCGGTCGCCGAGTCGCACCCGATTATCGAGTTTGATGTGGTGACCGCGTTGAACGCCTCGGAACCGGAGAGCCTGTCCCTGCCGGCTACCTTTGAGGTGGCCGAGGTTGTCGACGGCTCCGAAGCCGAGACCGACGATGTCGTAGATGAGGCCGCCGCTGATCAAGAGCTCGTTACCGAAGAACAGGCCACGGTTCCCGTAGAGCAAGTGACCGAAGAGAAGCACGCGGAGGCGCCCGTAACCGACGGGCTGGTTATGGTTCCCGAGGAAAAGGCCGCGCCAGCCGATGATCAAACAGCAGGACCCGAAAAGGAGATTACGGCAGCCGAAGAGGAGGCGCTGGTTCCCGAGGCCATCGAAGATGTGGAAGTCATTACTGAGAGTGTCGGAGACGATGTCGCCGCCGACCAAGTCATCGCTTCCGAGGGACAGGCCACGGCATCTGCAGAGGATATCACAGAAACCCAACAGGAGGTTTCGGCACCCGAAGAGCAACGAGTAGATGCCCAGGATGAGACTGCAGTACCCGAGGAGGTTGAGGCACCCGAGGAGCAGTTTACTGTTTTGGAGACACATGTTACCGGTGCTGAAAAGGAGGCCACGGTTCCGGAAGAGGACGCAACTGCAACCGTAGAAGAGGTCACAGCTCCTGAAGTTGTTGCAGATTTTATTACTGTTGCTGAAGATCCTGCTACTGAAGAGCATCTTGCGCCTCCCGGGGAGGTTCCACTTCCCGAACAGGCTCCAGCCCCTGAAACGGACATCACTATAGCCGAAGAGGATGCCACGGTTCCGGAAGAAAATGTAACTGCAACCGTACAAGAGGTCATGGCTCCTGAAGTTGTTGCAAACTCTTTTGCTGCTGGCGAACAAGAGGTTCTCGCCCCTGAAACGGACATCACGGTAGCCGAAGAGGACGCCACGGTCCTGGGAGAGGAAGTCACGGCAACCAAAGAGGATGGTTCTGTTCCTGAGACTGCTGCAGACCCCATGGTTGCTGTTGTAGATATCGCTCCCGAGGAGGAGAAGGTTCCGGCTCTCGAAGAGGTTCTAACCTCCGAGACGGGCAGCACGAGTGTCGAGGAGGAAGTCAAGGCAACCGTAGAAGACGCTACGGCTCTTGAAAATTTTGCCGACTCCGTCCCTCCTGAGCAAGAGCTCGCTTCCGAGGAGCGGCTTACGGCTCCCGAGGAGCAAGAGGTCGCACTTCTTGAAGCACCTACAGCTCCGGAGCCCGACGGTACCGCAGCCAACGAGGAGGCCACGCCAAGTGATGATCAGACTCCCGCACCCGAGGCTGTTTATGAACAACCGGCTGAGGAGGCACCTCGGGACGAGCCAACGCAACTTGAGACCGAAGAGGAGATGTCCAGGTCAACGGAAGCTGACACTGTTGATCACGTCGAGGTCACTGTCCCGCAGGCTGTTGTTGAGGACCAGCTTGAAGTTGTAGAAACTGTCACAGCGCCGACGGAAGCCGAAGTCGTGGAGGGCGGTGAGGCTGTCGTTCCCGAGGCTGCAGTAGAGCACGATCTCGCGTCCGTAGAGCCCGCTGCCGCACCCGAAGCTGCCGACGAGGAGTCAGTCGAGGAACCGTCTCGGGATGAATTGGACGCCATCCCAACACGGCAGGAAGGCAAGATTGTGAATGAGCTCGAGTTTGCTGTCCCCGAAGCCGAAGCCGAGACTCGAGTGCGGACTGAATCCGAAATCCCAAAGAGCATCGAGATCGTCGTTCCCGAGGTCGTTGTTGAAAAACAGCTCGCATCCGAGCTTGAAGTGCAGGCCGAAGATGATGTCAAAGTGGTTTCTCCACCCGAGTTCGCTCTCAACGGGACGGCCGATGTCCACAAGGATGCTGGCGTGACTGCTGTTGGTGTCAATGAGAACTCTTTTGACATCGCTGAGAAGGAATTGGCCAGAGAACTAGAGGTCCAGGCTAACTCTAGCACGGAAGACGAGGCGAAGGAAGAAACACAACATGAAAGTGCACCGCAAACTGACGAGGGATCCGCGCAGCTGGCGCCGGAGGTTATTATCTCCCAGATTGTAGGCGCTGCTATAAGCAAGAACGAGATCCCCACCATCACAGAAGACGAAGTAAAAGAAGCTGCGCCCTCAAATGAGGATGAATCCAAGCAGCAGGCACCGGAGATTATTATCTCTCAGATCTTGGGTGCAGCCATTAGCGGGAATACCCCCATCACGGAGGACGACGGCCGTAAGGCGGAGATGGCGGAGCAGCAAGCCGTCATCAAACAAACTGTTGTAGCACCCACAATCTCCGTCAAGGATTTCACCCATCAACTACCCGAGGACGTGTCAACCGGTGAGGTGACAGCCGTGTCGAAGGAATCACAAACAGCAACAACAACCGAGGGTACGCAGCAGGGGGAGGAGGAGGCGAAGGAGGAGATGATGTGCAAACCGGATCATCCTCAACCTCAATCTCAACCTCCAGTGGCAATTCCGGACGTGGCTTTTCTTCATCCCAACCGAGCCAGTGCCTCAACGCTTTCATCTACTTGGTCATACTCTGAGACCGCTTCGTTGCTCAGCCGCGGGTCGGTCGATACGTATCGTCCATCAATTGACGAGCGGCGTGAGCAAGAAGACGAAGAAGAGGAAGCCGAGGAGGATCATCATCATCATTACTTCCCGTCTTGCCCTCAGACGGCTGGGTTCCTTGGGCTTCAACGCGACTCGCCGCGCTTCGTGTGTGAAGTTGGGTTGCGCGGTGCTCTGGGGGATGTTGCTCATCTGAGGAGGAGGAAGAGTTTGCCGTTTAATTCGTCTCCTCTTTCTTCCGACTCTGCCTCGGTGAAGTCCGTCGGCAAGCGCAGACGAGCAAAGAGCGCTCTTATCAAGGATGAGGCTGCTGCTGCAGAGGGCGAAGGAGGGGACGCAGTGGTGATTCCAAAGATGATGTTGCTGTTTGCTGGTGCTGTGGCGTTGGGAAAGATGATTAGGGGTGGTTGAAACACTACACACACATACAACAATGACAATGACAACAAGAACATGAACAACAACGGAAAAATATGGAAATTGATGATGGAGAAATAATTATGATGACGAACGACGAGATTTATTAAATTAGGATATATCCCCATTATGAGATGAAGGAGGGCGGCATGACTATCTTTTTTTTCCTTTTTCTTTTTTTTGCTTTCTCGGGTTTTTTTGTTTTTTTTTTCTTTTGGTGTTTTATAACGATACACACATACACATACACATATCACATTAGACTATTGTGGAGGGGGGGGGGGGGTGCAACTGGATGGGCGGGTGGATGGGTGGCATACTATCTATTGGGATGAAAAAAAGATGCACATGTATTAATATGTTTTTTACATGTATATTATATAGATATAAGATTATTAACGAACAAATGACAGACGACAAGGTCATGAGATATATCGGACTGATTGACTGATTTAGGATTGTTGGTTGAGGCACACAACACTGAATGGGGATGATGAAGATGAAGATGATTAAATGTAGTATTTTATGTAGCACACGAAAGGGTGGGCGGGGATGGGAATAGAACAGATCTAGAAGAGAGAGAGAAAAAGAACATTATTGTTATTATTATTATATTATTTGGATGAGTATCGATTTGATGAAATGTGTGAGTGGGATGGGTTGAGATGAGAAATGGGAGAGATAGGTAGGTAGATGTGATGGTGAACTTGGGAGATGAGAAATGGAAAGAGATAGATAGATATGAGGATTATTAATAATAGATTAAAGTTGCCTGGCTAGAGTGCCGTGAGTGTTGTTTGTCGACTGAGAAGAACTGGCATGTGCGGCGTGAGAGTGTTTGAAGAAGTAAGAGCCACAGGCAGGGTTACTTGTAAATTATCTAGTTATCTATAAACTTGTTTATACCTGATAGAAATCATTCCTGCTTGTTGGACTTGTTATACCTGTCAGTTCAAGCCCACGGTCCAACAGACAAACACACACTCCTAGCTATTTAAGAGCAGCATGGGGAGGACCGCAAATTACGCCAATCAGGCATATAAGCACAGAGATCACATCATATATTGCACAGGAATAAATACAAGTTGTAGGATAAACCGCAAAAGGGTATATATCAACTGAATCACCACACCACCACTTAATGACAACTTACAACTCATCCCTAACCGCCTCCCTCTCAACCTCTACATTCTCCTCCCACATCCTCTTTTTAGGATTCCTCTGCACCTCCTCCTCCACCCCCTCTTCTTCTTGCACTAACTCCTCATCCGTCCTATTCTCTTCCGGCAAATACATCCCCTCCTTATAACCCAACGTGTCCTCCACAATCCTCCCAACCTTTTCAATCATACTCTCCTCCTCTTCTTCTTCCTCCTCCCCTTCACCACTCTTGACTGATTCTAGTTCCGGTTCCGGTTTCGGCCGTCCAATCTCAATAGTAGGCACCGCCCCCTCCTCCCCAACAGCAATAACCGTCGTCCTTCTCAAACCCCCACCCTCCCCAGGCACAACAACCTCCATCGTGGCCTTTGGCGCTCCACTTCCACCGGCGAAATTAACAACCCCCTTTCCGGTCCTAAAAACCGTCCGCACGGGTAACCAAACCAACCACCACGTCGGCCCGTACAAGATCCTCCTCCAAAACAACCAAACGGCTGTGACTACAAGCAGCTTTAATGCAGACTGCAGGTACCACGTGTCTGATTTTTGCGTCGTCATCAGAGTGGAAACTAAGTCTCTAGATTTTGTGAGCAGGCCGTTTAGGCCTTCGTAGTTTTCTTGTAGGGCTTTTAGCGCCGCGGTCGATTCTTCCAGAGTCTGCGCCGCGAATGCGGATTTGGCCACCTCGCCTGCTATTATTGCGTGGGTTCGGCGGAGGGCGAGCGTCACGTCGGAGGAGGCGTTGATTATTTCTGATTCCGGGGAGGAGCCGTCGTTTTTTTTGTGGTTCAGACGGCGGTGGTTGGCGAAGAGTACGGCGCGGTGGTCTACATCTTCTGGGGCGTCATCTAGCTGGGATGCATTCGACGAAGGAGGCGGGGCAGCGTATGAGGCTAAGAGTAAAGACCGTTCGAGTTTCTGAGCGGCTTTGAGTGAGGATTGAGCTGACAGCTGCGCGCGACGGAATGTTGTGTGGCATCTACATCACATCAGTTTTAGCTACTGTAAAAGGCAGATAGGTAATGCAAGAAGGGGAAAAAGGAACATACGTCTTCAACTCAGCCTCCAACCGACTCGCACCCTCCTTTAACCGCGCCTTCCTCTGCTCGGTCTGCTTCGTGGTCCTCAAATCGATTATTTCCTCCTGCAGCAGTTCTAACTCGTCTTCCTCCTCCCTCAAGATCTGAATGATCTCCGCGCTCAGCTCCGAAGCGACATTGTCTTCTTCTTTGCTTCCCAGTGGTACGGAACCCGGTTGGAACTCGATGGTCGCGAGGCGGTTGATCAGCTCTTTGAGCTGGTTTGTTGTTTCCTGCAGCGCGGAAAGACGTTCTTGGAGAGTATCGAATGAGGAGGCCATTTTTTTTTAAAAAAAAATAAAATAAAAAAATACACTCTTGGTGGTTATGGCGCAGAGTTGCCGTGGTTGTCTCTCCCAAAAAGAGAAACCTCCTTGTCCTTTGTGCCAGTGTGCTAATCCATGAAAGAGACGTCACAGCACCTGCTGTAAGCTGTCAAGCTGTCCAAAGTTAAAGTGGGTCACTCCTCCTCCTAAAGGCACATACATACCTTTGTAAACCCAACCGTTTTTGCCAATCGAACTACCGAAACCCATCCTACCGTTTCTCAACCCCGCCGTTTCCAACCCATCCCAGCACCACCAAAGAGTCCCGTTTTCAATCTCCAGTAAATCAATTATCGCGAAGTAGCCAAAGTCAAGTTCAAACCTCACCACCACCACCACCACCACCACCACCACCAATTCCTCTCCGGCGAACCCCCTCTGCGCCAACAACCGCCAAAATGATAACAAACTTCATAACCCAAGTCTCAACAAAATTCAACCCCTTCTCAGCAGCATCCAAGCCCGCCCGGCTTTTCCTCGCCTTCCTCCCACCAAACGCCCGCTCCTCGGGCGGCATGACGATCCAGACCAAGCTCCTCCCTCGGGACTCGACCGAGAAACCTACCCTATACGTTAAATTCAGTCAGTAATCCCCCCCGGGGGGCCTCGCTCGAGAAACCCATTCCTTCAGCGCAGCGCGAGTTGCGCAAAAAAAAAAATATAAAAAAAATATCCCAGTTCCCCAATTTTTAGAAAAACATAAACAATAAATAAATAAATAAATAAACAAGCTAACTGGATGCCCCCCTCCCCTTCCCCCCAAAAAAACAGAAGACGGAAAAGAAATGAACCTAGACCCTTCAACCCTCGGAATCAAGTCAATCGTGGAGGAAGTCGATCGACACTCTCGCATCCTGAAAAAGGCAGCCGATTTGGCCAACGCATAAAAGAAAAAGAGAGAGAGAGAGAAAGGGGGAACTGATTACTTGTATACAAAACGAATTGTACACTTTTGTATTTTTATTCTATTTGCAAAAAAAGAAGCATTGGGAGGGGCGTTTTATCTTTCATTTTCATTTTCATACCACAATCAATTTCCTTTTCGGCATGGAAGAGAAAACAAAAAGCTGACATATACCACACATACACGCTCGCACTCAAACAACAGACTTGCACCTTCTCGATTTGGCTAAACTGTCGCCTTTTTACTCTTTATTTTGACTCCAGGCTACACCAATACTCAGCAAACTATTTAAAAGTTCTGTTCTGTAAAGGAACAATAGCCCTACAGGACCGCCTTGACAAAAATTCAGGCAGAGGCACCAGAGATGAAGAACCACTTGTCAATGGAAGCATCAATAGGGGCAGGGGGGAGCTCCTGGTTGTGGGGAAGAGGAGGGAGCTGGTCGGGGGAGACACGGCTCTGGGAGTGGCTGACGGTGAGGTTGGTGCTAATTGAACACAAATGTCAGTTATACAGGACGTTCGGAACGGCCAGGCTCGAAAAGACTTACGTGGCAATGCTGCTGGGGGTCTTGCCGGTGATGAGCTTCTCCCAGGCCTCGTTGCACTCGGCGATAACATCCTGAGCGTACTTCTTGTTCTTGCACTCGCCGGTGAAGGCGAACTGGTTCTCGGGCTTTCCGTCAGGGATCTTGTAGATACGGAACCACTCGTTGGTGGCACGCAGGAGGCCGGGGAGGTGGCGCTCGACATCCTCGACGTCGTTGAGCTTGGGAGCGAGCGGGTCGTTCACGTCAATGACAATGACCTTCCAGTCCGTCTCCTCCTCGTCGAGAAGAGCCATGACGCCGAGAACCTTGACCTGCTTGACCTGGCCGGTGTAGCCAACAAGCTCGCCAATCTCGCACACGTCAAGCGGGTCGTTGTCACCCTTGGCCTTGGTCTCGGGGTGGACGACGTTGGGGTCCTCCCAGGTCTGGGGGAAGGCACCGTAGTTCCAGAGGTAGCCCTTGTGGGGGAAGCAGTTGCGGACGAAGCGGAGCTTGCCCTTCTTGATGTCCTGCTTGATGGGGTTGAGGAGCTCATCCTTGGAGATCTGTTTTCAAAATTGCCCTTGGTGTTAGGTCCTGTATCTGACGTCTGGGATGCATTCCAAGCATACCTCCTGCTTGGCGTTGGTCCAGCGGGGAATCTCGACAATCATGTTGAGGACCGTCTTCTCAGCGTTGGCGTAAAGGGGGATGTCGTGGAAGGGCGAGATGGGGACGCCATCCTTCTCGACGTAAACGCGGTGCTCGAGGGTGTAGGGAGCTCCGACCTTGCGGACGCCGTACTGGGAGGCCATGTTTGCGGTGGTGCGACTCGTGCTGAAGCTGCGAGCTGGCTGCGGTGATGAAGGAGACAAGTGTCGGGCGATCTGGGCAGTTCGCGAAACCAATTGACCGCTCGAGGGATTTGCTCCAGCGGGAGAGTGGAAGACTGTGGAAGGAGGGGGAGGGGCTCCAGATGAGGTGGGGTTAGAGCTGTGTGACGCCAGCAGGCGGGACTGTGATTGGCTGTGGCGGGTCGCCGTGCTCATTTTCAGGCTTTGGGCTGCGAGGACCGGGTGCTGCTGCTGTTTCGAAAAATGCTGCGATTGCCGCAGCAGCACACGTAGGGCCTGCATGCAGACGGATGGGTGGCTTGTGATATGGCCTGTTTTATGTTTTATGGCTGGGAGGCTGATAGCACGTTTTCGTCTTGGTCCCTTTGGACCGCCGGGTTTTGTTGTCTCTGAATGCCTGTTCTCTTCCGAACGACCGATGTGCCAACCCGGAGCGGTATCGGCCGGGAGGAAGGCCAAGGGATTTGGAAATGTCTCTCTCCTGTGGTTGGTTTAAAGCCTTGTCCGGACTGGCAATGCAAGTGACTGCAAGTGACTGCAAGCGCCTCCGTTTTGGTTTTGGTTGGAGTCGGGCGAAAAATCCCAGAACTTGTCACCGTCCAGAGACCCCAATCGATAAAGACTCAATGTGGCTCGTGCTTTCACAACCCCCCGTTTTACCCCTTTCGACCACCCAGTAAGGAACAAGATTGGAATAGAAAAAAGATTATGTATGTGCTGCAAATACCTCTCCATCTTCATTATGAAATATAACTTCCATCTCCTTCCCTGGTATCGCTACTGCTCAAACAGACCAATAGATAGTAATCAAGTAAAGAAATATCCCCCCATAAAGATATCCAACCAAAAGAGCAACACCAAACTCCTGTGCATCAATCACTCGGTCCATCCCCAGTCATACGAATCTTCAGTGTGTATCTCTTCTTCTCTTTCCAGTCGAGCTTTGGGTACTTCGTTCTCATCTCCCCCGAGCGAAACCTACCGCTGAGGGAGATTGTTTCTTCCATACATGGCACCACCAAATGCCGGTCCAGAGTTCCACCCTTGATGGTAGCTCTGCCGCACGATATTGGCCGCCTGCTGTCGTGCCGCCATGCGCTCCTTTTGCCGCTGCCGTTCCTTGAGGTAGTTGGTCGCCTCGGGTCGCATGCGGAGAATCCGTATAATCATGTCGTCGCTGGGGTCCGCTTGAGCCTCCTTACGCTTCTCTTCCTTCGCCCGACGCATGGTACCCAGGTTCCGGCTCATCATAATACTCTTGCCACGCCTAATCGTTCCCAAGCTTCCAAATCCGACCGGCGGAGCCAGGCTCGATGACGAGGTCCCCAGAGAGGCTGGAGCTGACAGTCGGTTGGGTGACCGCTGAGCTTGTTGCTGCGCCTGCTGCTGTTGCTTCGCCCGCTCCATATTGGCTGCCACCATGCGTTCTGAAGTGCGGACAAGATTTTCGGTCGAGTCAAAGTAAAAGAAGTTAAGCGATGCCAGTTCATGCCACTTAGGCGACTTGAGGATGTCCGCCGGCACTCCCAATGCTTCTCCAGTTTCGTGGTCCTTGGCGTTGAAGAAAGCAAACAAGAGTTCCAGCCATTTGTACACCACATCCATCTCGGCTTGGGTGAGCGGCTTCTGTGAGGATGGCTTGTCTGAGAGTGGAGGAACCAGCAGACCTTCGATAGCAAGTAGTACCTCCTTCCACAGACGATTCATGACTGCCATCATCGTGGCATCCGTCAATGTCTGCTTCATGATGGCAAAATTCTCATCAAAGTAGGTGAACAGCGGCTGAAGGGCGCTTTCAATCTCCTGCTGCGTCACTGTTGGCACATTGGTAGGCTTCTTTTTCCAGAGACTGGCCATCGAAGCCGCAATGCCCTTATTGAGCAGGCCTCGTAGCGCTTCGCGGGACAGCGAAGCATTGATATGCATGGTGAGCTATTTAAACAGTTAGCAACAAGTCTCTCCGTGACTACTAGAGCAGTTATGCTTACCTTGCTGGTGACCTTGCGCACCATATCCCGTTCCGTCCTCTTCAGGTGTCTGAATGCCTTGCCAAAATGGAACTGAATGTCATCACGCTCGCCTTCCATAGTGACTCTGAACAGAACTCTTCCCTGCGTATCCAAGTCCATCCAGAACTCTCTTGGCAGGTAGTCGCCAAAGTGCACAGGGTCGAGCTTGAGCGAAGTTCGACCGACAAAGTCATGCTCGCCAAACATATCATGGTCCCAGATGGTAGCAATGACATTCAGCGCCCCTGACACAGTAATGTCTACTGACTCGTCCCAGCGCGGGTTGAGTGTCCGCGGTATCACTCTGGTCTTTGCAAGTCGTTTTTGATACTCGTCGCAAAGAACAACATAGGGATCGCTAGTCCCTCCGGGATCACACGCCTTCAAGTCCTCACCCTCCACGATCTTGACTGTAAACACATAGTGCGCCGGCCTCTTGATCTGCTGCTTGGGACCATCAATTTTGTCAAGCAACTCGGCGCACCGATCTACGTTCATAAGCTTTTCTAACTTATCCAGAGCCTGCATGGCGTATTCGATATTGTTGAACTTCACAAAAGACTACAAGTCGAGTTAGCGTGAGATGTTGGTGTGCGGAGCCACACAGATACTGACCTCAGGTAAGAACTGGAAGGGTTCGACCCTCTCCTTGTTGTTCCAAGCCTCTTTGGCATACTGCAGCCACTTTTCCTGGGCCGATTTTGAAGCTGCAGCTACCTCTTGGGCCGTCTGCCGTTCCATTTCTCTGGCAAATTGCTGCTCAACAATCTCACAATACCGGCCGATTCCAGCAGCGAAGGCTTTGGCAAGAGATGTCATGAATCGCGCAATGTGCGCCTCGTCATCCCAACCAAGCTGATACACCTGATCAACCGTCTGGTTGAAGAGCGTAAACGTGTCAATGATGGAATGGCTGTGACGCTCCGAATCTGTTGGGATATCGCCTTCATGGCGCACTCGGACTTTGAACTGATCCTGCTTGATGGCCTCCTCCACGAAATTGGTCATCTTCTCCTCGGCATTCTGGATCCACTTCCATACGAAGCCTTCCAGAAGGGCTTCAATGTTGAAGGCGAATGGTTTGCTTGGCAGCGATTCCTTATGAATCTTTCTGATCTCAACGAGTTCCTTGTACAGGTCAAATCCGTCCTGCAAATCAATCTCAACGTTATGTTGCTTAGCCATGTCTATCACGCGCTTGATGATTTCGTGGGTATCCTCCTCAAAGCTTGGGAAGGTTGTTTCAACCAGAACCCTAAAAGGGCTGACGCCCATGACTTCTGGGTTCTTGCGGTATCGCTTCTTGATCTTCTCAGCAAGCCCAATTACGGATTTCCCCAGACTTACAACATTGGCAAAGTCCCAATCCTGCTGGTTTCTTGGGATGTTCTCGTCGAGGAACCCCCTATAAGTCTCCATGGCTGCCTCGCGTAGCCCGTTTTCGAGCTGCTGTGAGAATTCTGCCTCGTCTTCCTCACGTGGAGAGAATTCCGGGTCATTGTAAATGTGGTTCATGAGCACACCCATTACAACGCCAACGCTTGGGGGCTTTGGCTCGTAGCATCGTACAAGAAGAGCAAAGAGATCCCGCAGCAGGGCTTCATGGACGTCGTGGAGGGCTTGTCGGTATCCAGTAAAGTCGACCAGTGTCCATTTGCTGGGATCAACGTCGCTCAAACCCGAAGTGTACAAGTGGATCGGAGGGGGCTTTTTGGGTTCTGGCAGCGGCTCTTTGGCTGTGTCAAAACAGTTGAAGAGCTGCTCTGCCGAAATCTCCTGATCGATATACTTGCGAGCAGAGACCTCAACAAGCGTGATCTGCCGGGTGAACTGCGGAACACGCCAGCGCACGGCTAGCTCGACTAAAAGCTCATCTGTCTCGTCGGAGAACAATGGAGAGGAAGCGTCTGAGTGAATGCGCACAAACGACATGACGTACTGGAGGATGACTTTGTATACGGCGCGAGGGTCGCGAGGTATGAAGGTGTAGTTTGGCTCGTCCACGCTCCGTATGCTGGCTGTGTCTTCAAGAGAGAGTGAGCCAAGGCTGAAGGACGGGTCAAAGCTGGAATCTGACGAGAGCATCCTGCTCAGATCTGCATAGGCCTGGTCATCATACATGGACTGAGGTCTCCCCGGCAATGGTTTGTCGTTCCCAGGGCCGGATCCTGCCTTGAGATCGGGCCGAACGCTCAAGATTTCGGCAAAGATCTTTGCCAGATGGGGTCCTTCATGCTTCCTCCACTCATCAAACGCCTCGTCGAGGTCAAAGTCCTGCTTCCTAATCGCACCGGCCATGCCTGCTGAGAGTCTGAACTGGTATGCCTTGTAATCCTTCAGAGCGTTATCCTCGGTCCATTCTGACATGTTCCGGTCAATATCGTTCTGAACCTGGGAATTGGTCACACCGAACACTTTGGCAACGATCTGCACCATGGGCATGTCCTTGACCTCGTAGGTGAGAGGGATCTCCTTTTCCACATAAGTGTGAGTCTCCTCGGCGTTGTCGAGATAGAGATTTTGGTCATTGGTCATGAGCTTCTTTTCCAGAGTCGTGAGACGGTGCACGAGCTCCGTCTTGTCGCCGCCTTGATCCTTGAGTACGCTGCACAGCAGTCTGATAAACATGGCCAAATGCCTGTCGACTAGGGCCTTCCACGAGTGATCATCGGGGGACTTTCCTCGCCCCTGGGCCTTGGTTGCGGCCGAGTAGAAGATCAGCACGAGAGGCTCAACCTTGCGGTCCTTGTCAATAGACTTTTGGAAATCCTTGGCTGTAAACGCTGAATAGGCCTCTGCAAATGTCCTCTTGACCGAGGCATCACTGTATCCCGGCAACCTCTCAATTCCCGTGATGACCCCGGTCATGCGCCTCTCGAGAATGAAGCGAAAGTTGTGTGGCAACTTGACAGTCGTCGAGCCCGTCAATTCTTTCATCAACTCGCCCATGCTCGAGGTGTGGGCTCGCGGAGGAGGCTTCGGCGCGGTGACATATTCCTTCTTCTTCTTCCGCGGCTGGAGGAGGTAGTTGAGGAAGGCTATGCGCAGGGAATACGAGTATGCTTCGTCGTGGCTAACGGGCGGTGCGTGCGACCTCGAGGACATGCGGTTTCGAGTACGATCATCGTTCACGCTCTGTACACTGCCGACACGGCGACTTGGGTGGTACGACGACCGCGACCCCGAAGACATATTGAAAGCTGTCTCGCGGCGGTCAGGGGCTCGTGATGTTGTGTATTTGGGGCGGAGATGTGTCGTCGACGTGGGCGCAGTCAATCACCCCTCGTCATGGCCGGTGGGTGCTCCCAGTTCCCAGCAGGCTAGATTAGGCCCCAACGACAAAACCAGCAGTCAGGGCAGTACAATCGCAACTAGCTCCTTTTCGAATTCGACCGTTGGCGACAGTGACATGAAATTGCACGGTGAGATTGTGTTGGGAAATTCGGGGCCGAGACGTCATATGCTCTTGGGGCTGCTGTTGGTGCTGAGCGGGAGCTTTCGAATGCGAGCCTGGGCCACTAATACGGGCGGCAATAAAGGTGCGGAGGTACTGCTTGGGCAGGCGGGCGGTTACCATGAACTTTTAAGGGACCTATTGCCCTATCAACTTTGGCCCCCGGGATTTGAAGGTCGTGTCACTTTTAATCAAATTTCATGATTTACGAGAACGAACATTGCATGAAATCCCGACATCAGATACGAGACGATTCTTTTGTACGGGATATACATAGAGAACTGAAAATGGTTCGTTATGAGTTTGGAAAGGTCCATCTGATCATCCCTGTATTTGAGACTTGTCATTGTATGGAATCCCAGTAATCATTTCCAGATACGATGACCTACGCCAGACAGCTCCTTCAAATCATAGACAGATGACAGCCCCCTGGCTTCATAGGTCTGATCAGTGCTAATTAATTGCCACTTATTATTGTCTCTTGCATGTTGTTGAGTATGAGGCACGTAAGGTATCACGTACTCATCGCCCCCCCACCCCCACCCCCGGCCGGCCACGATGCTATTCGTGCTGACAGGAACACATTGTATTACCGTGAGGTTGAAGATGAAGATGTCGAGAGTGACTCCCAAGTTCATCTGTTGAGTTCACGTGGCGCCCCTCTCCCGGCTGTCCTCCGACGGAACAAAAAGACCGCCCCACCTTATAAGCCTTTCTTTGCTTGTCCTGCATATCAATGTCATAATATTCTGCCAAGGGATCTCGACTCCAAGGTTTCCTTAAACTTGATGACCAAACGAAACCCCTATTACACATATTCTGGGCTGATATCCGCATTTTTTTTCACTGAAAATTTGCTTTCCAAGAGTTGATCGCGCCGGCGACGAGAAGGCAACCGCAGTTGCACATGATCGACCACAGCCAGCGAGCTCTGACATCATAATTATAGGTTGCAACTGCACCGACCTGGCCTGTCGTGCCTGTCAGCGGTTGGCGTGGGGCACAACGGCAATTCCAGAAATGATCCAAAAAAGATTCTAAAAAGAGGCACACGGTCTCATCTTTCTAGACCCCCTGCGCAACACCGACCGAATGAGGCGTGGCAGAATGTTCGGGATATATTGTTTGGTTCTCTTTCACCTCTTTTGCATAAGCTTGTGACGCGGACACGGGCCACTGATGCCACGGACGGTTTTGTTAGTGTTGACCAAATGATCCACCCCATCTCCCGTGTTTTTTTTAACACTATACAATACCTATGGGTGCCTGGGCTGTTCCATTGCTTGCCCGTGGGACCTGGGAGTTCATCTGCCCTGACAGTTACATGTACATTACATGTACCTTGCGTCCAGACGGGATGCTGTGTATATAACTACCTACGCATGTCTCCTCCCACTTTTGAAGATGCTTATTGAGAGACGAGACATGCTTGCAGCACGGAGTATTGATAGAACAAACAACCCCTGCTCCTGCTCCGTCTCTTGCAGGGTTTCAGAAGGGCATGTTGCAGATGCGTGCGCAGCGGCGCCCCTTCCGACCCCCCTCTGACCCTGGACCCCCCAATGCCCCCCTACCCGGCCGACCCCCGGTAAACCCACTGGCCCAGGCAACGCCCAGGAACCCCGCTGCGCGCCGTTGTGAGCCGCTGCCACCAAACTTTGGTTGGGATTTCCCATTCCTGCGAACTGACTGCCGCTGCGAAAGGTCCCATCCAGTCCCCAGGTCCTCAGACCAGATCCCGTCTGCGACGTGCGATTTGCTTGCTTGCTTGCAAGCTTTCCCAGACGAACCCCGCCCCGACTCGATCCGCCGTTCATATTGGTATCGCGTCCGAAATACTCGCCCAGAGAGCGGTGCTCACCTCCCAGCAGTCGCCCGTCGAGATGGGTAACGTCAGCAGCGCGCCCGAGGACGGCGCATCTCTATATCTTAGGGACCAAAGTCGATTATCCATCTCTTCACTTGTAGTCACTAGCCCGCGAAAACGAACCTCAGTAAACATTGTTCCGAATGCATATCCCGCTACCAGAGTATCCGCATCACGCCCATCAGGCGAGGGCAATGGGCCCCTCGACTTCGTCCTCGATCCAGAAGCAAGCCACCCGGGTGCCGGCCCGGCCTTCTTGCTCAAGCTCAACGACGACGACGATCTCATCTTTACATTTAAATTTATAGTTCGCAGACCTCAGCACACCGCCCCTAGCCCATCAGCCAGCGCTGAGAGCACAGTCCCCCTGGACACCCAGATCAATGGCCTGACGTTTGTGTATGCCTCAAACCCCCGCGAGGTCGAGAATCTTGTTACTCGGGAGTTCCATGCCGACCCAAATCTACACAAGAACCCAAATGTCGAGCTTGTTGGAACATACTCTACAGAAGGGAGCCCATCGGTGACGTTCGACTGGTCATGGAAGTGGAAGCCCCCAAAGCATCTTGAGGACAAGGGTGGCGGATGGAGGAATACCTGCAGTGTATGCGCCCTCTACGTCTCTTTCAATATTCTGTGCGGTTGCTAAAGCGTTTGCAGTTTGTCGAGTATGACCAGAGAGGCCATCGATTAATCACCCTTGCCAGCTTTTCCTTCTTTGTACACCATACATCGCCTTACCTCAGTCTTCCGAGCTCCCCAACCCCTCAAGTTCTCATCAGCGCTCCGCCCAAAGTTCGCGTGGTATCCGCACATTCCCTCGAGCCTCGGATTGGCACTGTCCCAGAACACGAAGAAGTCCTCTCTCCCTTGACAGCCCCGGCACTTGACCTGGGGAACGTCACCGCACCTGGACCACCTCAAATTAAGGAGGCTATCAAAGTCGACGTCTCTTGTCCTCGTCCGAATGACGATACGTCTGTCTCCGACGACGGGCCAGTCTTCCGGGCGACGATGAAGTCTCTCGAGCAGAAAACCGGCAACATGAGGATGGGTATGAAGAGATTAATCAAAAAGCTTGAGCAGGTACAGGCCACACAACAGGAGGCCAACGATGCGCTCGCCAATTTCATGGAAACTCTAAAGGACGTGTCTGGTACCAATGCGAACGCCGTCCAGCCTGTTATTGAGCACTACTTTGATAAAATCGCCCGCGAGATACTCTCTTATGAGCGTCAAAACGCCTTGGATCTGCAGAAGATCGTCGTTGACCCCTTGAACAAGCTGTACCAGATTGATATCAAGCAAGCCGAGTCCAAGAAGCGCGACTTCGAAGAGGAGAGCAAGGATTTCTACGCATATGTTGGTCGCTATCTTGGCCAGCGGCAGGATTCGATCAAGGCAAAACAGAGCGACAGCAAGTATCAGACAAAACGCAAGAATTTTGAGTTAAAGCGATTTGATTACTCCTCCTTCATGCAGGATCTCTCAGGGGGTCGCAAAGAGCAAGAAATCCTGTCACACCTCACCAAATACGCCGATGCTCAGGCCAGGGCCTTCCTCCGGACTGCACAAAAGGTTGAAGACCTCTTGCCGCAACTTGAAGCTCTTTCCACCGAGGTTCTGGAGGCAGATAAGGAATACCAGTATCAACGCCGGGAGCGCGAAGAGAAGAGGAGACTTCTGGAGAAGAGCAATCTTCCATACAGCGAGCCCGAGCCTCCAGCCACATCAACCGGTCCCACTACAACTCCCGGTCAAATAAACGGGAATAACTCAAATTCAGATTCTGAACTTGGCCGCGCAGACAGCACAGGGTCGCAGCTTAAACCGACACGTTCAACGAGCTTAGCCGCGTCCCCCGGCTTGGATTCTGCCAGGTCTCCCGGCAGCGTCAGTCAGCATGCTGCTGTCATTGGCAGTCCTCAACAAAGTACCAAATTCAAAGGGTTTCGTGACCTGGAGGAAAGAGATCCAAGCCACGCAACTCTTAACGACAAGGAGGCACCAAACAGGAAGGAGGGCTTGCTATGGGCTCTCAATCGACCGGGTGGACATGTAGATCCACGGAACTTGAACAAGCAGGGCTGGCACAAGTATGACTACCCATCCTTCCCCCCCCCAAACTTTCTATTCGATGCTAACCATCTCATAGGTTCTGGATTGTTCTTGACGGAGGAAAGTTATCCGAATATAGTAATTGGAAGCAGAGGCTCGACCTCCATATGGAACCAATCGATCTACGTCTAGCATCGGTACGGGAAGCCAGAAATGCGGAGCGGCGCTTCTGCTTTGAAGTCATCACGCCCCAGTTTAAGCGTGTTTATCAAGCAACATCTGAAGAAGATATGAATAGTTGGATTATGGCTATCAATAATGCCTTACAAAGCGCCGTGGAAGGGCGTTCCTTCAAGGACAAGCCGCCGGCCACAGCCCCTGGCGATTCGAGCTTCAATGGTATGGACTTTGGCTCGATGCTCATGGGCAAAAGTCCGTCCCTCTCGCACGCACATCACCACCACCACCACAATGCGGGAGGGCTTCCCATCAGGCGCACAACCGTTGGCGCCCGTCCAGCAACATCAAGGAGCAGCAGCTTCGAAGAAAGGCCAGACAGGCTGCTCCAAATGCTCCGCGAAAACGACCAGGGTAACTCCTGGTGCGCAGACTGCGGCTCCAACAACAAGGTCGAATGGGTCTCCCTCAACCTTGCCATTATTGTCTGCATTGAATGCAGTGGCATACACCGGTCCCTCGGAACACACATCAGCAAGATCAGATCACTTACCCTCGACACGACCTCGTTCACGCCAGATATCGTTGAACTGCTTCTCCTTGTCGGCAATAGGGTGTCCAACATGGTTTACGAGGCAAAACTCGAACCGCCATTGAAGCTTACACCACAAGCCAGTCGGGAGCAACGACTCAGGTTCATTACCGCCAAGTATGTCGAACGGGCGTTCGTGGAGCCTCTTTCTCCTACCCTCTCGAGATTTGCCACGGCAGACGAGACCCTTCTGGCTGCGATCAAGCGGAATGAGATCCAACAGGTGATCTATTCCCTTGCTCTCAAAGCCAATCCGAACATCGCGGACAGGTCTAGAGGGACGCATCCAGTATTTTTGGCCCTTGCCGCCGCGGATCCGGCTCAGACATCTCCGATGCAAACGCAAACCCCGACTCCCAGTGTTGACAAAACTATCCCCTTCCCCGTGGCTGAGCTCCTTGTCCAGAACGGGGCTGAGATTCCTGCAGGCAAAGCTCCGATTCCTCTCAGTCTTGCCGCTCAAGCTTATGTCGAGATGAAACGGGGCCGCAAGGCAGCTATTGAGGCATCTGGGAGCTCGGGAACCTATGATAGCTCATCCCCCTCCCCCAACTCCTCCAGCGCTACCTTGAGCCCGGGCGATAAGCTGCAGAAAGAAAAAGAAGCAAGACTTCAGAAACGGGTGAGCGCCGGAGGGAGGTTGGCAAAGTCGCCGATCCCAGAGCGATAGAGCGGTTTGGGCGTCGTCGCTTATGGAGTGCCGTTCTTCCAGTCGGGGCGGCATACCAGGTCTGACTGATCTTACCAAAGACCTCTTTTGGTCTGTGTGTATGTACGTGTTGTACAAACTAAGGCTCTCCACTACTCATACAAAGGGAGGGAGGGGGTATGATACTCTTGTGTGTGTTTTTCTTTTTTCGTTTCTCCTTTTTTTCACTTCAAGGGCGGCCTCTTTGCGTTACTTTTTTTTTACACTCTTCACTATCATATTTTACGAATGTTTTTGTTTAGTTCTGTATGATCCAAAGCAAGCCACAGCAGTTCAACATCCCCGAAATGTTTTATGATGACTCGAGTATCTCTCTCTCTCTCTCTTTCTCTTTCTCTTTCGCGTCTGATCGGATCAGGGGAAGGACGGGAAGTCTGCAAGCTATTTTTTGGCCCTTTTGAAAACTGCACTGCAGACAGACTGATGGGAGGCTGTCATCTTCTCTAAACAAACAAACGAGCAAACAACACAAAAGGCGACGGCTCCACCAGCGAAGACCAAGAAACAAAGAGGCTTTCTTTTTTGGCTTTTTTAAAGGTACGCAATGAACGGGAGGAACCAGAAAGAGAGAATTTGGGTTGAAGGAGTGGTTGGTTGCCTGGCGTTGCCTGGCGTTGCCTGGTGGTTTCAGGGATTGGTATGGTTTGGAAATCATCTGAGAACGTGGATGGAGGGTGTGTGGGTGTTTCGTTGATATAATTTTTTATTTTTTTTTTACATGCACGCATAGGAGGGCAGCAAGAAGTAATGGTCAATTCAGAGAGGAAGGGGGGACGGAGAAGCCTAGTCGTGTGTGTGTTTGGAGTTTTTATTGTTCTTGGTCTTGTTCATGTTGTTGTCGTAGTTGTCGTTTCTTTCTATTATGAAACGACTGGCTTTACTTTCAAGGTCTGTTTTTTTTTGGTTTTTTTTTTTTTTAATCTTGGTATGGAGTAAGGGGTTGGTTGATGGCGAATTTTGCGCGTGTTGAAGCAAAACAAGGAGGAATGGTGGGTGATTGATGGATTTGTTGATTCTGTGAATCATTGATTGGTGTGTGTGTGTGTGCTGAATGGATGAGGAAATCACACACACACACACACACAAAGAAAGGTTGTTTAGGAAAATTTTGGGTAGAAAAGAAAGAAAGAAAGAAAGAGGAAGAAAGGGGATGGATGGATGGATGGATGGAGAGAAACCTTAGGTTTTTTCACTATAAATAATTCTTTTTGTATGTTCGGTATTTATGAGGACATAATAGTAATGAAATGGATATATGGAAAGCAAAACAGTCAGTCAGTCAGTCAGTCAGTCAGTCAGTCAGTCAGTCAAGTCTTGTTAGACTCAAAGTTTGAAGTGAAAGATATTGATTGATTCAGATGCTTGGTTGGAGATCCCGAGAGGCTTACCAGGTTACTCGCTTTGGAAGAGCAATAAAGGCAAAAGGGAAGGGGAGAGGGTGAACACGAGGAAATGAAGCTCGAGTGGCAATAATACGGGCTGCCACGTCAGCCTCGCTTCTTTGGAAAACGACCTACCCTTTAGCATCCGCCGTAGTCAGTTGAAAAGTACAGTGAGGTCGCAGCCTGCCGAGTCTTTGACCATTTTGATGTGTGGTATAGCACGCACTTGCAAGTCTCGTAATGTTTGTTGAGCCATAATTGGGCACCATCATGTACAGAATTCTCATTCCATTTCTCTACATGTTATTCGCTGCACTGTGTGGGTGGTATAACAAGCAAAGTACAAAAACAAAAGAAGTGCCTATATGAATTCTATCCTCTCTCCTCGGGAAAGAGAAACGAACGCACCCAATGCTTTTTTGAATCCTCCCACCATCACCCTAATACCCCGCCTGTTGGTAAATAAAAAAAAGAAAAAAGGAGTCATTGCAATGTTGTCCTGAAACCCCCATCCATCCTTCCCCAGTAATGACGATGATGAATGGCGATGAAACCCTTGGATATCTATTCGTTAAAATGACGAAAAAAGTCTAGATACCGCCCCGTTACTTTTTTGGTTGCTCTCAACTCCTTCAAGACCAAACCAAGCGATTAAGGTTGTTGTTTGAGAAGGGACTGTCCTGGCGCGGTTATTTAATCTTCCATGCCTTTGTTTCCCCCATTCAAACCATTTTTTGAAATGCTAGCGTTAACCGTTCAATCATCATCATCCGTCCGCTGCTTCTGCTGCCGACGGCGCTCAGGCAAAGCACCGCTAACGTTGGTGCTGTTGAGCTTGCGCTCGAGCTCCTGCAACTCACGCTCCTTCTGAGCCTCAGCATCGGCCTGAGCCTTGCGCACAACGGAAGTAAGTCTGTCAACGACAACCTTGAACTGATCGACTCTGGTCCCGAGTTCGCGCCACTGCTTCTCGCCGAACACGCGGTAAGTTGTGCGGTGGACAAGGAAGACCTTCTGCTTCTGCGAAAGCCTACCCTCGACAAGCTTGGCCCGGACGACATCGATGGTCCACATCTCGACATCCTCGGAGGGAATCTGAAGGGCCTTTGCGATGTTGGCGTACGGGATCTCGCGGTTGGGGGTGCTGGCGGCCAAGCTGGCAAATGTGAGCAGGCGCATCTTGCGCTGCAACTTGTCGTGATCGAGCTTCTCCTTCTCGATCCAGCCCTCATGCTCATCTCTGAAGTCGTTGTAGTCCTCGAGATCCTGCTCGGTAAAAATATCAAGGAGCTGCGAGTAGACGGGCTGAGAGTCGTTGAGCGCCTGAACGCTGGGGAGAGAACGCAAGTCTTGGAAGTCGAAGCGGGTGGGGGAAGAGATGGCCATTTTCAAAGCCTTCAGGGAGAGCCTCTGAGCCTCCTCCGAGGCGATCTCCTCCTGGTCCTCACGGTCGAAGGTGGCAATGGCCTTGAGAAGGTAGTGGTATGCCTCCCTATAATTCTTGTCAGTCTCCATCTACATCAATGCTTGTGATTATTTGCAACCACTCACTCCTCGTCGCCAGAATCCTCAGCGGCATCTGAGACGTCAACCAAGAGCTCGCGCTGAAGAGGCTCGCTGATCTGCCATTCGCTGAACCACGCATCCAAGTTCTTTAGTCGGGGCTTCAGAAGCTCGAACTGGCCGTGTTGCCTGATAAAGCGAACAATCTGCTGAAAGACCTTGTACCGGAGAGGGTCCTTCTGGTCGATGAGGTTGAAGATGGCGCTAAGGGCGTTCGCTGCGAGGGTGAAGCCGTGAACAGGAGACGATGTGACAGGCTTGAGGAGATTGCCGCAGATGGTGGGGAGATACTGCTTGGGGTCCTTGGCCTGAAGAACAAGGTGGATAAGAAGGTTGTAGGCGCCAGTAAATTCCTTCTCGGGGACCGAGTTGAGGGCATGGGAGGCCTTGACCATGGCCGAAAGCGCCTCCTCGTCCTTCTCGGTCTCGAGGAGGGGCTTGACGGCATCTCCAATGTGGAGGTAGTCAGCCATCTCCTGGGCCAGCTCGGCGAAAGAGCCGTCGACAAAAATCAACTGTGGGCTCGCCATCTTGCCGGTAGTGGTGGTGATGGTGATGAAGATGGTGTGGTGGTGGTTGGTTGGGGAGTGGAGGACGTTGTCGTCAGTGGACTCGTGGCCGGGGCGACTTTCGAGCTCACTGTTGGTCAATGGGATGGGATCGGAATGGAGTGATGCAACGGGGCAACCACTATCCTGGGAGTCCTTTGGAAAGGCTGGAGGCGAGATAGCGACCAGAGACTCGTAAGGTACTAGAGGGCCCGAGGGGGGAGTCGGACCGGTGGCAGTGGTTTCTTTGACCTTGCCCTCAGCTTTGGCCTCAGCAAACCCTGGGTCGGCAGAAATTCTCTGCCCCGCATTCGTAGCCATTTTTTGCTGTGCGGTGGGTGTTGTGTGTGGGTGCAGGTCACGTGTAATACCCGCTAGTCCAGCAAAAGTTAAATAGACGAGCGCACTAGTTGAAATCTGGCAGGTGGGGCAGATGGCAGTTGTTGAAACTTTGAACTTTTGAAGCACTGCAAGCAGCAAGCCATCGTTTTCCTGCTCTCTCGTTGCATGGCAGCTTGCGATTGTGGCAGCTCTTGAGACCTTCCTATTCAGCTAGATAATGCCCAAGTATTCTCGAACTATGGATCTTCCTGCTGTTGTTTGTTCAACCAAACCCGCATGACCTTCTACAGCAGCATCCCATCTCAAAAGGGGAACCTGGAAATTCCATCCTCCACCATCCTGGAAATGCCAAACAAACGGGAATGGAATTTGGCTTGAAAAAGATATCCATCCTTAAATCCGAATGATGGATCATTGTCTGGACTTCGCCCATATGACCAAGTCAAGAGGACAAGTACCAAATCATGATGTCAGCTTCAATGAATG
Organism: Cladorrhinum sp. PSN332; assembly: GCA_033297175.1. Taxonomy (NCBI): domain Eukaryota; kingdom Fungi; phylum Ascomycota; class Sordariomycetes; order Sordariales; family Podosporaceae; genus Cladorrhinum; species Cladorrhinum sp. PSN332. Next base: position 450,598 of record MU858823.1, on the reverse strand, counting down.
TTTGAAAGCTAATCTTGCCTTCGAGCAAAAAAAAAAAAACCACCAAAAAAACCCCCCACATGCCCTGATCGCCCGTGGGAGTGTCGGACTGGAAGTTCAGGGTGCTCACCTCATGTCGGCCGCCCATGAGCCGAAGGCGCTCTGTGACCATCATGATTTGCAGGTCTCAAAACCTTGTTTTTGCCAACAGCTGACTGGCAAAGGAGTCACACCAAGCTTTCGACTGGCAGCACCCTGACCTTCCGCTTGACCCCAGAAATCCAGACATGACCAGCCCGATGGCACTGCGACGGCACGCTCCCGAACTCAGCCCCTGCATCGGCCAAGCACCTGTCTCTTCCATAGGGTACGGATCATTGTTAGGCCCGTTGTATTTACACTCTGCTGGACGTCCTGAGTCAGCCGGCAGCCTTCCAGCGGATTGGGTGGTGCTTATTGGAGCCTAGCGTGCTGTGTGTGGGAGCTGCGGTTGCCCGTGTGTGAGGCGCGGTTCCAACTCCCCGGTCCAGGACTCCAGTTTTCCGAGCTCGAATGAACCTTGGAGGTCATCGCTTGACTTGACTCCCGTCGTTCGTTCCTGTGAGGCCTCGTTCGTTTGCCCGTTTGTCCATCGAGTCCAGGCAGGCACACCACCAGACCAGGGCTTAATCTCGCACAATCGCCCCCATTTGTCTAATTTGTCATTCTTTCCGTCGCATCACCTACTTAACTGAACGTATCGCGGTTTCCACCCGCTTGTACACCTTCCTCCGTCATGGCTCCACGGTCTGAAGGCAGCCACCTCAAGCGACCTCGCGTCTCCGTATGTACTCACTAATTATTTTATTGGCGCGAACCGTCCTTCTCCATGCCCTCGCACTTATAGGCATGTTTCACCGGTTAATACGATTATTGCAGGGCTCGCCGGTTGAAGGAGGCCAAGATTCTTTCAAGAAACCACGTCATGAACCTCGCCGCTCCGAACGCCTCTCCCAGCGCGTCGAAAACGACATTGTCAAAACCCCCATTGTGAACAAACAACACCTGCCGTCGCCAGTGACGCAGCTTGCCAGTGAGGGCACAAACGATTTCTCCAAAGAAGCAACCGCGACACCGCCAGAGGGCCGTCCGAGCCAGGTTACCAATAACCACTCCCAAGCCCTCGCTTTTAGCTCTCCTCCACAAGATACGCAGCCATTCAGTCAGACCACAGTCGACCCGAATGCTCCGCTTTCAGAGGAAGTTGAGGATGAGGTCAAGGAAGGTGTGTGGGGATATCTCTTCCCCATAGACACGCGCTACGGGGGCACATGTGTTGTCTTGAGAAAGAGAGGTGCCTGCCCGCTTCCCAACAGTGCTTCCGAAGCAGTTTCGGGCGGAACAGTCACCAAGGCGGCTGGAAGGCGAGGACCGAGGGCACTTGTGAAGGAGCAGGAGGCTTACGATAAAAAACAAGCCAGTAAGCTTCCATCGGGGGGGTACTTAATTGGGCGTCATCCAGAATGCGGTAAGTTCTGACTACAATGGTCGCGCAAAGATCGGGTGAAGAACTAACAAGTCTCAGATATTCAAGTTGATGATCCAGTAGTGTCTAATCGGCACTGCTTGCTGTTTGAAGAACACAAAGGCAATGATTCGATAGCCGTCCTTGAAGATCTTTCTAGCAACGGCACTTTTGTCCAGGAGCAACTTGTCGGAAGGAATAAGCGACGAGAGCTAAAGGAGTATGACGAGATTGCTGTGATGGACAAAGCTCGGTTTATCTTCCGATACCCAAAGAACCGGCACGCAAACGCGTTTTTGCAACAATACACGCCCATCGACAAGCTTGGGAAGGGCCACTTTGCTGAGGTTTATCTCTGCATTGAGAAAAACACTGGCCAACGGTATGCCGTCAAGGTATTCACCAAGACGCCGGGAGTCGAAGAGAGAGCCAAGAACGAGGGCTTGCAGCAAGAAATCGCCATGCTTATGGGTGTCAGCCATCCAAATGTCCTGTGCCTCAAGGGCACTTTCAATGAGCCTAATGCCGTTTACCTGGTTCTGGAGCTTGCACCAGGCGGAGAACTATTCAACTTTATCGTCCAAAAGCAGAAGCTGACCGAAAATGAGTGCCGAAAGCTCTTTACTCAATTATTCCAGGGCATCAAATATCTGCATGATCGCAACATTGTTCATCGGGATATCAAGCCTGAGAATATCCTTTTGGTTGACGATGATCTCAATGTCAAGATTGCAGATTTCGGTCTTGCCAAGATCATCGGCGAGGACTCTTTTACGACAACACTTTGCGGCACACCCAGCTACGTGGCCCCGGAGATTCTCGCCGAGACTGGTCGCCGCAAATACACCAAGGCTGTGGATATTTGGTCGCTTGGCGTCGTACTCTACATCTGCCTTTGCGGTTTCCCTCCGTTCTCTGACGAACTTACCTCGGCTGATTTTCCCTATTCTCTTTCCCAGCAGATTCGGAAGGGCAAATTCGACTATCCGTCGCCCTACTGGGATCCCATTGGAGATCCAGCACGTAAGTTGATTACATCTACGTATTGGTTTAAAGAGCTTGGGCTAACGTCGTCACAGTCGACTTGATTGATTCTATGCTGATTGTTAATCCCGAGAAGCGTTTTACAGTCGATCAATGCCTAGTGCATCCTTGGATGACTCAAAAGCAGCTCGGAGTCAACGATAGCACCAACGGTCTGGTCAGCGGCATCCAGGGACTTGAGATGAACCGTCGTGGTGTTGTGAGAGAGCGGACACTACTCAGCTCCATTAATACGGTACAGGTCACTAGGGAAGTTCCAGGGAATGGCAACATGCCCGACGTCAAGGTGTTTGCCAAGAACCCCGAAACCAAAAAGGAGGAGAGGCCTGACGACCGGCGCGATGCTGAAGAGTTCTCTCAGATGGGCGGTAAGGGCGATCAAGTCCTCTATGGTGATGAGGACAGCCATTACTCGGCGAATGACATTGCCGGCGGTAAGCCCAAGCCTAAGGGTAAGGGCAAGGGCAAGGTGAACGGTAAATGAAGGAGTAGAGACTGATTGACGACTGAAATGGGAACTAATGTTTGGAACATTGGATGGAGGCATAATGGGTTTGGCACTCAGCTTTTAGTGTCATATGGATCTTTAAGTGGTGCTTTGGTCTGCTTTTATGAGGAGTTGGGCGGAAACTGGGTCTGGGTGTTTTCTTGATTTGTTTCAAACACGCTTTATCAAGCAACCTAGGTGTGGTCTGCTGGTTCTTCTTTCTTGCCCTAAACTTCGATCTTGTATTTTTTTTGGTTTAAATGGATATTTCCAGCATTTCTATATCTTTTCCTGTTTTCAGCACCAACAAAAAGTTTGCAGTGGGTTATTAGTTGCGAGATGGAACACAGCGGTTGCTTAGCATACAACACACTCACATATCTTCTGTGGTTGAGCTTGCAACTGAGAAGGAGAAACAGATAGAAAACAAAACATCTATGTACATGATGGAGACAAAAATCGTATTTATTTGTCATTTCAAAAGAGAAATATTCTGTACAATGACTTTAAAAGGATATATATATAAAGTGAACATGACCAACAAAAAAAAAGGGGGGGTGGAAAATGGAAATTTATTAATCAATGAATGATGTCCCCGCCCCCCCTCCCCCCCTTCACGCCATCGCCATATCGCTTCCCTTTCTAAAAAAAATCTATAAAAAAATAAATCTATATAATCCCCCCACCCCCCCCCCCCCCGGGTTTTCCCAACTCGCTTGCTTGCTTTACTTGACTTGATAGACTCTCAATACATCAAGAAAAGAAGAAAAGAAAAGAAAAGAAAACAAAAAGGGCTCCCCTGATACTACTACTACTACTACTACTACTACTACTACTACTACTACTACTACTACTACTACAATATGTATATAATAATCTAAAAGTTCTCACCCAGCTTCTTAACCAACTTGTCCCGGGTATCCTTGTAAACCTGCTCGGGCGAGGGCGTGGAATCGACCTTGATCACCCTTCCTTCCTTCTCGTAGTGGTTCACGACGGGCATGCTGGTCTCGACGAAGGTCTTGAACCGCTTGCGGATGCTCTCGGCGTTGTCGTCGGCGCGGCCGCTCGTCTTGCCCCGCTCGAGCAGGCGCTCCTCCATCGTGTCCTCCGGGCAGTCGTAAAACAGGACGAGCCTGGCGGGGCAGACCACCTCCTCGAACTTGAAGGCCTGGTCCATCTTGCGGGGGAAGCCGTCGATGAGGAAGCGGGCTTTGGTGGAGGAAGACTTATCCGAGGAGATGGTGTCCTTCATTGCGTTCTCGAGCAGGGCGACCGTCACTTCCATGGGGACGATGTCGCCGTTCTTGATGCAGTCCTTGATGAGCTGGCCGTACTGGGAGCCCGGGCGGTCCTGCTCGGCGCGGAGGAGGTCGCCGGCCGAGAGGTGGGTGAAGGAGAAGTCCTTGACTAGATTGGCGCATTGGGTGCCCTTGCCTGCGCCTGGACCGCCGAGGACGAAGATTACGGTTACGTCGGAGGGGGAGAAGGTCGGGGTGGTGGGCTTGATGCCATCTTCGGAGGAGGTGGGTTTGGTTGGTGGCATTTCTGTTTGGGAGGATAGGAGTGGTCAGTTTGATAGGGTTGCAGGTTATTTTGGCAAGGTTGAATGCGGTAATAGAGGTGTGATGGGGTGATTGGTAGTGAGAGGAGGGAAAGCAGATGGCTGTTAGGTGTGCTCAGGGTTGGTGGTTCTTTGCCTCAGATTTGTCGTGAAACCTGGGTCCTGACCTTTTGCCCAACGCCACTCTCCCCCCTTTTTTTTGCCCAAGTGTACCCATGTAGTGGAAGGAAGGTTCAAGTAAGGAACTCACCTTTGCGCCTGTTAACCAACAGGATGTAACCAGAAGAACCAAAAGCAATGACAATCACAAACGGCCAGAACTTGACCTGGTTGGGGTTCCGTGGTGGTGGTGGGGGTGGGCTGCCGCCGCCTTGGGAGCTATAGGATCGGAACGAGGAGGAGGAGGAGGAGGAGGAGGAGGGCTGCTGTTGGCACTGAAAGAGAGACTGCGACACGCCGGCACGACGGGGAACGGGAGCCTTGACCGACGAAGCAGAAAGGGAAGAAGCGGCTCGTCGAAGCTGGTGCTGAACCTGTGGGCGTTGCAGAATGCCGCTTGTGGTGGTGGTGCTGCGCATCAGTTGCCGCCAGGCTTGGCGCCCGGAAGCAGCAGCAGCAACAGCAGGAGTCGCGGCGGGCATTGTGACGAGTGCAAGGAAAACACGCTTGCTGCACGATGACGAAGTTGGGGTCGGGCGGTTCGCCGAGTCTCGTTTGTTTGGTGGCCTGCTTTCTTTCTTCCTTGGTTGCTTCCTCGTTCCAGAAGGCTTCGTTCTGTGTGTGTGTGTGTGTGTGTCGCGCGTCGGTCAGTTTTAGTCTCAGGTATGGATCAGGAGAGGCTCGCGATGGAGCTCCTTGGGGAATTTAGAGATGCGCCCAAAAATAAATTGTTAGTGTCATGTCATGTCGTCTCCTTTGGCTCCAATCTCAAAATCCAATCTCATGCACGCTGTGGGGGGAGGACCCCTGTGACGGTACGCGAATACCAATTATACCACCCTTTTTATTCTTCTTCTTCTTCTTCTTCTTCTTCGTGGGACTGATTCCCTGCATCACATGCCGTCGCGCTGCAAGAAAGAATTGATTCACTTGACGCCGCCCGAAGAAGCGGTTGACGACACTGATTGCCCAATCTCACGCTTCCGATTCCGAGCCGCTGTCACAGTCACAGTTGGAACGTTGGGAAACGCAAAAGCTGTAACACGGCGCAAATTTTCACCCTCCATCATGGGATGACAGTTGACAGAATAGAGTTCAGACGGAATTTTTGTTCAATTTTTCTAAATAGAGATATTTTCAACGTCTGTTTCTTGTATCATCTCTTCCCCAATGCTACCAGGCTTATCCTCATCATATCTCGTCATACTTTTGCTACATGGTTTGCTCACAGACTTGGATGGCTGTTTTGCTTTGCAAGTTATTGGTGCGTGTAATGTACAATCCTCCCATTAGATGGTGTGTAAAATAAGTGCCAAATTCAAGAGTTATCCAGCCCAACGCCGTTGGTATATCCTAATAAAAAAAACAAAGAAAAAAAGTGAAGTATAAAAACGACTGTCTTGTCGAAAAAGGGAAAAGAAGAGAAGAGAAATAATATGCAAAAACAATCACACGGTCACCCTTTTATCCCACATAAACTCGTCACCCCCAGAACCACTCTACCGCGGAATATTGAAGGTCGTTTGAAGCGGTGGTGGGCTCTTGATAGCCTGGCCAGCGTACGCTCCCGGAATCGGGACGGCTTCATATTGTTGCTCGCCTTCCGCCACAGGTGCGTGCCCGCTGACGGTGAATGCGGGCGCGTTGGGAGTGGTGGGAGAGAGGTCTTCAGCTGTGGGTGGCTTATATCCAGCCTTTGGTGTTGATGGCGTGGCGGGATTGGCCTTGGTGGGTGGTGCTTGGAGCTTGAATCCGGTTTGCTTGGGAGTGAAAGTCGATTCAGGAACGACAAGGTTCTTTCCGCCGGGAGTGAATGGCGAAGCTGTGGTGTCCTCCTGAATGTCGCCCAGGTTCTTGTAGGCGGCGGGTGGGAAGCGAGGCGAGAGAGCATACTGCGAAAAGGCAGGAGACTTGGGACCGAAGCCAGGAGTGTTGGGTGCAGACTGAGTGCGCAGTTGAGCGAGGTAGAGATCGGAGCGGGCCTTGTCGCGCATGTCCATCGACTTGTGAAGCTTGCGCTTCGACCAGTAGCGGTAGAAGACGATGCTGTAGAGGGTGATGCTGATGATCTCGACGACCAGTTCGATAATGATGCAGATCAGGGTCCAGTCCTGCAGACGGCAGACAAGTGCGTAGTCGACATTCTGCCCTTGGAGTTCCGAGCGCCGGTTCTCGACACAAGCCCATCCCCACATATCCTTGTTACCGCTGTTCTGCTTCGAGTTCTGGAGGATTCCGGCAGCCGCTGCCCACATGGCCATGCTGAAGATGAACCAGCCGACGGCGAACAGGGTATAGTAGACTCCGACCTTCTCTGCCCGCTGGTGTCCACCACGGCAGTATCCGATAAACACTACAACGCAGATGCAAAGTGAGACACAAGAGCAGGCAAGGACGACCTTCTGTGGCCAGGTGTTGGTGTTTTCGGCCCAAGCGGGAAGTCCGCTCATGGCCGGGAGAGCTCTGGTGGCATTGAAGATGGCGAACGAGGCCGAGATCATGGACAAGATGATAAGACTGCAGCTGAAGTTCACACCACGAAGGGCAAACTTGGCCATGCGAACACGGGTTTTGATTTTCTGCGAGGTTGTTAGATTACCATCACCACAATCCCATGGTTCCAAAGCCGTTTACTCACCAAATCCCGTGCCTGGTCCTTCTCTGTGCGCTTTTCTCTGGCCTCGAAGTTCGCCTCTTCTCTGAAGGTCGGGCTGAGAGGGTTCAGACCGCGACCGGGAGTTCCTGGTACTCTCATGGCGCTCTTCAAAGGTGACCCTGGTGTCATTGGCACAGGAGCAACTGATTCCCGGTTGTCGGCAATGTAGCCGAATCCAACATCTCCTGGCTGGGCCCTGGTGAACTGTGACTTTTGGTTGTCGGCGAATGGGTTCCTCTGGGCGTCGACTGGTGAGTGAATCGAGGTGGCTTCGGCAAATCGGGGCGTCCTGGGAGGCTTGTGCAGAGATGAGGATGTGGAGGATGAGTCCGTCGACGACACAGAGCCGGCAGACATGGTTCGGATAGGTGTCAGGTTCAGGGCCAGCGGCCGCTTCTTCTCGTCGAGGCCCATCGTGATGAGAGGCAACGACGGTGTCGTCGGTTTCTTTTTTCTTTCTTTTTCTGTGGTGGTGTTGTGGCTTTCTTCTCTGATATACGGGATGCAAAGTAAAAGTGAGCAGAAGGAAGAGACCGGTCTTCTACTTCAACCAAGACGCAAAGACGATGAGATATGCAGTTCAAAGGCACGAGGATACTGTGCAAGCCTGGGAAAGGAAAGATGTTATGAGAGTCCAGCTGCCAGAGAAGAGAAGTTCCAGAAAAAGCTGGCGTCCTCTGATGGGGGGTGGTGGTGGGATTTGAATAGCCGCTGTCTGCTACCACTTACACCGCATACGGGTGTGCGGGCCTCGTTGCTGCATGGGGGTGTGAGTGAATGGTCCGATCGAGGGAGGGCGACGGGAACATTGGGGTGCAATGGAGAATACTTACACGCTGGGACAGGGGGGGCCGACAAGTATCTGCTCGGAGCGGGCACTCTGATAGGGCAACTGAGAGGCTGCCAATAAACACCGGGCGACTCGTGATGGAGAATTTAGACGCCCACTGGAGAGACGGAGCGGCACTGGGGAGAGGTGCTAGCTTTTGCTGGGCGGCCCAGAGAGCGACCGCCGTCTGCAGATGTGCCGAGGGAGGGAGCTTAAGTGTGTCCGTGTTCCTGCGTCTCGACGGGAAACGTGGAAACCTCTTGACGATACGATCCCAATTGTGAAAGGATTGGGAATCGAGTGACGATCACAACCTGGAAAACCTAAAGAGGTGTTCTAGACAGCCAGGAAAGCGGACGAGGAGTGGGAATCATTCTGAATATAGCACACTACCTTGACTAGTACCGATACAGAAAGAAAGGCCAACGGCGGGGGTGCCATGGGTGATGGATGGTTGAGCGTGATGGCACCAGAGTGCGTGCATATGTGACTCCGAGAATACAGCTTACACTTAGACTAGGGCTCCGTTCAACCATCGGCTATCCGTACCAAGCTTCCATTTCCAGATCTTCACCATCCATGACCGGCATCGTACACCGTGCTCTCATCTTATGAACGTTTTGATGATATGACGATCTCTGATAAAGGATGTGCTCTTTGAAGAGATGAAGCTGGCGGTATTGCTTGGCGGCTACACGTCGTCACAATTCCAGGATGGGGCTCGCACCTCGCTGCAAGTGCCTCGAATCCATTGGATGCGGGCGGCTGGTTCAGTTCTGCCGAACTGAAAAGAGGTTGGCCTGTCGTCGGCGGGAAGTCAAGCCAAGAGCTGGGAAAGGCAGGAAAGCGCACGAAATGACAGGGAAGGAAAGGCAATGTGCGCAATGTGGCCTGTGGTTGGGCGGCAAGAGGAAGAGAAGCGACCAATTCGCAGCTTCCCCGGCCTCGACTCAACAACGATTGTTCACGGCCCCTGTCGACATCCAGCACCCTTGCAACCAATGATCTGCAGCAAAGCGGGTGGGTCAAATTTTTCTTGAAAACAGGCGTCCAATCACAGAGCTAATCGCCGTGATGCAGCTGCCGGTCATGCATCTGGGCGGTAAGCCGTGCCACAAGCGGCCGAGCATCCCCTCAATGCCCAGCCTTTGGCGTCCGAGTTGTGTTTGTCACTCACAGACTTCTCTTCTCCCCGTCTCTTCCCTTAGGTCGGTGGCACAACGTGCGACCCAAGCTCTTTTTTTGTGTATCATTCCACCATAAAACGGGAGTCAAGAACCCCGCATTTTGATTATACAGCTCCTTCTTCTTCTGAGATGAGGTAAGAATCGGAAGAGAACAGAACCAACAGCATGAGTTAATATCAAATTCTATTATTTGTTTCAACCGAGCCTACCGAAACATTGTAGCATTGTAGCCGATGCAGTCAGCGCTACCAACGACTCGAGCGATTATTTGCATCAATTTGGAAGAACTAGTTGCCATGCTTGGCATATTAATCTATCTGGTTCGGGTTGTGTGTCTGTGGGCATTCCCCAGAAGAAGAGGAACTTGTATTTCATGACTATGAACCAAGGTGTCATGCAGGCTCACTGCATGGACACAAAACTTGGCGACTTGATAAATACAGTATTAATAGCTTGCGCTCACCATCGCATCTGCTCGGTGACTTGCACGGCGGCATCGGGATTGCCTACTTGTAGTCAACCAACTAAATCTGGCGGGTGTGATTTGGCTATCGGTAGGTAAGCTGAGCATGTGGGTGTGCAACGGGCAACATAGCAAGAAAAGCGGATAAAAGTTCAACTGGTGTGGAGGGCTCATGTTCCATCGAACCAAGAACTAAACCTCTCGGCAGCCTGCAAAAACCTGCCCATCACACACCCACCCAGCACGCAGTATACTATATTTATATAGTCGAGAGGCGAACATTTCTTCTCACCTCCCACCCGCGGCATCTCAGTCTTTTCTTGCCCCCACCCCGTCAATAGCCTCTGCCGTTGAACGGACCACCCAGCAGGACGGTAGGTATTCTTACAAACAGATCTGTCAACGAGGCTACTGCTCTTCGCCATCTTTGCGTCACCGAACTCATCAGATAGATTGGTCTCGCCCCACAGTCCCGTGAGCTTGGGTGAGATACTTGCAGTAGATACCTAGAAATATCTTGTCTTCGGTACAGGAACGCCACGTTGTTGGTTCTGAGAGCCGATAACGGGTCAAGAGATTTATTTTAGCCCACACAGATCCAGAAAAGCGAGTCACGAGAACTTTCCGGCCTTCTTGTGCTGCCCTGGGCCGTGGGGGATGTTTGTCTCTGTCCCACGAGCCTTTTCCCGGGAAAGGAAAAAAAAAAAGCCCCCTGCCTTAGATCGAGAATGTATACCGAGAGACAAGACACAAAAAAAAACATCCTTCATTCGCTCGTGTGCTTTGCTTCAGGGTGCCACATGGTTGCTTCTCTTCCTTCCGGCTGCTTGCCATCCCGAAGAAACCCCCAAGGCAACTCTGGGCCTTTCTCCTCAGCCTCTGAGGCTGAAACAGCATTTTATCATGATTGCCCCGGAAGCTGAACAAGTAGTGCGTGTGTAGTGGTTGCGGACAACGCGTGTTCTTGTTTGTGGCTTATTCAGACTCAACTTCTCAAGTTACACATAAAACGGAGTGAATACGAGTATCTATTCTACAATTTTTCTTCCTTTTTTTTACGTCTCTATGAGGCACCGTTGTGCGCATGAACTGCCCCGACAGCATGTTTCCAGACCACGAGGAAAATTCAGCACTGAAAAAGGTCCAGGCTCTATTCTGCTGTTCCACTGCCTCACCGTGCAGTAAGGATGCAGTCCCAAACGGCCATAAACAACCAACCACCCAGTTCACTAAACCTTACATCCAGTCGTTTGATATCTTCACGTTCATCATGAGACAAAGGGCCAGGGCCATCTATCTTCCTTCTTTCCTTCTTTCCTCCCTCCCTCAATAACCCAATAACATGTAAAAACCGACCTGATCCTTCCCAATATCGCGGGTGGCAGATGCGGGCACAAACCAGTAAATTATTTCGTGACAAGTCATTTTTTGACATCCAATAAGATAGAGTCTACCCTTCCTCCCCCCCCCCCCTTCCCCTCTCTCTCCCTTCCTGAGAGCTGATGAACAACTCTTACTTGTTACATACTCTGTCAGTCAAAGGACCAAAATGCCGATTTGGTATGGTAGAATGAATGTGAGTAAAGGCTTACATTACAGTGAAATAACAAACGGGACGAGCTTAAGCATCTAGATAGAAATAGAGATAGACAGCCCTGTTAATTTGGAATTTGACGATATGAGGCTTGTCGAAAGGCAACAATGAAGCAAGAAAGTTTGGGCATCAATAATTAGGTTACTTCGCAAGCTTAATGAGAGAGAGAGAGAGAGAGAGAAAGACAAGAAGCTACTAAAAGTACCAGGTGAATAGATGATGGAAGTTGTGCTAACATTCCATCCATCACCTAACTGATGTTGGACTTGAGGAAGTAGAGCTCAGGTACCGCCCTTCCTCCCTCTTGTCCACCATACGATAACCACCTATCATCAGTTACGGTAGTGTCCCCTTAAACTATACGATCCAGACTGTATCAAATCAATTGGCACAGCTCACCCACATCTGAACTATCCCAAGCCGTGCTTTTTTTTCTGACCATCCTCATTTATTGACGTATCTTCTCCCAGCCTGTGGAATTATCTGTTGACGTTTCCCCAACCGTCCAGTGCATGCCCCAAACCATATCATTATGCGTTAGGGATATCCCAATCACTTCTAAACTCGATTTTTCTTCATTCATAGCGCTACCTCGGAGACGTGGAGATATAGCTCTTAAAAAAAAGTGATATAGATAAACGGCACCACTCAAAAAAGAACCTCTACCGACCCAATTTTAGCTCAGCTTTTGATCTACCAACAAAAGAAGAAGGTCGTGTCCCAAATGCTCGTCCCTTTATTTTAGTATGCGCGTTTCTCTACACCCTATGTCCAGCACAACTTTTAAGGGTAATGAGTCAAATTCCCATGGCCCTTGAAACCTCCCATATGTCGCGCGTAAATTCATGCTTTCCCATTATTGCAAGATGTCAGCCCAAAATAGTACCCATTTTAAGAGCTCGAAGGCTCAAGAGTCACACCACTAGAGACAACGTTAGCTGCCGTGCTTCATTCAATCATGATATGTGGGGTAGAAACTTACGCGGCGATGGTGGCCCATCCGATGAGACGCCAGTGCTTCTCGATACGTCTGCTGAGTGCAACCTTCTCACCAATGTTTGTGCAAGCAGGACTGGTAAGCTGGAGCTTGGCGGCATCCTTCTTGATGGCAACAACCTTGGCACCGGTAGAGGTGGAACCGATGTTCACCATGATAACCTCGTTCTTGGCCAACTTGTCGACCTTGGCCTGCTTGCCGTCGGCGGTCTTGACACCGAGAAGACGGCGCAAGAGGTAGAAGTTGACTTCGATTTCGCTGTAGATCTCAGGAAGGCGGCCCTTGAGACCAAGGACGAAACCAACGAGACGATCGGCTCTGCAGAGGGTAGGATCGATGCGAGTGCCGACACCAATGAGACCGCCGGGGACGGCATATTTGAGGTCGTTGGCCTCAGAGTTGAGAGAGACGATTCTGCTGAAGATGGGGGTGCACTTGAGGTCACCCTTGTCGTCACGGGTAACAATACCGGGGCGAATTTCGATCTCGTCACCGAGCTTGAGCAGACCGTGAAGGATACTGCCACCGGCGACACCACCCTTGAGCTCCTCAATCTCCGCGCCGGGCTTGTTTACGTCGAAAGAACGGATAACAATCATGTGTGGGTCCATGGAGAAGTCCCTGGGGGGGATGGGGATGGTGTTCACAATAGCGTCGTTGATAGCGTCGATATTGAGCTTAAGCTGGGCGGAGATGGGAATGATGGGCGACTTGCCGGCGACGGTACCGCGAATGAACTTAAGAATTGACTCGTGGTGTGTCTTGGCGGCCTCTTGCCTCATCAGATCGACCTTGTTCTGAAGAATGATGATCTTGTCCAGCTTCATAATTTCGATGGCGGCCAAATGTTCAGAAGTCTGGGGCTGAGGGCAAGATTCGTTTCCGGCAATAAGGAGAAGGGCGGCGTCCATGACGGCGGCGCCTGACAACATGGTGCTCATCAAAATATCGTGACCGGGGCAATCGACGAAACTGTTTTAGTATTAGCGAATCCATGACCGGGCATACTTCAATACCAGAGGGGATGCTTACGAGACATGGCGGAGAAGCCTATATCTGCCAGTGCAGCCCTCGCGCTCGCAAGGAGGGTCAACCTCCTTGTCACTCTTATAACTCCGGTAGCATGTCGGCCGAGGGCACTCTGGGCTATCGCACTTGTAGATCTTGGCGTTGGCATAACCAAGCTTGATGGTAATGTTGCGAATCAGTTCGTTCTTGAAACGGACAGTCTGCACGCCAGAGATAGCCTTGACGACGGTCGACTTGCCGTGAGCGACGTGACCGATGGTGCCGATGTTGATAGTTGCTTGCCGTGCAATAATTTCGGGAGTCAAGGGGGTGAGGGTGGAAACATCGAGGTCCTTGGGCTCGGTCTGAGGTGGGAGGTAGGGTCTCTCAACAGCTGGCGCGGGGGCGGCCTTCTTGAGGGCGGACTTTGGCTTCTCAAGGGTCTCAGCATCTGACTCCTGGCCCTGGGCATCAACCTGGGACTCGTTTCCGGAGTCGGAGTCGGACTCGATGTCGTTGCCGAATTTATCGTTGGCCGACATGGTTGCGGATAGCGTCGCGGGGTACCTGGTAGCGATTTTTTCGTTGCCCCTCGTGTGGTTTTTGTCGGGATTTCTGGCGGTATCGGTGCGCCTAGATTGTATTATGTCTCGGGAGTTCGAGGCCGAGATAGCTTCTGCAGGTATGCGGTGGAGTTGGTCCGAGAAAAGCGACTACTTCCAGGCTGTTGCAGGAGGATACTTGGTCGATATTTCAGAATTTCGTGTGCAGTCAGTCATCGGTAGGCTTTGCGACTTCCTTGTCGGTCGCTGCATCGAAGAGTCACTAACTGAAAAAGGTTTAGTGGCACATGCCCCACCATCATCTGATAACGCCGATAAGGCCTTCGGGCTGCTTGTTGACCTACCAAAAGGGTGGGAGCTCTTCTGCTCTTAGTGTAATTAATTCAAATTCAAAATCCAAGGTACATAGTTCAAATTCAATCATCGTAGAAGCTGCCTTTTATATAACCTTCTCATGTTGCTGCTTCCTATCTTGAGATGGCTCAGCATCACCAAAAGCGGGCGATAAAAAAGTTGACTTCGAGTTGTTTGATCATTCATCCATCCTTTCATTCATTCACTGGAGTGACAATACCAAACACCGAACTGCTACCAAGCGATTGTTCCTGGGTTTACCAGTCCGGCCGGTTGAAGAAAAGCCTAGAGCTATGACTGTCCTACTTGATGGAGCTAAGAGACAGGGAATAGATGCAGCAACTAGATGGAGCTTGAATTATCATGAGTTGCTACTTTTGAGCAGGAGAAATGTCTTTTCTCCCGGGGTTCCTTTTGTCTATATTAAAAATTACTGTATCCGTAGTTCCTGACTACTTCCCGTTCATTAGTTACTTTCTGACCTTTCTTGCATGCTTCACCAGATTTTCTATCACGCCTTCAAAGGCTTCCCGGTCTCCGATTTTCCCATCCGTCTTCTTTTGCCAATACCCAAGCACCTCTTTGGCCGTGACTTGCATGGCCTCAAGCTTGCGTACGTGCTCCTTTAATTCCTGATCAGTCATGCCATTGAGAGCTTCATCAGTCATACAAAGCTGCCTGGCGCTCATGAGATCAAATGCCTTTTCCGAGTCAATAGTCTCTGACTTCTTCCCCTTGCCACTTGATGATGATGTGTTCCCTGACGTCGCTGTTCCTGCAGCCGGTGCAGAAGAAGGTTTGGGATTACCCTGAGAGTCCACAGAAGTGCTTGACGCGTCTGCAGCGTTGCCTCTCACCCTCGACAGGGAGCGAGGTGAGTCTGTGCTCCGCAATGAACCAGTTGAAGTCGTACGATGGAGAGATGGGAGCACGAGTTTCTTTTGTTTCGATGCCGGAAGGATCTCATCCAAATCGACCGGCACACCCAGGGAAACCAGAAAGAGCCGTCGGATGCGGGAGCGAATCCAGTCTGGCGGTTGAAGCGGAGGGGGTGCGACCAGCTGAGACCAGAGCGAGGCGGACCGAGGCGTGAGAAAAATTGGATGATCTTTGGCCGAAAGAGATGGAAGGGGAGGAATCGAGTCTGGTGATGGAAAGAGCGCAGACAGGTAGGGCTCAACAAGATCCTGAATTTCGGAGCCATCGAGGTCTTCAAAAGAGGGAATGGGCTTGCTCAATAGTCAGTTGTGCTGCAAGGGAAATGATAAGAGCCCAGAGGGGGGATGGTCAGGCTTACAAAGGACAAGGCAGGGGCAGATGGAACCGGCGCCGGCGGTGGAGGAGCTGGCGCTGCCTCCTCGGCTTCTTGAAAACCGGCATCGAAATCACCAAAGTCCCCGTCATCTCCGCCTTCTTCAAAGTCGTCGAAATCATCCCCAAATTCATCATTATCATCTCGCTCATTGCCTTCGCCATCATCAGCTTCCTCAAAGGTATCATCATCCTCAGGAGGTGCTAAAGATAGTGGACTCATTGGAGGTGGTTTAACGGGAGTACTTTGAGAGGGTGATGATGGAGTATCTACGCAGGAGAACAATACGTCAATACAAGCTATAGAGAAAGCCAGAAAAGGCAAGGCTACGCATCCGTACCATTGGCTTCACCATTCTCCTCCACTGTCCCGTCAGCCTTGATGGTTAGGTCGGGGTGCGGATCCGCCTTGTGCTTCTCCTCCACTTCCGCATGTGTTACAGCACCCTCATCATCCGGCGATTCCTCAACAACTGTCTTGGGAATCGGGTGACCGCCAGGGGTCAAGGGACGGGCCTCAGAAATCGTCTCGGGAGGGGTGGGATGGCTTGGGTCTGGAATGATGGCTATCTCGTCTGGTTCCGCATCACCCTCCCTCAGGCTGTAAGCCTTGGTGCCCGGGACTTCCCCATATGCAGGCTTGTCATCGACCCTCTCGACTCTTGTTCTCGGAATCGGCGAGGCCGGTGTAGATGTTACGGGCCCAGACTGAGCATCGGAGTAGTGTTCCTCGGAATCAGATTCGGCTGGGAGATAAGTCAGTTTTGCGCCAGGTCACCAGACACAGGAGGATGATGGCTGAATAACTACCTAACTCATGGGCACCGGGGTCCACGGTACCTCGCCTTTCAGGAGGCGACAGGCTGTTACGGCGTTCAGACGACATGATCTCCGGCTGGAAGAGCGGGGAGATGCGATTGGTCCACACGCCCACTGAGCAGAGCGCGGGGAAGATGTGTGGGGGTTTAGTGAGACGAAGGAAGCACAAGCTTGAAGCCCCCAAGGAGAGAGCACAGGGAAATCAAAGAAGAAGACAAGAAAGAGGAAGGCAGGCGGTCAATATTCTAGGTCAAGTGGAAGTTGGGTATTCATACATTGGAGGGCAACAGACATGCGACTTCTCCAATAGAAGATTGTGGACACTTGGGGAGGGGGTCGGCTGATGCAGTTCGCGATAGGACACTGGTTCGGCCGGTGGAGGTGGTGGACATGAAAGACAAGACAGCAAGGTGCGGAGAACAACCCGGCCGACGAGGTGCTCAAAACCATGGAAGGTTGTGGGGCCCAGTCCCCTTATGACCCACTTAAAGGTGGGGTCAAGCCACAGACAAAACATTGATGAGTCTTCAGCCTTCTCATCCCAAGTTGAGCTTCGCAGAACGTCATTGGTGGTTTTTGTGAGGCTGAACCCGCCCCAGTCTTTTTCACAGCACCGGCGCGCTTGCGCTTGACAGCAGCTGCCAAAAAGTCCATCTCGCGACTGAACCTTGGTCGGTATTCTTCGATCTCCAAAACATTGGAAAAGGGTTTCATAGCGACAGCATCACAATTACGATTCCCCCGCAAATCGCACGATTCGTTCAGTAATTACAATTGTGCCCGTCATTAATTGTGTCGAATAGCTCGACAGTGTGTTGGAAAGGGTCTCTGTTTACTCTCTCCCTGGACGAGCGACTGGGGTCGGGCCGCAGCTCTTATCGCCTTGACGACTTCGAGCAATTCCCAGCCATAACGTTTGCGCCCACGGTGGGATCGGTCGCGACTCTCAATTAGCACCTAAAAGAGTTACAGCATTGCAATCGTCGACGATGGCTTTCAACTTTGGAACCCCGAGTTCCGGCGCCTCTTCAGGTCAAACGCCCGCATCATCGGCTCCAGGTGCTGGTGGTCTATTTGGAGCTGCCGCTTCTTCCACAGGAACTCCATCATTCAACTTCGGTAACACGGGCACTCCGACTTCGAGCACTCCTAAGCCCGGCGGTATGTTTGGCAACACCACCTCGACAACCACAACCACTGGCCCAAGTCTCTTCGGTACGACGGCTTCGTCAACGCCATCGGCTGCTGCGCCAGCCTCTGGAACATCACTTTTCGGTACACCAACTGCTTCATCTGGTGGTGGGCTTTTTGGAGGAGTCGCTAGCAAGCCAGCTACGGGTGGCCTCTTCGGTAACACATCATCCACACTTGGTTCTGGCCCAGCAGCACCCTCTTCCGCAGGAGGCTTGTTTGGCAACAAACCAGCCGGAGCTTCTACCCCGACGACAACTGCGCCGGCGGCCGCGGCGGGTGGCTTATTCGGCGGTGGTGCTGGCGCACCGGCTTCGTCCCAGCCAGCCGCGACAGGTGGTATGTTTGGTGGAGCTACAACAGCAGCGTCGCAACCAGCAACGAGCACAACGGCAGGGGGCATGTTTGGAAACGCATCTACTGCCACTCCTGCGAAGCCCCTATTTGGAGGGATTGGCGGAGCGCTTGGCTCAACCACTCCCGCCGGTGCTCCTCCAGCTGATGCATCGAAGCCTGCTGCCGGCGGTCTCTTTGGTACAAAGCCTGCTGCTCCTGCTACTACTTCTGCTACTCCAGGCGGGCTCTTCGGCGCAACATCCTCGACTCCGGCCTCGACGGGCGCTGCGCAACCGGCAGCTGGCGCAACTAATTCACTATTTGGTACCAAGGCACCAGCAGCTTCAACAGGCGGCTCTTTGTTTGGATCGGCCGCACCTGGCGCCGCGCCTGCCGCGGCCACAACAGCACCTGCTGCCTCCACTGCCGTCGCAGCCCCTAAGTCTCTGTTCGGAGCTGCTGCAACTACCGCGGCGCCTGCTGCTACTACGGCGACTGCCACTACCACTCCCGCTCCAACTGCCGGAGGGTTGTTTGGAGCCAAGCCAACCACCACTATAGCAGCTACCACTACCACGGCCGCCCCTGCTGCCACAACCACATCACTCTTCGGTGCTGCTGCGCCGGCATCAACTGCAGCCCCATCTGCCACAAACGTGAATAACACTACTGCCGCCGCGCCAGCTGCTGGAGGTATGTTTGGTACTAAGCCGGCAGTCGGAGTTACACCCGCTGCCGCCACAACAGCTGCGGCGCCCGCAGCAACTACCGCCGCGGACGGGAAGACTGCTGCCCACTCAGCCTCCACCATGGGCCCTGTGTCAGTTCTTCCTCGCCTCAAGAACAAAACCATGGACGAGATCATCACTCGATGGGCGACCGACTTGTCCAAGTACCAAAAGGAGTTCAAGGAGCAAGCCGCCAAGGTCAGCGAGTGGGATCGTATGCTGGTTGAGAATGGCGAGAAGATTCAGAAGCTCTACACAAGCACCTTTGAGGCCGAGCGCGCTAGCCACGAGATCGAGCGGCAACTTGCCAGTGTTGAGGGCCAGCAGGAGGAGCTTGGCGCCTGGCTGGAGCGTTATGAGCAGGAGCTGGATGATCTGTACAGCAAGTCCGGCAACCAAAACGACCAGACTGCTGGCCCCGACCAGGAGCGGGAGCGCACCTACAAGTTGGCCGAGAAGCTGACTGATCGGTTGGACGATATGGGCAAGGATTTAACCAAGATGATCAAGGAGATCAACGACATGTCTGGTACCCTGAGCAAGGGGAACAAGCCTGATGATCCGGTACGTTTTCCTCTTTTACCATGTGATGGTTCGCTTTTTACTGACTGTAACGACTTTTAGTTGAGTCAAATCGTCCGCGTCTTGAATGGCCATCTTTCTCAGCTGCAGTGGATCGACACCAACGCCGCGGAGCTCCAGTCCAAGGTTACGGCTGCCCAGAAGGTCACGGGAAACATGGGGCACAACACCTCGGACCCGGAGACGCACGCTGCCGAGAGCTTTTACCGGTCGTATAGAGGTGGATTCAAATAGACGTAGAAAGGGGTTAAGAGGAGGGAGGGGAAAGGGAGAGTTGGTGTTTGTTTATTGAGAATAGGAGGTGAAGAGAGAAAAACAAGGGGTGGATCAGCGGCAACGGAACGGTGGTACCATGTCAAGGGAATAAATGTTCAGCTGTTGGGTTAATGGGAAGGAGTTTATGCGAGAATTCATTCACAAGAAAGGTTGATACCGGTTGATAGAGACCAAAAGAGAATGAAAGAGAATAAACAAGGCAAGAAAACAGGATCATAGAAGTCTGATAAGATGAATCGTCACCTACTTGATTTTTTTATCACACTTGCCGTTTGTAGCAAGAGAGAGCAGAGTGTTGGCTACTCCAACAGTAATCTTCATTTATCAAATTTGGAAATACATTCTTACGTGGTGTCCAGTTGATAGTTGAACTCGCTTATACACTTATTATCAGACACACCCCAAGCCTGAGGAACGCAAGAGGTCATGGGCAGAAACGCTGGCTGTGGTTTTGCATGCAGCGAAAAAAAAGAGAACTGTTTCCCCCCCTTTTCGCCATTGTAGCTAGGCAGGCGACATGAGACGCTTGATGCAAAAAATAAGTCGTCAGATATTTACTCGTACAGCAAGAGAGTAAGTAGTAGTTTAATGTAACAAAACCAACCATCTTTTCCTTCTTCTTCTTCTTCTTCTTCTTCTCCCCTCCCTTTCCCCCTTTTCTCTCTGAGATGTTTCGATGCTTTCCGCCTGCAACTCTATGCAGTGGATCCCGTCGAAGTTTGCTGTCGAGAAAAAAACAGCATCAAATCTCTTCTAAGCAAAAAAAAAAAAAGAAAGAAAGAAAGAAAAAAAGAAGTGATATATGAACCGGGATGGACGGCCAGTTTGTGGCCCGGTCCAAGCTGATGGGTTGATAGAGGCAGTGCGTTGTGTGGACGTGGGCATGGAGAAGATTTCGTGATTTTTCTTAATTGTGCTCACCACCCTGCTCCTTGGTGATCTCATCACTGTAAACCAGGAAAAAAAAGGTGGCGTTGGTCAGCGTGCCTTGTTACTTGTTGAGATGGCAGGGTACAGGGAAGGAAGTCAAAACACACATGTGGTCCGAGAGCTGCTGGAGGTGGGCCTGCTGCTCTGTGAGTTTCTGCTTGAGAGCGAGAAGCTTCTCCTTCTCACGCTGGCGGATGGCAAAGTCCTCTTGGGCGCGCTCGCGGCGCTGGAAGGCGTCACTGTTTGGTTGAAAAAGCTTTTGTCAGCCAATTGGTCTCCAATGGTGGTATCGTGGTTCCAGTCGAGGGTGAAGCGGGGAAGTAGCTTTGTTGGTTGCTCCCGGCATATGAGCTTTACGATGACCTCCGAAACCCCCGCTTTCAGCAATCCTTTGGGAAGAGCAAATAGGAAGGGGAAAAACGTACCCCTGGCCACCAGTCTTGGGGGGAGCACCAGTATCACCGGCAGCCATGGCGCGCGAGGTGGTCGCGAAGGTCCTGGAGAGGAGCGCCGGGCGGGCGAGCTTGACGACGGAGGTGCGAAGCATTGTGATTGATATCGCGGAGTTTGTGGTTTCTGGATAGAGGGGCAGAAGAGGCAGGGTTAGCAAAAGGTGGCGGGGCTTGCTTTATATAGTGGCCTAGAGGAAGATCCTTACAATTGGGGTTCTGTTTGTTTGGATTGCTTTGACTTGGAGAATGATCTGATCACGGATCTCAAAGGTGGAGAGCTTTTTTACCGGCAGCAAGCAATGGACGTCAAGCTTCCGTCTTGCGGGACACCACGGGTCCACGAGAGCTTCCCGGGACCCACTATTCTGTTGTGACGGAAGGGTTTGTAGCCTGAGGCAGGAACGACAGAAACGGCAGGGAGAGGCACGCCAGGCAGCCAGAAGGTGAGCCGTGCCAGCTGCGGAACGCCGGGATTGCCCCGCAAATTCGTCAATCAGTGTTCCCCTCTCCTGACTGTTGAGAGCTCTGGACCGCTTGAGCTCGTACGGGCCTGTGTCCTGGGTGCCTTTGCTGAAAACATGATATCTGCGGTTCGAAGACATCATCAGCCCCTGAGTTCTAGATTTTACGATTCGAGGCAGTGAGACATGGGCAATCATGTTATACGGATAATGTTGGCTGTTCTTAAAGCGGGGTTGCGGTTGACAGTTGACATCTCATCGCGACAGGATTCCAGGACCTTCTTCCCTGAACCACAACAGGGCCCCGATGACAGGCCTTGTGGATTGGCAATTTCAACATCTCGAGGCGAGGCAGATCCTTGTTACATACTTTTACACTACCTGGTTCTCAAGGTTCCTTTGTTGTGGAGTTGGTCAGCGTCTGGAGAAGTCGAGGTGTTCCTTTATAAAGAATAAGGAGAGCCTGTGTCCCGCTGTGGGACTGCTGCAGTGGTCGGAAAGTCCGTCATACCTAGACATATGCTGGAGCTCGGAGCTGGGTTCGGGAGAATTGGGAATGCAACAGAGACGAACATTTCACGATCGCCGTGCCTATGGCATCAACGTAGGGCGGATATATTAAAAATTGCCCACAGTGAGCTGGGGGAGAGCCGCATGAATGAAACATTGCTCAACCATGCGCTGGACTGCTGGTGCCCGACCGACCCCTCTCTCATCAGAGGCCTGACCGCCAACAGCAACAACGTACAATGTATAACGGGACCGGACATGTCTCGGAGGAGTGGACGATTGCATTGTCAGTGATGTAAGGGTAGGTATTCGTGGGGTGTTTGGTGGCTTAAGAGGGCTCAGGCCAGAGCGACCTTCTTTTTAAGAGTTGTATGTAGAAGCAAACGCCGCTTTTGGCGTCGCGGGTAGTTTGTTTGAAGAGCAAAGGGGTGGCGTGGGCGAGGGATGAGAGAGAGCACCTTGGACAAAGTGCCAGTGACGTACCTTCCCCTTTCCTTTTCCATGCTGGCCGCCCCCAAACGCGTAGGGTGCGAAATGTTGGCTGTTGCTTGTCAGTTGTCACGTGGTGATCTCAAGTCTAATCGGGTCCCAAACAGGGTGTAGGATGGGAGCATGGTGTGGGCGAAAAGTGGCCGTGCAAAGCCCCCAATTTCACTGGTTGACAGCCCACTCGCGGCATCCCGCCTTGTGTTGTCGCTGCGCTGCCCGCTGCCTTGCCCCTTCCCTCATTTCCAACTTTGCATCCAAAACCGGTGACTCTGCCCATTTCCCACTTCTTCCCCCAAACAACAAGCCTTCAACAACCTCCACAACTCCCCATCACGAACATCGCGCCGCGAACCACCCAAACAACCAACAAATCGAAACCCATCCGCTTTCTACATTCCCCAGAGGTGAGTCTGGACTATTCGAGTGCATTTATTATTTCCCCCCTCCGCTGCATCACCACCTGCACCGCACTCCCCCCTCTGTCGTCATCGTCGATGCGACTGCGCTCTGCACTCGCTCCATGAAGCCGCCATCGCGAGTTCATCCGTCGCCTACACGCAGAGGTCCAATTGCCTCTTTCTACCCAAGTACGCCCTGCGAGAACTCGGTGCAACAACAACGCCCGATGCCTGGACAGGGCTGCGCTTGCCCCACCGGGAGCGGGGAGCCACCTCCTTTGATTCCCTCGTCATCAAGTCAACACGCGCATACGAATTGTTTTTGGACGCCATTGTCTGCCCGGCGACAGCTTCGTTGTCGATGCCAAGGCCGATTTCGCCAACATATTTTTACTCCTTTCCCTCTGCCCGCACACGCACACTCGCACCCTCACTTCACCGATTGTTGTGCCCTAGTTGGTCATAGTCCGCGATCCAGCGCTAACTATCAACCTCGCAGATAAATCAACTCCGGCAAAATGGGTCACGAAGACGCTGTTTATCTGGCCAAGCTCGCCGAGCAGGCTGAGCGCTATGAGGGTACGTTTGTCGATTGGTGATGGCGGTTACGATGTTCGTGGGTCCAAAGTCTGACGTTTCGCCGTTTTTCGCCCAACAGAGATGGTCGAGAACATGAAGCTCGTTGCCTCTGAAGACCGCGACCTTACCGTTGAGGAGCGAAACCTCCTTTCTGTTGCCTACAAGAACGTCATTGGTGCTCGCCGCGCGTCGTGGAGAATCGTCACCTCGATCGAGCAGAAGGAGGAGTCCAAGGGCAACTCTACCCAGGTTGGCCTTATCAAGGAGTACCGCCAGAAGATTGAGGCCGAGCTTGCCAAGATCTGCGAGGATATCCTCTCCGTTCTCGACAAGCACCTCATTCCCTCCGCTAAGACCGGCGAGTCCAAGGTCTTCTACCACAAGATGTTTGTATTCCTGCCCCTTGGAGATCTCGTGCATTCGTATCTGACACACTCGAACAGGAAGGGTGACTACCACCGCTACCTCGCCGAGTTCGCCGTTGGCGACAAGCGCAAGGACTCTGCCGACAAGTCCCTCGAGGCCTACAAGGCTGCCACCGAGGTCGCTCAGACTGAGCTTCCTCCTACTCACCCCATCCGCCTTGGTCTCGCCCTCAACTTCTCTGTCTTCTACTACGAGATCCTCAACTCTCCCGACCAGGCTTGCCACTTGGCCAAGCAGGCATTCGATGACGCCATTGCTGGTAAGTAATCAATTGCTGAATATGTCAAAAAGTTGATCGCTAACCACGAGTGAAATTGCAGAGCTCGACACATTGAGCGAGGAGAGCTACAAGGACAGCACCCTTATCATGCAGCTGCTCCGCGACAACCTGGTATGTTGATTCCGTGTGCTAGGATTAGTTACATGACTTGCTAACTGTAAATGTAGACCCTCTGGACTTCGTCTGAGGCGGAGGCCGCTCCTGCTGCTGGCCACGCCGAGGCCGCTCCTGCCGAGGAGCCCAAGGCTGACGCCGCTGCAGAGGAGCCCAAGGCCGAGTAAGCGGTGTCGACGTGTTTTCTGGTCTCTTGATAGTGATAACCCCCTGGCTTATCTTTGGCAAATTCTCCTTGTGGAAAAACGGGTGTCTTGGAGTGCGCGGACTGGAGATGCCTCAGGTAACGTTGCATGTTTAAGGCAAATACAGAGTTAGGAAGAAGACTTGAGGAACGGTTTCTCGAGGCAGGTATGGGCTTTAGAGGGCACAGGCATCTTTGAGGGGTTTCTTCCTTTTCCTTTTTCAACAGATGGCTTTGGTGCTGCTTAGACTCTCTGTATACGGGATGGGCCGTTCTGGGCAAGAAAAAAATCCAAAAACCCCCTTTTTCCCAAGTGGAAATCTTTATTCCCCCTTTACTCTTCTTTTAGTACCACAACTGATAGATTGTTCTTCGGCCTTGATAAGAAATTAAAGCAAGCATTGCGCTTTAAGACTGTTCTACAAAATGCTGCCTTTTTTTAAAAAGAGGGATGTTTGATTTATTCAATTAATTTGCTTTGTCATTGTCTCCTTTTTCCCCTGCTCCTGTTTTCTGGATGTCTTGGTCTTGATCTTTTTCATCACCATCTTCTTCAACCACAGCAAAATGTACCCTCAGCCATAAACTACAGTCCGCGCAGCCGACCATTAGCTCCCCCAGGTCCGCGGCGTCTTCCAGATCGCCTTCCCCGAACAAATAGCCGCGGGGGTTACCGCACCTACAGGAACGGTACCACTGATTTTTGGAAGGGTCGTAATCCAAGTCGTCCAGGTCGGTCGTCTCGATTCCTGTTTGGAATTTCGATGAGGTTTGATAAGTTGAGTTGATATCGAGACCGTTGTGGTTGTTGTTGTTTTTGGTGGCGAGGAGGAGGGATTTGTCGTATGCTTGTTTTAGGGAAGGGGAAGATAAAGTTGCGTAGGCTAGGGAGATTTGGTCGATTGTGTAGGTGGTGGCAGAAGATTGTTGTTGTTTTTGTTGTTGTTGTTGTTGTTGTTGTTGTTGTGATTTGTCTGGATGGTGGGAGAGGAGGGCTCGGCGGTAGGCTTTTTTGAGGGTTTGAGTGTCTAGTGGTTCAGATGAGGGGAGGGAGAGGACGGTGTAGTGTGTTGGTTGGGGTTGTGGTGTCATTTTTGTAGTTGAGTTTTTGGTGAGGGGTAAAGCACAACTCGTGTGAGTATGGTAGTGGTGGTGGTGTTGTATGTTTGATATAAGAAGCTTGATGAATGTATCAAGATCAGAATTAGGTGATGATGAGGATGAGAGAGAAATTTTGGGGATTTGAAATCGGTCACGTGCTAGGCTTTCACAGAGGGTTCTATTGAGAAAAGGGAAAAGAAGAATATGTATTCACTGCTGCTGGAAAAATTGAGGAGAGGTTGTTAAGAGTTCCCATGGGGAGGTGATGATTCCGAGTACCGTATCAGTCATGACTTGGAGTGAAGCGTAATGAACCTATGCAGCGCTCAGTTGGTGGTGGGGAAACCATGAGAGCTGGGCTCCCGGTAACGGGAGATGGCCTTCTCCTGCCTGGACGATTTTCAGACATGATGCACTGGCAAGTTAACTGGGAAGACTAGCGAAAATGGTGTTGTATAATATGGTATTGGTATTTGTTGGTACAATATATTTTCTATACACAAGCCGACTACTCCCAAACGCCCCGACTTCTTCCCCCTCCTTCTTCGGCCGATTATTTGGGGAAACGATCCCATTTGTGTTTCCCAACCTGAGAGAGTTAGCAAAGAAATATCCTCGAGAGACTTGAGAAAGGCTGAGGGAGAAACAACAAACCTTCTTCCATTCCCTGATAAGAGCGGGCATCTCCAACATGGCCTTTCTCCTCTTCTCCATCCTGTAAGTTGCGTCAGTCGTCCCTGATCGAAAACCCAAAACCAAAGCGCCAATTGAGGAACGCACTTCGCAACCAGCTGTCTCTCGTGCTTGTGACCCTTGACCTGCTGCCCAACACCAGTGCCCTTGACGCGAAGACCCAGCTCGACCCTCTTGCGTATCCTCTCCTCGGTGCCCTTGGGCGTGTATGGCAGCAGTTCCTCGACGCCGTGCTCGCGGGCGAGCTTGACGAGCTCAGCTTGACGACGCAGCGAGTACTTGGGGTCGTGCCACTTGCCGGTGACCGGGTGCTTCATCGGCGCAAAAGGGTTCGGCGTCTCTTCTTGGTAGGCGGTCTTGTGGAGGTCTGGGTTGGCCCCCGCGGGGAGCACCTGCTGGGGAGGGTACCGCGCAAGAAAGGTGCGCAGCCTCGGTGGGAGGGCCAGCGCCAGCTGAATGTTCTTCGACACCGTCGCCGCCATCGTGTGGTCGGATCTGCACCGGCGAGGTATGTGAGGTGGTGGTGGGACTTGGTCAAATTCGGAATGCCAGGGCCTCTCGCGTCAGCTTGCTGCAGCATCTCAAAAAAAGTTACCCAGAGGGGCTCAATTACATACTTAACCCTAACCCTGTTCTTATCGATTGGGATCCCTGTTCAAAGCAGCTGTCAAGGTTCTTGACGTATTTTACGATACAGCACGCAGCACGCTAATCATACCATACGCTGCTTGTAAACGATCTGATGGCAGCCTCATGGCTATTTTAGACAATAACAAGACAATTTTTTCATTCAGGAGCACAGAAATTATATAGTTTTGGTTTCATAATATCAAGTTCATCATTGCCATCCTCCCTTGCCACCAAAACCTCCGCTCTCCTCCATCTTCTTGGGCCCACGCGTTGGCTTCGATTGCGCTGCCTCGTGCCTCCTGAGCTCGTCGGGCACCTTAGAAATAGATGACTTGGAAATGATCTGCTTCAAGTCATACATGACATCGGTATCCTCGTTACCCAAGAATGTGATAGCCACACCACTCTTGCCAGCACGACCAGTACGACCGATACGATGGGTGTAGGCTTCGATGCTAGAAGGCATGTTGAAGTTGACAACCAACGAAACGTCGGGGACATCGATACCACGGCCTGCCAGATCCGTAGCGACCAAGATACTAACTTGACCGTTCCGCAGGGACGCGAGCGATGCCTCACGCTGCTCTTGCGTCTTGCTACCATGCAGTGTGGTGGTAGGAAAGCCCCAAGATTTGATGTCCTTCGCAACCATCTCGCAATTTCGCTTGATGTTGACAAAGACAATGATGGGAGGTTTGAAGTGGTTGGAGTTGAGAATCTCCTGGAGGCGCTTCTTCCTCTTGTCTTCGCCTGAGATGAACTCAACGCGTTGTTCGACTGTGTCGACGGCTTCTCCTGCATTACCGATAGTAACAATCGCCGGGCGGCGTAGGTACTTCTTGGCAATCTTTTCCACTAGCGGAGGCATGGTTGCCGTGTACATCATAGTCTGTCTGTACCGGTCCTTTCCTCCAAGGTACTTCTTCATCAATTGCGGGTTCTCGGCTTCCTCCGTGTCTGGCTTCTCGTTGGTAACTGGAAGAGCATCGAGAATCTTGGTAAGAGGCTCCTCGAAACCTTGGTCAATCATACGGTCAGCTTCATCCATGATAATGTAGCAGCACTGGGAAAAGACAAGGAGACGTCTCTCAAGACAGTCAACCAGACGACCAGGTGTGGCAACAATGATCTCTGCTCCGTTCCGGAGAGCAAACGCCTGCTCCTCCAGAGAGTGACCACCGACGATACTGACAACCGTGAAACCCAGAGGTGTGGCAAATTTCTTGGCTTCGCTCTCAATCTGTTGCACCAGTTCTCTTGTGGGTGCCAGAATAAGGGCATACGGTCCGTCGTTCTTGTTCACCTCGGTAAGAGGTGGCAGTTCAGATATATAAACAAGCAGAGGAAGCAGGAATGCTGCCGTTTTGCCGGAACCGGTGACGGCAACACCTATCAGGTCTCGTGCTTGTTGTGCGATGGGAATGGCTGCTCTCTGAATTGGAGAAGGCTCGTCATAACCCACGTCGTGAACGATCTCAAGCAATCGTCTTGGTAGATTAGACTCTTGCCAGCTTCGCATAGGATTTGGAATAGCGCCGCCCTTGGTAGCGATGCCGTAGTTCTCCTTGAAGATACGCCAGTCGCGCTCCTTCATATCATCCAGTGACTTTTCAGACCAGTGTGCGCCCAGACTCTTGCGTGCTGCTTGCTGCTTGGCACGCTCGTGTTGTTCTAGCAGCAATCTTGCGCGCTTCTCTCCCGTCTCTGGATCTCCCCGTCGAATAGCTTCTGCCTTCCTCCGGACCAACTCATCCGTCTCTTCGTAACCCCCAAGCTTGAACATTGGCTCCAACCTGTCGGCGTAGATTGGGTCGAACGGCCGGCTCGTATCATCGTCAGGGTCCCACTCAAAGTTAAATTTGTTCGCCGCCGTTCTTCTTCTCTTCTTCTTGGCCGAGAATGTCGACTGGTTCACAACAGGGCCCATATATCGTGCTCGTAGCTCTGCTTGGTCGTGCGTTTCCATCCTCACCCGTTTATCCTCATCGTTGGCCGCGCCGCGTTTCGTACCTCTAGCGCTCCGATCATCTCCGTTTCTCCCGTCTCGGTCATCTGGTTGCGGTTGCCTTCCACCTCTCTCATCCGCATTGCGCATGGCCTTGGGACCGGTAGGGATTTCGTTCTGAGGTCGGTATCTCGATGCGCTGTCGCCATTTATGATTCCATTGCCGTTCGGCGCCGTTCCATGCGCGCTGCCATTCTTCCTCTCTTCCTCTTTGCGCTTGAGCTCCTCCTCTTCTTTCGCCTTCTTCTCTGCAGCCAAGCGTTCGCGTTCCTTTTTTGAAATAAATCTTGGCTTGGATGCAAGCTCTTCTTCGGCCTTCCGCTTGCGTAAAAGAGCAGCCAAGTCTGGTGGTTCTCGACGTGCCGCCATTGTGCGAAAGATGGGGACTGGATTTGATGTCTGGAGTGTGGTGGAAGTGAAGGTTGAGGACGTGAACTGGAAACCAGAAAGGCACTGAAGGTGGCTGCGGCAGCTGGCTGTATGCCAAGGCCACTGGCTGTCAGCTGGGCAGTCGGCCTTGAGTGTCAAAGAGGCTGGTTGGTTTTAGGAAAGCCTGATTGTTGAGGATTGATTATTTCTAACAAGGCCTTTTTCCCCTTGATGGCTTATTTGATCTCAAGAAGACATGTTTCCATACCGATCTTTAGAAAGGTCCATTGAGAAAGGTGCGCACTAATAAGCATCCAAATGCTGTATTGCAGTTTCAGCGGAATTACCAAGCTATCAAAAAGAGATAGATTTCCCTACATTCTCTTCCGCCTTCAGATGGATCGAGACTCTGGCAAGGAAGGAGACCGGTTGGGAACACACGACAATATGTATTTCGCACCTGGTTTCCAACGAGATGAACGGCTTTGGTGTCCGGTATGATGGTGAGGACAGAGTAACAAACGACCTGTGTCAACGTGTTTTGGACAACGATCACCCATTGACCCGAAACTCGGTCGAACCACTTTAGAATTCAATGTTTCGACTTCAAATGTTCCTTGATTCTCCACTGCTACCGAGGTCTTTGTAACTCTAACGGGGCACTGAAGTTCTTTCGAACTTGCCACTCCTTCCCCACTGGGACCGATAGCCAAGCACCAGCGTCGCAACGGCGCTGATCCGAGAGCTTCCCGTCTGCAACTGTGGGCAGCCATCCGAAAGAAGGTTGCTCCTCGAAATTCTTGATTTTTTTTCTTCTTTTTCGAGAAGTTGATGATCTTCACCCGCTAGCCGCAATCATCCTTTGCGGTTGATCACTGTCCGATCTCGCAACCCAACACCGGCTTGCTTCATCCCCTTCTGATGTGAAGTCTCCTAGGCCTTTCATTCAAAAGGCGAGGTGAGCTGCCCCCCGTTGTCGAGGATTGCCCTGCTCCAGGCCCAGACGAGACCCCACCCTGTCCATTGCATGTGTTCTTGGGACCCCTTGTGCCAGGCATCGAGACTGATCTTTGAAAAAGATCTTATCAATCTATGAGTGGATACATCCTCGGTCACACACTCTATTGAAAAGGGATCAAACATTGTCCACTTCATTTCTTGGGTTTTTCGCTGCGGGATATTGTTTTCGGGACCGAAAGACTGTGTTGTCAAAATCCCCATCTGATCCCATACCCAAGTTCGTTCCAAGTCAACCAACCATCAGCTTGCTGTCACCGTGATCGCAGCGCATTTTACCGCAGATATCTCCGTGTGATAACCCACACGCAAGCACCTGCAGCGGACTTCGTCTGAAGAACAGTGGTTGTTTGGTCTCTGGTGTGACCGAGGAGGGTATTTGCACTGGGCAGTTTCCCTCAAGTCGTTTTCTCATTTCAGGCAGGTCGCCGCCGCCGAATTTTTTTTTTTCACTCACCATGGCCGCCACCCCGGAAGCTTGTCTCAAACCTGAGGTTTCCCCCCTCCCACACACAACTATGTCTACCGCCCCCATAACCACTCTCAAACCGAGGACCGCAGTCATGGAGGCCCTTGAGGATATCGCTTATGGCTCAGTAAGCATGTTCTTATTCCCTGTACAACGTCCACGCTTACTGACCGCATGTCGTAGATCGCCGGCGTAGTTGGTAAATATATTGAGTATCCATTCGACACAGTCAAAGTTCGGCTGCAATCACAGCCCGACCATCTCCCACTTCAATACAAGGGACCCCTTGACTGCTTCCGTCAGTCCATCCGGGCCGATGGATTCCTCGGTCTCTACCGCGGTATCTCAGCACCCCTTGTTGGCGCCGCTCTGGAGAACAGCAGTCTCTTTTTCTGGGAGCGCATAGGCCGCGAAGCAGCCGTGAAGTTCAACCTCGCTCCGCGCGATGAGCCTCTCGCATTGTCGACCCTCTGGCTCACAGGCGCCTTCTCTGGTGCCATGACCTCTTTCATCCTGACCCCCGTCGAGTTGGTCAAGTGCAAGATTCAGGTCCCAGAGACTGAAGCGGGCGTCGTCAAGGCTCCCTTGAAACCAATCCCCGTCATCAGGGACATCTTTCGTCACCAGGGCATCGCCGGGTTCTGGCACGGCCAGGTGGGCACTCTGATCCGTGAAGCGGGTGGGTGCGGTGCATGGTTCGGCTCCAAGGAAACTGCCACCAAGCTGTTTCGTCAGTGGAACGAACGGTCGGCCAAGAGCGAAGACGAGATCGCCAGAATCCGTGCCGATGCGATTCCGCTGTGGCAGCAGGCTGTTGCCGGCGCTTCGGCGGGCATGGCGTACAACTTTCTTTTCTTCCCAGCCGACACGATCAAGTCGCGGATGCAAACCACGCCGATTGGTCAGTCAACGGCTAAGCAGACATTCATGAGCGAGGGAGCTGCGCTGTGGAAGCAGGCTGGACTCAAGGGGATGTATAGAGGCTGCGGCATTACCGTGCTGAGGTCGGTGCCCAGCTCGGCGTTCATCTTTATGGTGTTTGATGCACTGAAGAAGCACCTTCCCATGCAATAAGGAGGTCAGGCGGTTGCGAAATAAAATATGGGAGACGGAGTTAGGCTGATTTTGGGGCATTGCGGCATATATTTGAGGGTGAATGAGATTTCGGGGAGGGAGAAATGCTGGCATCATTTGGCGAGCAGGTCGTTACATTACATCGCTTTCGTTTGTTTCTCTCATGAGCGGGCGTTGGGAAAGGCATTTTGGGTCTTTGGCAGGAGGTTCGTGATATCCTTTAGAGTAGAGGTGTTTTCATGACATGGATAAAGCAGAGGAGGGGGGTCACACCAAAGAGGCGAAGTCCATAGGTTTTTTTTTTTTAGGTTTTTTTTTATGTTTCTGTTCCAGCGAACTAGAGGTAAAACAGGGTAGAATCAATTCCATTTTGTATTTTTTGAGTATTCCAGTTCCAGCCCTCCCACCACCAGCGGTAAAAAGGTACAGACTCAATCCATTTTCCTTTCATTTTCACGTCTCGTAACGAATCACCCCATCGTCTGCTGACACACTCGAACAGGACCTATTCACTCGAACCTATCTCTTCCCATCACCACTACACTCAAGCCATTCCCCCCAAACTCCCTAAGCCCGCTTCTTACCATCTTTCTCCCCGCTGCTCAAATCCCAGTTATTTAAATACCCAGTCCCGATACACAAGTAGGTCGCGAAGCTGAGCCAAGCGAGGTAGGGAGCCAACAGCCAACCCGAGAGACTGTCAACCTTTGTGCCCCAGAGCCAGGCGAGGTATCCGTTGATTCCAAGAAGCGAGAGGATGTCAACTGTCGCGAGGATGGGACGGTTCATGCCGAAGAAGAGGGGCATCCAAGCCAGGTTGAGCCCGAGCTGGATCGTGTAGAGCGTCGTTCCGTGGCGGGCGGCGGCGATCGTTGCAGGCAAGCTAAAGGGCGACGTGCCGATGAAGTAGGCCCTGTGGGCTGTGTAGCCCATTAGGCCGTATAGGATCGTCCATGTTGGACCGAATACCCAGGGAGGAGGGCGGAGCGGTGGTTGTTTGAGGGAAAGGTATTTGCGGGGGATTCCGTCTTTTGCTATAAGGGCGCAATGAAATGTTAGCGAGGGAAAGGAGTAGAGGGGACGAGGAGGCCCGGGGCGGGACGGGACGCACGTCGAGTGCTGTAGCCTACTGCTGTTCCTAGAGCTATGGGGACTAGGACTGAGGTGGGGAGACTTTTGAAGACGGATTCCGGGAGGGTTAGTTGCGGGAGGTAGGTTGTCATTTTGGTTATTTCTGTTGTATGTATGTAGTATTGGTATTGAAGCTAAGGAGAGTATGTATTATAGGGGAAATTGTGCTTTGTGTGTATGTGTGCGAGGTTGGATAAAAGGTGGTTTATAAAAGGGGTCCTGAAGTTGGACGGAGGTATGACGACATATACTCTGCTGAATGCGGGACGGAGCGGGTACCTTGTCTGATGGGAACCAAGAGTTCCAAAAGTAGTAATAATGTAAATAGACAGAGAAGGATCAAATAGACCCAGTTGTATGCTCTGGAAATGGTGATTTGCTCAAGTTTGGATGTTTTGGAAGTTGAAATGTCTCTCTAATGATTACAACGACGAAAATACATACTCCAGTGACAGAGACATGAGATCTCTTATAGTTGATTGCTCTGGATACCAACATCTAATGAAGACCGCATTGATCGAAAACACCTCATGGGTCCAAGTAGAGATTGCTCCTTCCCATCCGATCTTCTCCAAACGAGTCGACTCCAAGAGATCGAGCAATCTTACCGAACAGCCCAGATTGTGGATTGCCACGATTGCTTCCTCCAACCACCTCACACGGGCGGGGGCGGGATGCTGCAAGCTGCAAACTGAGTTGCCGTACCTGCATGTGCAAACAGGAGCCTCAGGTAAGGTGGGGAGATGTGACATCAATTGTCAGTAACCGTAGAAAGGCATTCTTACGCTGATTCACAGGGAGCCGTCCCTCGAAGCAGCAATTCTGTGTTCCTGAGTCCGTTCGTTCGTTCGTTCTTCCCCAGATCGAAGGGTGGGGCAACAGTTCCACACAGCAGTTGGCGCAACACGTGACTCTGGCTTAGCAGAGCCTGAGACAGCAAAACAACAGAGGCTGGGCAAAGGTGGGGACCTGCCGCGCTGCTGGGCAAGCAAGCGAATTCCCCATCCATTCATTCAGCAGCGCCATCTGCCGCTCGCCGCTCGTCGCGATTCCCACGCCAACCTGGAAACCTCACAGCGCGCGAACCCATCCGCCTGCTTGTGTTAGGAGTCATCATCGCCGCATATTCATCGGCCACAACCACGTAATTGTTCGTTTTACCTCTTTTCTTTTACTCTTCCACTTATACCCATTATCCGCCTTTTTTTGCCTGCATCGTTTTCTTTCCGCTCCTGTCATCTGGAGTTCCCTCTGTTAGCATGGCTGGCTAGCTGTTGTCTGTCGGCCTGCTCTTTAACCATCAACGTCAGCTACACCCTCACTTCCTCTGCCTCCACCACTACTACCTACCTACCTCCCGTCGTCGAGTCGCTCGTGTTCAGTCACAATGCCTACTCATACCTTCTTTATTTACTCTGGCGGCTTCATGCGCCGATGCTTTCGTTGCTGTCATCCTCATCACAATCATCTTCTCAATCACTTGCCCGCTTCTCCCTGATCTTTGCTCCCTTCCTTTCTTCTCTTTTTCTATCAGTCCTACCGAGAGTCATCGTTCTAACTCGCAATCATGGCGCCAAACAGTGGTTACACCCAACAAACGATTCACAACCGCAAACAAGAACAGCACAAAACCGCGAACACTCCTCAACGAACCCTCCCGTCACATTCATCCGGAATTCCCACTCCCTCGCTCTCGATATTCCAAGGTTGAAATAAGGGATCTATTGGTTCGAGGAAATCAGAGAACAGAGAAAGAACAATACGGGTTGTCGATACTCGTTGTCGTCATGGACTCGTTTAGCAGCTACCGCGATCCCGCCCGGTCGCCCGGGGATCGCGGTTGGAGCGGCCGCGACGATTCGAGAATAAAAGACGAGCGAAGCTTCCGTAGCAGGTCTCCAGGTATGCAGATTCCGTCATTTTAGCACTCGCATCATTCCATGCGTCGAGGTAGTGTGTGTTCGAACGCTCATGTTTTCCTAAAGGTGGTGAGCGCAATCGCCGTCGCTCCCGGTCCCCCGCTCAGGTCGATCGATATGAACCAAGAGGAGGCCGCGGTCGCGATGACTATGGTGGTGGTGCCCGAGACCGGGATGATCGGTCCCGGAGAATGATATCACCACCCTCAAATATCGACCGCTATGTTCCTGGTCAAGACTCTGCGGCACCTCAACCGCTTACGAACCCCATCCCAGATCCTCTCAAGCTCGCATACCAAGTCGGATTCTCGTACTTTGGCGAGTGGTGGAGGGCCAATGAGAAGATCAAGGAGGAGAAGGAGCGCCTGAGGACTGGTCGGCGCCGTGAGCTAGATCGTGCAAAGGGACCGCGTGAAGCACAAGAGGAGCGCGAGAAGGAAAAGGCCAAGATTCAGGCGGCCTATGATGCATACAAGGAGGACCTCCAAGCCAAGATGGCGCAGACATTCGTCAAACAGCACAAGGAGGAGCAGTGGTTCAGAGAGCGATACGTTCCCGAAGTCAGAGATTCATTCCGGGCACAGCTCAACGAACACCGTCGGGAAGCTTATTCGCAATGGGAGCAAGACCTGAAAAATGGTAATCTTGATGAAATCTCCCTGGAAGGTATTCCGAAGAGCGAGAGCAACGGTGCTGGTGGCGTAGTTGAGAAGGAGGAGGGTGAGGCTACCGCTGCCAACGAGGTTCTCGGCGTGGGCGATTTGGTTCCCGTCAATAATGCTGACATCAAGGACGACACTCTGTTCCAGCCGACATTGCTGATCAAGACTATCGCGCCTACGGTGAGCCGTCATAACTTGGAGGCATTCTGCAAGGAGCATTTAGGAGAGGGCGAAGGTGGGTTCAAGTGGTTGTCGCTTAGCGATCCCAATCCCAGCAAGAGGTACCACCGCATTGGCTGGATCATGCTGAATCCCGCTTCTGATGGAGCTGATGTCAAAGACGAAGATATCAAGGAGGATGATGTCAAAGATGAAGATATCAAGTCAGGAGATGATGACGAGAAATCCAAGACGCCTCTCGGAGTCGCGGAGAAAGCCCTAGAGGCCATCAATGGTAAAACCGTCAAAGACGAGCAGCGTGGCGATTTCACTTGCCACGTGGGTGTTCACAATCCCCCGGTGAATCCGCGGAAGAAGGCCCTCTGGGATCTGTTCTCATCACCGGATCGTATCAACAGAGACCTTGAACTGGTCGAGGAACTCATCAAGAAGTTTGAAGGCGCTTTTGGATCCGAGTTCAACGCCAATCTTCAGATTGAGGAGCATGTTGAGGAGATGCGCAACAGGGGAGATATTAAGCCTGCTGTTCCTTCAACTCCGATCAAAAGAGAAGAAAAGAAGCCGTCACTTGATGAAGCTATGGACGTTGAGGTCGAAGAGGGCGAGGAGCCGTCAGGCGGTGACGATGACGAGGACGAGGGTATGATCGACGATGAGGTAGACGACATTGACCTCCTTGTGGCAAAGAAGCGCCTCGATCTCTCTATTGAGTATCTTCGTCGGGTATTCAACTTCTGCCTCTTCTGCGTCTTTGAAAGCGACTCAATTCATGAGTTGACGCGCAAGTGCCCCGGTGGCCATCTCCGCAGACCCCGAAGTACTCTGTCGTCTGCTGCCAAGGCTGTTGCCCGGGCAAGCGCTCTCAACGAGCCTTTCCCCTCAAAGAAGCGTAAAGATGCTGAAGACATTGAGGAGGGCGAAGCGCCCGAGTCAGAGCGCAAGTTCCGCTCATCTTCAAAGACGGAGCAACAGCTTCAAAGAGCCTACAATTGGGTGAAGACATACGAGGACAAGCTCAAGCAAATCCTCACCCCTGAGCAGGTTGATCTCAGAAAGCTAGGCGGTAAGCCGATTGAGGATGCAGTAAATGACGAGCTGGTCAAGTTTGTCAAGCAAGAAGACGAGCACAAGTGGCGCTGCAAAGTGCCTGAGTGCACCAAGCTTTTTAAGGAGGACCACTTTTGGAAAAAGCATGTAGAAAAGCGCCACCCGGAATGGTTGGAGAAGTTAAAGGAAGAGGTAAGCTCGATCATCATCCTACGTAGTGATGCTCTTATTGGCAGTAGTAGTTCAAAACTGACTGAACCCACCACCCGCAGTTTGAACTCATCAACGCCTATGTTGTCGACCCGGCACATATCGCACCCTCGCGTACGGACGCCAATTCCAACGGGCACTTCCCTGCAAACAACGGTCAGCAGCCGACAGGGACCCCAAGGGGCTTCAATCTCCAACAGTACGCGGTGAACGGCATGCTAAACTTTCCTCAATTCCCCATTCCCATGTTCGGCGCAAACATGATGGGCGCTAGCCAAATGAATGCTGCGGCTGGTGGCGGCTGGCAGAACGCCGGTGGCGACGATCGCGGGACTGGCCCAATCCGCCGTGGTGGCTCTCAGGGTGGTGGCGGCCGCTACCAGAACCGAGCTGGACCGTATGATCGTCGCCAGAACCCCAGATGGAGTGGTGGTGGACAGGATGGTTCCGGTGGTGGTAATCCTGGTGGCGGGCGTGGACGTAATGGTAGTGGTGGTGGTCCGGCGAACAGATGGGGAGATGGTGGGGCGCCTGGCGGTGCTGCCATGGGACCTCGCGAGGCGGTGCAAGGTCGGACGTTGAAGAGTTACGAGGACCTTGACCAGGTTTCTGGTGGGGGTGGCGGTGAGCTTAATTACTGAGCTTTCTTTCAAAGATGTGCAGCAAAGGATGAGTATTGCAATTTTCAAAGAGAACAAACAAAAAAGAGAGAGGAGGCGAAGGGGGAGGATAACAGATGGGAAGGCGCTGAGTTTGAGAGTTCACATTGCCGAAGAGGCTCTTATATGTTCTTGAGATTTGAAGGCAATGAAGTGTGGGTTTGTGGCGGCTTCATATCGTTTTTCTTGACAACTTAATTTGCTGAGTTTGGGATCTTCAAGAGAAGGTGGAAAGGCAGGCTGCTTTCTGCCCAACGGAAGGATGCAAAGGCGGTTAGTAGCAGCGGGATAAAGATTGATTTGCTTGTTCTGCTTTTTTTTTTTTTTTTTTTTTTTTTTTTGCTGTTCCATTTTGGTTTTCTTTTTCTTTTTCTGATACTGGAAGCTAGGTGCCGTGCGTTGTCATCGCATTTCGCTTTCTCGTAATTTTTTTTATTTTTTTTATTTTTTTTCGTTCGGGACAAACCCCAAATCCTTTTGTTTCTATGGTATGTTCAAGGGCAATTCAAATTCACTTTTTCAACGGGCGAAGTTGTGGGCGCGTGCATGCCTTATATCTTTGATTAACGAACAAGAATAACAAGAAGAAACCCTTTTTTTTTTTTCCTAAAATGGAATTGAGATTTTGAGAATTTGACTCAGTTCTTTCAACATGAATTTTGGATAAGACTGGACTTTTGAAGTGGTGATGATTCTTGGCGCAGCCCCTTTTCCCCCAGGTAAACAAATCGCTTCTGACATGGCAACCGTTCAAGCACGGATCCGGGACCTTTGACTTTTGTCTATTCTAACAAAGCAGATAATTAGCAGGAATGACAATTCTACGGCCATCCATTAATGAAGCTTTATTTAAGTCTTATCAACAACAGCACCTTCCGCCACTATCTATACATGGCGCGTGGGTATTGCTTTTTTTATCTTAACTTCCACTTTTGTGTATTCCTTTTCAAATAACAAACAGATAACAGACATGCCAGATTCGTAATTTGTGTATGCCTCTACCTGCTCAGGGCAATGTCATCGATACGCAAAATCATCTTGACTGTCTCAGCCGCCAGCTCAATAGCGCTGGTGCTGACCAGCAAGGGCTGCAACACATTCTCCTTTGCAATGTTTGAGTTGACACCGCCGCTCTTGATGCTGACTCCCGCGTTCTTCTCGCCCATCTCGTGCTTGTGACGGAGAGCAGTCACAACCTTGATGCTGTTGAGACCGGCGTTCTCAGCCAGAGTCGTAGGGATGACCTCCATGGCGTCCGCAAAAGCCTTCCAGCAGATAGCCTCAGTACCAGTAAGAGCACGAGCCTGCTTACCGAGCTGAGAAGCAATCTCAATCTCGGCCGCGCCTCCACCAGCAATCAGGGCCTTCTTCTTGACAAGGCAGCGGACGACGCAGAGAGCGTCGTGCAGGGATCGCTCAGCCTCGTCAAGGATGAGCGAATTGGCGCCGCGTACGACGATAGAAATGGTCTTGCCGGTGGACTTGGTGCCGGTCACCTTGACCATGCGGCTGCCGGAGGAGTGCACCTCCTCAACGAGGTCGGCTGAGCCGAGCTTGTCCTCTGTGAAGCTGTCGATGTCCGCAACGGGCTTGCAGCCGGTCGACTTGCAAATGAACTCGACCTCGTCACGCTCGATATCTTTGACGACGAGGATTCCCAGGCGGTGAAGGAAGTGAAGCGATAGGTCATTGACAGCGTCACGGAGGATGGACTTTTGGATGAGGAGGACGTTGCACTTTGCCTTCTTGATCTTCTTGACCATGTTGAGGAGGTACATGCGCTCCTCCTTGACGATCTTGTCCATCTGTCTGTAGTCGTTTACTGAAATGCTATTTTCCATCTGTCCCACAGAAATTCGAGGTTAGTATCCTGATGCGCGCAAAGCTAATAAAGGCCAACGCAGAGAGGGTAAACATACATCGGGTTTGGGAGGGCTGAGCTGGAATTGAATAAGACCGATCTTGGCTTTCTCCATTCTTGCGGGACCACCACCGCTCTTGATAACAGGCTGTGTCAAGACCAGGCCATCCACCAGCTCGCTGTCTTCTATGGTGCCGCCAACCTTCTTGATTATGCGAATGTTCTTGAGGTCGACGTTATCTGCCGTCTTAAGGTCGATCGTCTTGACAACTGCATTGACGGCCATGGGTCCAAGAAGGTTTGAGTATTGGGAAACGATTTTGGATGAAAGGGAGGTATTGGCGGCCTGAAGGAGAGCGGCGGTATCGGTGAGGGCGATGGGGTGTGACATGTCGTGAAGGATCTTGACGGCGGCGGCAGCGGCTCTCTGGAAGGACTCGGAAATGACTGAGGGATGGATTCCTTTGCCGAGCAATCTGTCGGC
The DNA here is from genome assembly GCA_033297175.1 of Cladorrhinum sp. PSN332. NCBI lineage: Eukaryota > Fungi > Ascomycota > Sordariomycetes > Sordariales > Podosporaceae > Cladorrhinum > Cladorrhinum sp. PSN332. The sequence continues at coordinate 410,633 of MU858823.1, read as the reverse complement.
GGCGCCCAGCAAGCTACCGCAAATAACGACGACAGAGGTTGTGCCATCGCCGGCTTCGACGTCCTGCGCGTTGGATAGCTGGACAAGCATCTTGGCTGTGGGATGCATGACTGACATGCTCTTCAACATTGTGCTGCCATCGTTGGTGATTATGGTCTCGCCCTTGCCGCTCCTAATCATCTTGTCCATACCCCGCGGCCCCAGCGACGTTCTGACAGCATCGGCGAGAGCTACATTAGGACAGCAAGTTAATATGACATAGAGGTTGTATAGTAGATGAGATAGGGATGCATACCTCTGGCAGCGACGATGTTGGCGGACCGGACCGCCAGCGGCTTCTCCTTGTCCTATGGTCGAGGGGTTCAGGTCAGCGAGAGCCTCAGCGCGATAGGGGGCGTGCGCCCGCAGACGAGGGGTATGGGTCGGGGCGGTATGTACTCTGAAGGTCGCATTTTGATTTCCAGTTGGGGTTGCGACGGTCGCCATGGTGTCGATATTATATGGCGATGAGGATCGTGGAGACGGTCGGGTGCTGTGTCTGGGATTATGGCGGTGATGGTGGTGTAGCGACAGCTGTGGTTCCCCCTCTGTTTGCTACAACCAGGCAGCTCCTTCTCCCAGGTGACGCTCCCAACCAAAGGTGGGACTGGATTTTTTCTGTCGGGTGCTGGAGTTCTTCCCGCCGCCAGTCAGTGCAAGTGGGGGAGCTGTTGTGGCCCGGGCGTTCACTTTGCGGTGCAGCTGCCAGCAAGGTTATTAGTGGTTACTAACCCTATAAGGACTAGTGGTATTTCAGCCTCGCCGAGCTCTGGGCCCAAGGCAGCATGGATTACGGCAACAGTTGCTGGCTGAAGGTCGATTGAGCTGCCGCTTCCTTTCCATGCGGTCGTTGATGAATCCCTCCCCATCCATAATAACCGACTTTCACCATCAAACAAACCCACCAAGCCCGCGACTTTGTTCCTTTCGCAAATTGTATAGGAATTACAACGGCGATTTTTTAGAACAAGCACCACACTTGGTCATCATTTCATTTAGTCAACTCGTTACGCATTTTAGGAACCATCATCCAGGTCGGGTCATAGCATCCCCGTCCACTGCCCACCATGGTATGCTCGCCAAACATCAACAGAACTGCATGCTCTTTGCGCCCCTCTCCTCAGCCTGCTAACAATCTTTCCCTTTTTCTCTATAGCCTTCTGCCACGGGAGCAAACTGGGAGAAATACCAAAAGAAATTTGGCGATGACGAAATAGAAGAGAAGAAGATCACGCCGCTTACAGATGAGTTGGTGCCCGCCTCGAGCCAACATCCATCTCGATCCGCAACTGACCTCGTGAAGGGATATCCAAGTTCTCAAGACATATGGCGCTGCGCCATACGGTTCCGCCATCAAGAAGCTAGAGCAGCAAATAAAGGAGAAGCAACAGAGTGTAGATGACAAGATCGGCGTCAAGGTATGCAAGCTGTAGCTTGGTTACGACCATGCGCAAGACGCTTTGCTTCCAGCTGCTGACATTGCCACCCTTACTTACAGGAATCAGACACGGGTCTCGCACCACCTCACCTCTGGGATATCGCCGCCGATCGTCAACGAATGTCCGAGGAGCAGCCGCTTCAGGTAGCGCGGTGCACCAAGATCATTGCCGACGAGAAGGACGAGTCTAAGAGCAAGTACGTCATCAACGTGAAGCAAATTGCCAAATTCGTCGTTCAACTGGGCGAGCGTGTCAGTCCGACAGATATTGAGGAAGGTATGCGCGTTGGTGTCGATCGTAACAAGTACCAGATCATGTTGCCGCTCCCCCCAAAGATCGACGCCAGCGTCACCATGATGACGGTCGAGGAGAAGCCCGATGTTACATACGGAGATGTTGGCGGTTGCAAGGAGCAGGTGGAGAAGCTGCGTGAGGTCGTCGAGATGCCGCTGCTCTCGCCTGAGCGATTCGGCAACCTGGGTATTGATCCTCCCAAGGGTGCCCTTCTTTATGGCCCTCCCGGCACCGGAAAGACGCTTTGCGCTCGTGCTGTTGCCAACAGAACGGATGCCACCTTCATCCGTGTCATTGGTAGCGAGTTGGTTCAGAAGTACGTCGGCGAAGGTGCCAGGATGGTTCGCGAGTTGTTCGAGATGGCGCGGACGAAGAAAGCCTGCATCATTTTCTTCGACGAAATCGATGCTATCGGCGGTGCGCGTTTTGATGACGGTGCCGGAGGTGACAACGAAGTTCAGAGAACCATGCTGGAACTTATCACCCAGTTGGACGGTTTCGATGCTCGAGGAAACATCAAGGTTATGTTTGCCACCAACAGGCCATCAACGTTGGATCCGGCTCTGATGAGACCTGGTCGTATTGACCGCAAGATCGAGTTTTCCCTTCCCGATCTCGAAGGCCGTGCCAACATTCTCAGAATCCACGCCAAGAGCATGTCCGTGGAGCGGGATATTCGGTGGGAGTTGATCTCCCGGTTGTGCCCCAACGCCACGGGCGCCGAGTTGCGCAGTGTTTGCACTGAGGCAGGCATGTTCGCCATTCGAGCGAGGAGAAAGGTTGCTACCGAGAAGGACTTCCTGAGTGCCGTCGACAAGGTCATTAAGGGTAACCACAAGTTCAACTCAACCGCAGCGTATGCACAGTACAACTAAGGGCTGGTGGTTGCATGATGAGTTGGTACTGGGCTTGGCGTTGGGTTGGTTGGGCTGTATGTACTGCCTGTATGACTAGAGGGCTTCTTATCAGTTTGCAAATCTGCACAAAATAGAAAAAGCAAAGATGCAAGAACCTCATGACAATACCACAGCACTCTAATGTTTAGTTATGTTTTGGTGATATTATATCTCTTTTCGCTATCTGTTCCAGAGAGTACGATCTGTAGTCCCCGATATTTGTACGCGCGACAAGGCAGCGTTAACCGTACATCATATAGGAAGGGCCGCAACAACACCGGTTGAACTTGGCTTCTTTACTCTTCATAACCAGTTTAAAATATTCAGTCCCCCACGGCCTTCCAAAGAGACTTGATGAAAGGGGTCAGCATCTTGCAGGTACTAAATCTGCCCCTCTTCAACAATTCCAAAAACACTCTCTCCATCGCTCTTTTTGTCTCCAAGTGTATAGGAAGCGCTTGATCTCCCAACAAAAAAGTTTCAACAACTTTCCGCCTCCTTTCTTTTCCTTCGTATCCACCCCGGGCCTTCCTATATCCTCCCAGGACTCGTGTTTGGGGGTCGTGATCGCGTGGTCCGTCCTGCAGTATCTAGATGAAGGGCTTGCCATTGTGTATGGTAAAGGCCCTTCACTATAGTGCTGCATGTTGGACTCTGAGCCGTCCCTTCCATTTCCCTTTCCAACCTGGCAGCCGCGTCAAGTTCCGGGTAACCCTCCCCCAGCTTGGTGTCAACCTGGACTCTAATTGCCAGGCATATAATAAGCAGTGTCTGTCGATTGCACTCCCTGTACAAGAGAGGTCATTTGGCCGACGACGATAGTGCATTTGCACCGCGGTAACCACATCACGTACAATACCCAAACAATGTCAAGTCTTTCTTTCTCCTTCCATTTCTCCGTATTGATCTCTTCCCACAGCTGAGGGCTGCCGTTTCAGCCTTCAACAAACCGCAGACATCCCAAGCAAACGACGTCACCGTCCGCTCCTTTCTCTATGCAGCACCTACTGCAAACCATCTGTCTGTGGCCTCCTCCTCTTGCCCAGCCGGCACCACCACCGTCCCCTCCTCCTTCTCCCCCTCCCCCTCCCCCTTTTCCTTTCCCTTTCCCTTTCCCTTTCCCTTCGCTAGAAGAAGAGTCCTGTTGTTTCCCAAACCCGAAGTCAACATCCTCTGCAACTTGATCTGCGTCAAGCATGGTAAATGATGACTCTGTCTGCATCGACATGATTTGCGGTTGTTGCAAGCCCGTCGGACCCCACCCAAGGCACTCCCGTATGCACACATAGCACGTGCGTTGAGCGCACCCTTGGCAGTCCGCGAAGCTGTCAAGATCGGACTTCTTGGTTGGTTTTCGGAAACATATATGGCAGCGACTCATGACTGCCGCCGTTGTTGGCGGGTCAATGCTTCGATTGGGCGATGCTGGTCGATGTTTTGTTGGTGATTGGTGTGCGAGTGACCTCGACCTTTGCGAGGGAGATGTGGATGGTGACCTCTGCATTGCTTCCCCATCCATCCCTGTCTCCACGTCTCTCTCTACCGATGTTCGTTGCTTCTTCGAAAATTGCAGGGGCATCGGCTTCCTCGCTGCAAAGAGTGAAGCATGTTGGTGGTGTAATAGATTGGGATGGTCATGACTGCTTTCAAAAGCTATTTCGTTGAAGATACTTCGAGGTGTTGTTGTTGTCGTGGTGGTTGATGCTGTTGTTGTGGTGGTGTGAGAGCTGTAGACGGGATGATTAGTGGGCGCAAAGGTGGAGTTTGCGAGAAGACCCGCGTACAATGTGAGATGGTGGGAATTGTCGTCGTCGTCGTCTCGTCTCCGTTTCTTGCACGACTGGGAGGGAGGAGTTGTTTCTTGGGCAACAGAAGGCATGGTTCCTCTTGCCATTAATATACGCTTGCGGACTGAAAATTATTGACGGTGATGACGATATCTGGAGACAGGATGGACTTCTTTTGCACGTGGCTCAAGAAAGACAAAAGCACCACGAACATCGAAGGAAATGGAGAACGAACGAAGTGCAGAGATCCAGAGAGTTCAATGAATGGGGGTGGGAAAGTGGAGGCGAGGTTTAATCGAAGCTCCTGGGGTCCGCTCTCGACTGACAGCGCCCGTTCACCCTTGGTGTGCCCGATGCAAAGTCGCGTAAAGTGCCAGGCACTGGGGGAACGCTGAGTTTGGGATGGGATTTTTGGAGTCGCCTGCAGATGGTCCGGGCTTTCTCTCTCCACTCGTCAACGAAATGGATTCAGGCCCCAGGGCAGCCAGCGAGAAAAGGCCGCGAATCCAATCAATGGCAGTGGACCACGTAACAATAACGGACGAGAATCCCGCCATAAAGGGCGCCATGGAATATCATGATCAAACTGAACCCTTTTGAGGAGAAAGCAAATCAAATTGGAGATGGATAGCTATACCCGTCTGACCTGTGACCTGGCAGGGCAGCCAGCACCTGCAGGACCGACAGCAAAGGACGGGAGCACTCAGGTTCCCAGGTTGGGATGACATGGACCTGCTTCCACACTGTCAATTGCCAAGCACTTGCGTTGGGGGGCTTGCAGATCTTGTAGCTCGGGTCGCAAATATCGTAAATACGTAGAGTCTCGAGGACGAAAAGAGAGCGCAGAAAACCTTATCGAAAAGCATGCCGCGCGGATTCCACTTTCTCTCATAGGGGGAGGGGGGGCTCTTTTTTCTTTTTTTTCTTTTTTTTCTCGCGTGGTGGCTGTTTCCTTTTCTGTGATGGTTATGATGCCTGGCACTGGATGGTGTTATCTGGCAACGCAAATACGCCCATTGTCCATCACGTGGGTTGCTAGGCTTAAAGCAGCCCGGCCCCACCCGGATGCCTTTCCAACTTCGAACTTCTCTCCTCATCACTCCCGCGTCAACCCGTTCGCTTGAGCTTCAACGCCTCGAACATTTCACCGCGAACCCCCCGAATAATTGAACAAAATACCCATCGATAATACCCGTGTCGAGCACCCCCAAAAATCGCCATCGAGATATGAGTCGCGCCAGCAAGCTGGGCCCGGAGGTTAATCGGTGAGTCAATGACTTTTTGTCTCTTGCTTCTGCTGCTGCCATTGAATGAACTGGAAACGGGTGCTGTGCCTTGTGCTCCACACCCAATCAATCAGTACCCGGTGGTCACTATGGCCACCACCCCCATCACCCATCATCACAACCATCACCACCCACGCGACCATACATACAGCAGCATTGGCTAACTGTAGCACTCGTCATGGACAGAGCTTTGTTCGTCAAGAATCTAAGGTGTGTAGTTCCATCCCAGACACCTGCCTGTCGCCGTCGCATCACCGACTAACTCCATCTACCAGCTACAACGTCACTCCAGAGGAGCTGTTTGACCTCTTTGGCAAGTACGGGCCGATTCGGTATGTTTTCCTCCACCCGTATTCCCCTCGAGTCCCTCTGATACTGACATCCTTCGCAGCCAGGTCCGCCAGGGCATTGCCAGCAATACAAAGGGCACTGCCTTCGTTGTCTATGAGGACGTAATGGATGCGAAGCAGGCGTGCGACAAGTTGAACGGCTATAACTTTCAGAACCGTTACCTTGTCGGTAGGTGTTGCTTCTCTTCTGCCTGCCATCTTGGCTTTGTTCTGACATTAGATGCTGCAGTATTATATCATCAGCCCGACAAGATGATTCGAACGAAAGAGGATTTGGACGCTCGCAAGCAGAGTCTAGAAGCTCTCAAGAGGCAGCACGGGATCGATTGACAGTTAGACGGGCCTACGGACAGCTTTCAGGGTCGGACACGAACACGACCGTCTGGAGGCCCGTCTTCTCCGATGCAACCTACCTCCCCAACCAAGACAAACGCGGCTCCGGCGCCAAAGACGCCAAAGACGCCAAAGTCGATTCTCAAGAGGGGCAGGCCGGATATCACCATGAGCGCGCGAAAGATGCCACACTTCGTGCGCAAGCTGCTTCCCACAGTACCCGAGTGCGCCTAAGCACGGCACTATTTGCTATCTCTGCATGTGCGACCTGAATCAACGACGGCGTTCTAGACGCAGAAAGCAAAGCGGATTTAGCTCTGGCTGTGACCTGCCCTCTCCACTCTCCAACAAAATTCAGCATACTTGCATCAGCTTATTCCAAGGGGGCTTTTTTCGGCGCCGACCCCTTCTCAACGAACAGGGGATGGATTCGCCGATTTGATGGTGTTTTGTTCTTTTCATTTTGGCTTTATTCTGGGCGAGAGCATACTCTCAGGGGGACAAAATTCTACAGCCCCAATCATTATCTATCTCAAGGAGTCCCGTTGGTTTCCAAAAGTGGCACGGCGCGGATTGATCATGGGTACTCATGACGTGATCGCAAAGCTACGGATAATTACGGTGATACTTTTTGCAGCAGTGTTTTTAAGCTTTATCATCTGCATTTATATGCATGCATGTGTGCCTGACGTTGATGGGTGATTTGGCGATAGTGTGCATTTTTTACGACTACGGGTCGCTTACAGCAGTGACTTTTCAGCTTCAGTTTGAAGCCAAATTGTGTTCAATCAAACCAAATATTGATTTTTTTAAATGTTTAATTTCCACTACGACATTTGTCATCCTGCGCGTAACAAGCAATGCACCCGAATGCGGATTTCAGTGGATTCGACGTGGATGGCTTCCAGAAAACCCGGGCCGAAGTTGAGTTTTGCCGGTAGCCAGCGCCATCAGACGGCTGTGCTCCACAGGCCCAGAAGATCTGGAACAGCCAAGTCTCACCTGGTGGATCGGCGATTTGGCGGGGAACCTCTTTGAGCTGTCACAGTTCACTCCGCTGGAGTTGGACAGGGCGGTAAGGTGATAAGGGCCAACGGCGGGTGACCCAATCGAGACGGGATGTCTCAGAGTGACCTCGTGCATTGCCTCGCTGGCGTTCCTGGTTACCTGTTTCCGAGCGGGAACCTTGACTTGTGACTGTGGCTCTTTGCCATTTCAATCGTGACTGCAATACTTCTTTTTTTGCATTTTCTGTTCTCTTTCCCCCTTCTCTCCCATCTACAAAGTTTTTTTTTGGTTTTTTTTTTCTTTCTAGTGGTTTGGTTTGAAGCCAACCACAATCCATTACATCATCGCACTGCTTTGACAACAACCACTTCGAAATCAGCAGCCGTCATTTGCACATCAGAAAGTTCAAGCTTCCGTAAACAAACGGACTCGGTACCTCTAGAACGAGCTGAAACCAAGACATTCGATTACATCTGATCTGCGCCTGTTGATCAGAGCGGGGGAGTCACGTTGGCAGACTACTGGTTAAGGTTTCCTTTCTTCCACTTTGTGCCATTCAACCTGGCCAGGCAACAACAACACCAACAACAACGTCTATCGTAAATGTTGCCCCAGTCAGACGTCAACGTCAACCTCGAGCCCGGCGTCTTCCACAACATAGCTCCAGATGTGCCAGTCTCGTCGATCACCACATCGGTAGTAGCAGCGAGCCTACCGTCCCACCGTCCGCCGTTCGAAGAAGTTGTGGGCGTCGTCAACAACGACCACCACCAGCCTGGCACGGACTTCAACTCGGATCCCAACTCTGTTATTGTGTCCATAACCATGACGCCATCCCCAATAACTGCGACGCCGACGCCGGTGCCAGCTATCACTGACGGCTCTCCGATGGACGCTGCGGACAATCCGACCGAGTGCCGTCTCATGGGGTCTTTTGCAATCCTGGTGCAGCTCGCCCTGGGCGGCCTCGCGCTGATGTCGCTGGTGTACAAGCGCTGGCGGGAACGGCCCCAGCGACCTGTCAAGATTTGGTTCTTTGACGCGTCCAAGCAGGTTTTTGGTAGCGTGCTGGTGCATGGGGCGAATGTCTTCATGTCTCTGCTTACGAGCGGGCGGTTTAATATCACGACGATTGACCCCGCCTCCGCTGGTGCGGGCAGTGTGGTCAGGAGGGGGATCATGATGCTGGCCGGGCGGGACGAGCCATATGTGCCGAATCCGTGCTCGTTCTATTTACTGAATCTGGGTATAGATGTAAGGACCCTTATCCGCACTCCGCAATCAACTTCATCCCATCCCCAGGTTAAGATTACTGACGTGATGTATGTGCTATGCTTCAGACCACGCTCGGCATTCCTGTCCTCATCGTGATCATCCGGGTAACGACGGTGCTTGTGTCGTACACTCCCGTCGGACAGCCAGCCGAGTCTATACAGAGCGGCAACTACGGAAACCCCCCGAATGCTTGGTGGTGGTTCAAACAGAGCATTATCTATTTCGTCGGCTTGATGGGCATGAAAATTTGCGTGCTCGTGTTGTTCATGACGCTCCCGTGGCTTCCCAAGATTGGCGACTGGGCTCTGGGCTGGACCGAGGGCAACGAGAAGCTGCAGATTGTCTTTGTCATGATGCTGTTCCCGCTCATCATGAACGGTCTACAGTATTACATCATCGATTCGTACATCAAGAAGCAGATTGGATCCGGAGACGACGCGGACGAGCATGAGCCTGCGGTCCAGACAACGGCATATAACGAGTTGTCAGGATCTGAGACGGAGAGCATTCTGGTTGATGCCGATGATAGTGATGATGACGTTACCCCGGCGAAGACAAAGCCGACCGGCGTCAGGAGGAAAACGAGTCTGGGAGACCTCACACGAGATGAATATGACCCAGACACTGATGGCGATAGTCAGACAGTCATTGGCAGTAGCTCGAGTCATATATCGAGTAAGGGGGTTTTGCCGAAGGAATTGATGCCTCATGAGTGATGAGAGATGAGGGTCTTTTGTGGCGTGGTTTTAAATATGGCTCGAAGGGGGTTTGTACAGGTTCGTCAATGGGAGATACTGCGTGTTTTCTTTTTGGTTTCACTTTTCACTTTTTTTTCTTGTTCTTTTTTTTCTTTTTTTTGGCTTGGTTGGTTGGAACGACTTCACTCCGGATTGGGCTTTGCATGAGGGCGCATTAGGAATGAGAAACATGGCATTGACATTATCGTTTTTTCTCTCTCTTTTTCGCTTTTGGTTAGGTTCAACATTAGGTGATTGGGACAAACAGGGTTACCACTAGAAATATGTTTTTATGGTCTACCACTCACGACGGGTGTATAAAGAGGTTTTGTCAAGGGTGGGGAGTTTCATAGCGATCTTTGGATGAGTTCAATATAACGGATTATTTTCTTGTTTGGTTTCTTGTTTTTATACTGCCCGTCGGCTTGCAGCATGATATTTCCCTATGTGGTTAGCAATCAATGTATCTATCCGGTTGTTGTGTCTGATTGTCTCTTGCATGTGTCACTGTAGTAGTAGCTTCGTACCCTGACAGCTGTTGAAACCCAGAGCTCGGAGGTGGCCCCTTGGAGTAATCGAATAGGCAATCTTTCAGGGGGTTGTGTAATGGTATAGATAGGTAGAAATGGAGTTTCGGGAACCATTCATGCGTTGGGGAAAGCCCAAGACATGAATGAAGTATGATGATATCGGGATTGGCATATCGGCGGATCCTAGATATATATATGGTCGTGAGTGCAGATATGTATCATTTGTATTCAAGGGTATGGTTATGTTGGGAGAGTTTTGGGTTTTTTTGGGGGGGGTTTTTTTTTTTTAACAAGCTCTGTATGTATTTCAAAAAGCTCCTCCTGGTTTATGTAGCAAGCAGCAAGCAACCTCATCCACAGAAGTTGCGTATATGTTTGTCTTTCGCCTCGCGACTAGAGAAGGAAAGCCAGACATCGGGGTACTCTAAATGGTGTGAAAGAGCTGCGAAGCCGGGCAGCATGGAATGAGGGTGTATGGCCATAAAGGCGTGCGTTAAAATAGAGGGAAGCAAGATGTGTTTGTGGACGCTAATACCAACCACCAAGGCAAAAAACATCCTACGATCCCTCCTCTTCTTGCTTAGAGACCGGTGGGACCTTACAAAGAGACAACCCACTCATTCTTATGATAAATAGAAACCGTGCAAATATCAAGACACATTTGCTTTTGTATATTCATCTAAATGACTTGGAAACTATATGTCACCTTTCCTTCCTTCCCTTATCCGCCCAGTTACTTTCCCAACTAATAACGACCCACACCCATAGAAACCAAGGAAAACCACTACTCTCCCCATTGAAACTTCTCCAAAGTGGGTGTTGTGTGTGTTGGCTTTCATCTATTCCCAATCCTCCCACACACACACACACACATCTGAACTTATCTATTAGATACCTGACTGGGAGAGTTTTCCTTTGCCAAAATGACACACACACACACACACGTGCAATAAAAGAACAAACACACCCATTAACCTAAATAAATACGCCCCAACCCCGAAATCAAGAGATTTTTCCAAAAAAGAAAACCCATTCCCCCCCAGCAAACAACACCCCTTTCTCTCCCTCTCCCGAATCGGAGTTTTGTTGTATTGCGTGTATGTGAACATGTCGAAGCAAGCATAGATGAACTGTGGTTAAAGACAGTGGAGCGCTATGATGATGTTGCGATGATGCCAACAAGCAAACAAATAGTAGATGGTAAGTAGTACTGCTTTTGCCCGGGTATCCTTTTGACAAGAGTAGACAAGCAAGCAACGCGGAAACAGCAAAAGAGGAAACACAAAGATGGAGCTACGGCCGTACTCCAAATGTGTGGTGGAAAAAGCAAAAAAGAGAGCATGGTGAAGAAAGATGGTGCAAGGAGCCCCTCACAAGGGTTGGCAGGACTGACAGCCCTGCCTTGTCGTTGCGTGCTTCAACAAGCGGCCCCCCTCTTTCTCAAAAAGAGAATGGGTAGCATCATTCAATACCTCGCAGCCCTCAGCATCTCTGAAGCCGTAGGTGATGGCCTCCTAAAGGTCGGAATAATCCTATGCTGCTGCTGCTGCTGCCCCCCAGGCGGGAGCATAGTACCATTTGTATTGTGCTGGTCAAAATTCGTGTAGGTCGTGCTTCCAAAATTGATAACAGGCGATGGGCTCAACCTCCTCCCTCCAAACGCCCGACAAGCCTGCAGCCTCTTGGTCTCAAACGCCCGCGACCGCTTCCTCTCCTCGGTGATACGAAGAGCCCGCCGGTCCGCATCATGGTTGGCTTCCTCCAGCCTCAGGTCATGCTCGGTCAGATTCCGCATCTTGCGCTCGACCCTGGGCGCAAGCGCGTCTAGCTCGTTCGCGATCTCATCAGACACCCTATCTGGCCGGGAAAACCGCCCCGTGACCGGTCTCTGCTCCGCGCTGCCTCCCCATGTGCACCTAAAGATGACCTCGGCCTTGCGGGACGCATCCTGAGTCTGCCATACAGCGATACGGTCTCCGTCGTGGAGAGACACCCAATTCTTGCAAGGACCGGACGGGTTGCTTCTATCATATGACGGAAGATGCACGCCGTTTATGTAGATCCCATTCGTAGCTTTGGTTGAGATGTAAAAGCACGTCGACTGATGCTCTCGCTCTGACTCCCTATTCCATGGCCGAGGGCACTTATACGGATCGTAGTTTGGCCTCCAAAGAAGGATCTTGCAAGCAAACTTCGGAATCAAGGCTTCACTTTTAGGCGAGTAAGAGCGAGTGTTCTCGATCGCTCTACCCCAAGACACCATGGACTCGGTGATTGAGACTAAAATGCCCGGTACCGCCGACCCTGGGGCAGACATTAGAGACGCTACTACCGGTCTCCCTCGCTCAGACAACTGCCGCATCGTCCTGTAAGGATTCGCCTCCCCCTGGCTCTGTGTGTCAGGTATGCTCTCGGAGGAACTGGGACTATCTCCTGGTGCTGTGGATGGGAGCACATCCTCTCTGTTGCCATTAGGTCTGGGCTCTTTGCTGGTTGAGGGAAAGTATTTGACCGCGATAGGCCACAGGGCAGTCTTTCCAGGGGCGAACGTTTCACTCCTAGCCTTAGCAGCGGCATGAAAAGCATCAAACTGTAGTTGGGTCATTTCCGGATAATCCAAATGCCAGGTTGATTTATCTTGGGCACTCCAATATGTCGACTTGTTTACCGGAATATCGATTTGCAGGCCTGACTCATTCTTGTTGATTGGCGGTATTTGTGCCATCAACTCATAATCCCCACGTTCAATCGCTCGATTTGCGACCATATGAACCGACGTTTCTGACCGGAATCTCTTGAGACCACGCCCATTCTCCGCGGTTGGAGCCTCGAGATCCTCCTCGCTTGATGACGACTGCTTGCGCTTGCTTGAAGTAAAATCGCTTGGCTGTCGCGACAGAAGAGATGGATCAATGCGAGACTTCATATTGAGATTCTCCAAAATTGATTCAGCACCCCCCAAGCTTTGTGATCGGACATCAAACGTTTTGGTGTTCAGATCTTCGACGGATTCGTCGTCATCACCTTGGCTCAGTGTTGGTGAGCCTAGAAGGGCCGCTGCAGTTTGCTGCGACTTCTGAGACCTTTGACGAGGCGTCAGGCTCTGATCAGACTCAAAACTGTCCTTGATTTCCTTGCCGTGTCCTAGGATTTCTGTCTCGCAGTCCGAGTCATAGTTGTCTGCTGAGATAGGCAGATTTAACCGCCGTGCTGCCACCCCACCGGTTTTGCCTACCGCTGAAGCATTCACTTCGCCAAACAACCGACGGGGCTGAGGTTGGGCACCAGGACCAAATGTGTAGTTTTCCTTCTGAGAATCCTGCTCGCCCATATGGTCGTCGTAGTCGACTTCCTCATAATCGTCTGAAATTTCATCATCGCTGGCGGGTATCATCTCCTCCCTGACATCTTGGATGCTCAACTGCGAAGCGTTGACACGTAATTCTTCCTCTTCGATCTCTTCAAATGATTGTTCGTGTTGAGATGCCTCCTGATCAACAATCCAAGGATGCTCCTTCAACGCTGCTACCGCAGCACGAGTCTCGGGTCTTCTGTCAAGCATCCGGCGCAAAAAGTCGATACCATCCTCGGAAATGTTTGCGTCCTGGAGAGGTGATATGTCAAGTGGCGTGGTCATGATTTGGTGAAGCAGTTGAGAGTGTGTCGTTCCAGCTTTGGTTGGAAATGGCGGCTGCTTGGTGAGAGCGAAAAACAGCACGCCACCCAAAGACCAAATGTCCACAGCATGGTCATATCGCTGGCCTGTTGTCGATCTTAAACGACGATTGCGAGGGTGGCGCCTTCCCCGATGGTCATACTCGGCGTACTCGCCATAAACCTCTGGGGCGCAATACAGAAGGGTGCCACAGAATGTTCTGAGGAAGGTCTGTTCGTTATCGATCATTTTCGACAGTCCAAAGTCTGTGAGCTTTACAACAAATGGTTCGTGAGAGCTGACGAGGATATTGTCGGGCTTCACATCACGATGGGTGATGTTCATTTCGTGCAGGTAGCCAAGCGCATCCAGCAACTGTTTGGCCATGATCTTGACAGCCATCTCCGTGAGGGGCCCATTCTCTCCTATCATCCTTCCAAGGTCTCCTTTGCCCACATACTCCATAATGATAATGAGGAGACGGTCGTCAAAGTCAATATGCTCCACATATTGAACGATATTTGGCTATTGAAGGGTCAGTGAAAAGCGCAACTCAGAAGAACCCCCCCACCCCGAAGCTGACTTACATGCGCAATTGCTTGCATAATCTTCATCTCATTCTCCACCTTTTGGTCGAGAACACCGTTTTTCATGAATCTCCGCTTATCAAGCTCCTTCGCTGCATACGGCTCGCCGGTGAATCTTGATGTGACTTTATATACAGTGGCGAAGGCGCCCTTTCCGATTTCACCAACTCGATTATACTTGTTTGACCCAGGCCATCCTCGATTGAGTCCGCCGATAGCGGAAGATCTGGACTGCTGACTTGTAGGGCTGCCAGCCTTTGCTGGACCGGGGATCGCACGGCCTTGCGCTCCAACTTGAGCAGCCAGAAGCCGGTTGACGGCAGGTTTGAATATGTCGACATGACCCCCTGGCCCAGGGACGATGGTGGCATTTACATCAACTTCGCAAGCGGCCCTATTCGCAAGGTAAGCCTCAAAGTTCCGGCGGTATGCATCGTTAAACAGGCTGTCTCGATGCGGTATCCGGACCATAAAGCTCAAATCTCTTGTGGGCTCGTGCATCAGGATAACGATCTTGTTCCCATTTTCCAATGTTCTCTTCACCTCATGCGGTGGCTCTCCCTTCCGCTTCAGCAAATAACCATCGACAAGGGTGCCATTGGTGGATTCGTCCTCCAGCATTAAAACATTATGTTCGTTGAGATATATCCTAAAGTGTATATTACTCAGGCGGCGCATTGGGTCATCGAGAAAACAGATGTCGCAGCGGTTGGGATTCCGCCCGAATGTAAAGCCGTTGAGGGTGTTCTTAACTTCGTGCGAGAACTTGAGAGCAAGGTGGTGCTCTCCGGTATTGCGCCGATGCAGGGTGAAGGTTCGCTCGTTAACATCGTCCATGAGATTCAGGTTGAGCTTGTCGGCGTCGTCCCTCCCAACTGCATACTGCGAGTTCTCTGCGGCAATTCGTCTCACCTCTCGGACCGCGGCGTCCGAGTATGGCACCAGGACGCATATTATATCGGATATCTCCTCATCGGAGAACCCAGAGTTCTGCTGTCCAAGTCGTCTTGGGTCCACGACATTTTGAGTCGCTGGGACGGGGCTTCAGTTAGGACGAAGATAACCAACAAGAAATTGCGCAGATCGGACGGAAATCACAAACCTTGGGTAAATTCTTGCGAATCACTATACGAGTCCATTTGGCAAGCCGAATACAATCCACGTCAAACGCGACTCGCGACTCGAGGTCCCGGCCCCTGGAACAAACAATGCACAATGGTCAACGAGCTCCGCAGCGGCGGGGCGACGGCACTGGCGGGGAGGGGCGACCCAAGAAAATAACAAGGGATTTCTAGCAAAAAAATGAAGCCTTTTCGTTCATCGGAAACGAAGAGCGGTGAAATGGCGAATTTTGGCAAGATGCCAAAGTCTCGCTGGGCGGGCGAAGAGCAAGGGCGAAGGGTGGACCTGGGGCAGGAGTTTGGAGAGGCAACCTCCTATGGGCGGGGGTTCGTGTACCGCGTACAGTGGGAATTAGCTTAATTGCCAGACCGTGGTTGCCGGGTGACGTGGGTCGGGGGTCCAGTGTGTTGAAGCAAAAAAGTCTTGTGAGAATCGCGTCAACATGGATGGGCAATGAACGAAGCGACATGAAGAGAAAACAGACAGACAAAAAATAACAAAAGCTAGGCCAAGTCCTGGACACCTGCATAGTATCACCATGCAAATGTCTCTATCGTGCCGTTGAAATTGCAAACGTCCATGAATAAGTGGTTGAGCGATCCTCCTCCGTTGCACAGCGCGCACACGGTCGCGGATGGATGGTGAATACCCTGCAGGTGCGCGTGCCGGACGCCTGGGAATCTGTAATCGACAGGGCACCTGACTGGTCAGTGTCTCTTTTGGGGAAGATGCAGCCGGTAGTGGTGTTTATCCCCTCCCGGCGCTAAACTTCCAGAGGACGTGGCTTCCCAGTCTGACGGGATTCTGGAGGGGTTGATTGAAGGTCGAGGACGCCTTGTGTGGCTACCCGGCACCACCGGCAAGGTTTCCCGGTTGCGATCCCCAGATCTTGCTACTGTCTGTTTGCTGTGTTCATAACTCGAGGGCGCGGTATTGGTCACTCGGACAGTTGCAAACACCGCAGCGCATCTGCAGTTTGCCTGCAGCTGGCAAGAAAGGGAGAAAGAAGGCAAAATCGATCGTGTGGGAAACCGGAGAATGTGTTCCAGGCTGATCAGCCGCAGAAGAACCTTGAAAGAGTTCTGCCATTCTTTTCCTAGAGTGGAAGTTCTGTGAGGGAACTGACTGGGGATGTTTTCTTTTTTTCTTCTTTTTCTGCAAGGCTTGGAGGGAGGAGTGTGGTTGGCCGCCCGTTAGTGCCCTTCCTGCGAGGAAAAGGAGGTCGCTTGGCCGGGGATAAGTTGAATATTTCCATGGAAGAGAAACTGGGGGAATGGCGAGAGGGATCAATGGCAATTTTGTAAGCCCATTTCACGAAATTGTTTGTCATTTGTCAAACGATTTCTACACTTGGCCCAAGATTCTCAAACATCTCTTAGTTGAGCTACAGAGTGACTGCTGATATCGACAAGATCAAGCCAATCTCGTCATCAATAGAATTGCTGACATTTCATGTGTCAAGGCTGAAGTGTGAAACCCCCGGTTTCTCAACGTTTCCCCAGACGAGTGGCCAGACACTTGAATTACATACTACATTGCCTGTTTCTGCTTGTGACACAGCATTTCAGGCACAGCGGTTTATGTGACTTCTCCTGACCCCCATGCAAACACATCCCACCCAGCCATTGATATCATAAGCATCATCGTCAACTGCGTGGACGTGAGAAAGCTATTCTTATGGGCGACGATGACAGGCAGTAGCATCTATCGTTTTTTCAAATGCTGTTGCCTTTTACTTTTTAACCTCGCCAAGGATAATTGAATTTTGGTCACCCGGAGTGGCTCCGGTGGGATGTGCCTGTGTGTGAATCCGGGACAACAACGGTTTCTGGGGAAGACAACGGCGCAAGGCGATCAATCCCACAGCGCCCCCACCCCTTGCACCCGCAGCTGATATATATATTAACCAGGCTACCTTTTTGCAAATAACCTTTCGGTTCAGGGTGCATGTGTAACCTGTCAGCAGGGTCTCAAAAAGGAGCCATCTGACGAGTGAAATGGTAGTCACAGGGCTTCATCCGATTGATACGATCCAAGCATCCCATTGAACACAAGATCTGCACAGCCCGCCTACAACTACAGTGAGAATGGAGATCAAAATTCAAGATGACGTATGTCAAACTCTTGGGAGAGAATGGCCGCTAGGCAAACCGGCCGAAATCCATAGCGCAGTCGGAGACATCGGGGTTTCGGGTGCGTGAGTGCGTGAGTGCGCAGGAGGAGGCCCCCGGAAACCCACAACGGCACGATCGAATTTCATGATTGTGGATTTCAGAAATTCCGTCAAGATTCTTGACATTGCGGGGCCTGGTTGCAGGGCGGGGTTTATAGGTCTCGGCGGGGGGCGGCGGGGTCCCATGTGCTCCGTCTCCAAGTGTCTTGGAAGAAATAAAAAGAGGTTGGTCATGCCGTTCTTCATTCTCATCGCCATCAGAGAGGGTAGAGATTCTCCCCTGGAGCAGCGCAGAGGGATTGAAATGGGAGGACAAGAACGGCGGTGAGCTTTCATTTCCCCTAGCTCGACTTAGATATATATTTCGGAGTGTAGTATCAATCCGTATCTCCACTGCTTGGCTTAGCATGTCCAGACGCCGCGCCTCTCGAGTTGTCTCATCCGAGCTCGTATTGCGTTCTCAGTGCCCTCCAAGCAAGCAAGCCGTAGGGGATCTTGCCGCCGAGGCGACGAGCGAATATCGTATCATGTCCATATCCGCGTATTCCAATGCTCTTGTGGGCCGGACTGGGCATTGGGGAACTCGCACACTTGTGAATACTCATCACCGTCTCAACGGGCGAACGGCCATGTGTCTGGTGGCTGGGTTTGCCAGAGACGGTAGAAGGGCTGAGTGATCGATTGGCGACAGACGGTTGAGGATGGTTCCGTCATCCGAAGGCCTCATGGCCAATCGACCCCCTGCTGGCCGTGCCAAGCACAAAGCTAAGAATATCTGTGGGTACGGGATTCCACTGCCAAAGATGACGACGACCAAGACACCAAACTTGCGGGCTCCATCT
Organism: Cladorrhinum sp. PSN332; assembly: GCA_033297175.1. Lineage (NCBI taxonomy): Eukaryota > Fungi > Ascomycota > Sordariomycetes > Sordariales > Podosporaceae > Cladorrhinum > Cladorrhinum sp. PSN332. The sequence goes on along the minus strand of MU858823.1, from coordinate 392,280 downwards.
TGAGGATCGATCTACCACAGCTGGAACGGTGAGGAAAACATGCTGAAGCTGGAATAGATGAACTTGTTCCAGCAAGACTATTACTCTAAAAACCGACAGACTCTAATGTAATTGGATTTATAACTTCTTAAAGAAGCGCTAGGCTTATATAGGCGAGGTTCAAGATGGTGTTTCGTGGGGCCATGAAGCACGGGTGGCTGCATGACACGGTGGCACCTGCGAGGAGGAGTGGGTGTGGGACGTGGGTGGGAGAAAGCTGGAAGCGGGTTAATCTCAGATCGCTCTCAGGGATCTCTTTGTCCAATGGTTAAAGAATTTATACACCAGACACACAGAAGATGCAGACACCACAGATTCAATACAGGAATCCGGGAAACCCCCAGCGCATCGGATGCTATACCTGATGAGGCACATATGCAACACCGCATCATCGTTATCACCGTATTGACTGGATATGGCAGCATGCCAATAGACACTTTACTCATCTTGATCAGGAAGCCGGAGCTCTCGGGGATTCAAAGAGCTTGGCTCGACTCAGCACAAAGAGGTTCGGGTCAAATACGAGACAGAGATTCTGTGCCGTCGTTTGCATAGTGCTTGCTTGCGATCAATGGAACGACAACTGTGATTTTCCGTGCCACTTTCTTTTTTCTTTTTCTTAGAATATCAAGCAGTTAATCTCAATGATCTCTACATCTCACATTGTTTTGTTTTAAGCTGGTTACATGCAAAGACAGATAGAGCCGCAGACACACACAGTTATACAACAGGTACGTAAGATGTAATTATCACCCAGTGATCAGTGGCATTCTTCTCCGAGAGATCCGGCATTCAGAACTGGGGGCTCATTTCCCATGTTACGGACCACCTTTTCAACGAAGTTACATAGCATCGTTCAAGCTATCAAGGCCGTTCCGACAGGGGAAAGAACTGAGTCGCGAAGTCTGTGGATAAGGGCAATATCGCCGTAACCCATCACCAATTGTGCACCAAGTGGACACCCCTCCACCCCCCGGCAATGACAGACCGAGAAAGCCAGGGAAAACACAAGAGTCAAGTCCGAAGTCGAGGTTCTGACTTGGACAGTTTCGAAGCAGACATCCCGTTATCAAGAAGCTATCAAGCTTCATCATCGGTTTTGAGGGTGCACTCGGGCAGCTACCTCGACACCTCCGAGCTTCTTTCCTGGCAGTCTGCAGATCACAAAGACTTTCCCAGGTTGCTGCTTGCTGCTGTTCTTTGTTCCGTTGCCGAGCTCGCCGCAGCATATTACTCCCGACGGAAATCAAATCTCCTGGGAACGGAACAGACAGGACAAGGGTGGCGGGATAGAGATTGATTTCTGAGCAAAAAGGGCACTCAAGATAGTGGTGTTCGGCTTTCTGAGAAAAAAAAAAGGCCGTATCCGTACCCGTTCCCGTGGAATCGTCAACATCTCACTCACATCCCGCATCGCCATCCCGCTTCTCTCGCATCCCGCACCGCGCATTTGAATCGCCTCCCTATTTCGCCCTTTTCTTTTGTCTTATAGCAGAAGCTCCCTTGGATGCCAGTCAGCACTGACCGGCGCAATGGGACGAAATCGAGGTATGTGGCATTTTTTTGTGTTCGGGTGTCTCTGTTCCAGGTGTGGCTGCCAGTTCCAGAATTCCTCATGGGAGGTCAGGTCAGGTAGTTCAGCCCAGATGTCCGGATTGGTTGCCCCCGGTCCATCACCGGGCTGTTTCTCTGTTGCTCATTCCACACCACCCCTCCAGCGCGCGCTTCGCCTCGTTGTCTTGTCAAATCATTCATTTCTCCCCCAAAATAACAATAATAACAAGGCAGCCCACCCAAACCCACCACGGCTGCGTATGCGCAATCTCGCACCAGCGTCTTACTGACTGACGCTCGTGTCATCATAAAATAGTGCTCTCGTTTATAGCGCAGTTCTCGGCGCCCAGCAGGGATTCCAGGACCCCTACGCCTGTATCGTCACCCCAAAACGACAGCTTTCCCAAGTCTCGGTCAAAACCGGATTCCAGCCCCGATTCCGTCACTGACCCCGAACCACTTTCCATTTTAAACATTTCAACCGCAGTCCCCTCGCCCGCCGACGAAGGCGAGCATGTCGCAGCTCTCCCATTAATACCAAAATCGTCCCCCAAGTCGTCGAGCCCCGCAGGAGCGAGGCCAAGGAGCAACTCACGACCCTTGTCCATGGTACAAACTTACCACCCGTCCCTCATGGACGTCACTCAGGAAACGCTGCCAGAGCTGCAGCCCATCTTCACCCTCCTCAACAGCCACTCGAACAAGTTGTACCAGGAAGGCTACTTTCTCAAGTTGGATGATCAGGATATCAGTATGCGCCGCTGCAATTGAATTGAAAACCACCCACTAACACCGCGCGATCCAGAGGGCAAACCAAACCCAGATCGAACATGGACCGAATGCTTCGCCCAGTTAGTCGGCACCGTCCTGTCGCTATGGGATGCCGCAGAGTTGGATGCGGCAGGGGAAGAAGGGGAAGTGCTTCCAAAGTTCATCAATCTCACCGACGCTTCGATAAAGATGGTAGTTTGAAGCCAACTCCTCCCCCTTGTAGCAGCGATTCCAGGTGATTAACACGAGACTAGATTGAGTCCTTGCCAACCCGCACCGCCGACGAGCAACCCCTACAGAATATTCTCAGTATTAGCACGGCCGGCCGCAATCGATATCTGCTTCATTTCAACTCGCACCACTCATTGGTTCAATGGACATCGGGAATACGCCTCGCTATGTTCGAACATTCGACGCTTCAGGAGGCCTACACGGGAGCCCTGATTGCTGGAAAAGGCAAGAAGCTGAACAACATCAACATCATCATGGAGAGAGCAAGGGTGCCAATACAGATATGGGTGCGCGTGAGGTTTGGTGCCGGCGTGCCATGGAGGAGGTGCTGGTGTGTCATCGAGCCTCCAAGCGACAAGGAAATTCAAAAGGCGCAGAAGGATCTCAAGAAGCGATCTCCCTACGATCGTTCTCATGCGCCCGTCCTGAAGGGTGAAATCAGGTTTTACGACAACAAAAAGGAGGCGGACAAGAAAAAGAAGCACCAACGGCCGATAGCATCCATCACTGACGCATACTCTGCATACGCCATCTACCCTCAAAGTAAGGCGCTCATCGACGGCTCAACGCTGTTGAAGATCGAAGGAGACATAACGATACACTCCGAACCTCCCTCGTCTACCGAGGGGTTTGTCTTCATCATGCCCGAATCACACCCAATGGTGACCGGCTTCGAAATGCTGCTCCGGTTTCTTTTCCCAACCTGGGACACTTTTGGGTTATACGGGCGTCCCGGTCGCTTGGTTGCCAGCACCCTCGACGCTCGCTCCCTCATGTTCGCAATGCCGAAACATAAGAGATATGGATATCTTGAGATTCTGGACGTGAGCGGGCTGGTTTCCACAGACAGGAGTATCTCGTGGTCAGAGCGAGATTGGCGCAAGCGACTGAAGGAGCTGACAGGCAAACGGATGACGGCGATGGAAGAAGGAGGGAGTAATCACAGCCGGAGCGCCAGTCGAAGCAGTAAGCGGCTTAGCTATGGTACATCTAACCTGATGGCATCCAAGGGCCGCGTAGGATTTGCAGATGATGGCGGTTCGGAGCGCTCATCTCGCTCAATGTCCGTGACACAGCCGGGTGGGCGGACTGACTCAGCTCCTCCGGATTCAAACAGAGAACGATTACCGTCCGCGCTAGCGAATCACTCCAACCACTCACGAACTATTTCTGACACGCAGCTGGCCAACGTGGCGCCTTACCCTTATGACACGGAGAATTCTTCCTCCATGCCATCGGCCATCCGGCCGTCTGACCGTGCCAGGACCTTTGCGAGCGATTTGGCCCCCACCCCTGAGCGTCTTAGCTCGGAAGATGAAAGCCCTAGGTCCATGGAACCAGCTCCTCACCTGGAAGAGCTGCAACGAATGGAGGCACCTGAGCCAGTAAACCCACCTCCGGCCTTTGCGCATGGGGCAGGGTCACGACCGCAACAGAAGCCATATCCTTCACCAGAAATGCGTAGGGCTAATAACAGATTATCTCACGCAACACTGTCGCAAATGGCCAAGACTAGCAACCTGGCACCCGATGCCTTCTCGTATGACCAACAATATGGCGACAGTAACGCAGGTCCAGGACCAGGACACAATAACCCACGGGGTCAACCGGTACAGACAAACACCAGCGCCAACGCCATGGGGATAAATGCTAATTTCTTTGGATCTCGTGAAGCTTTAACATCACCACCCAATTTCCATCCATCTCACAGTTTTCCAGGACCAATCTCCCCGCGTTTGGATTCGGCTGAAAACCGGACAAGCTCACCGCTCAAAAGCCCTCCCAGTGTTCCTGATGGCCGACGTACACCTCCATCCAACCCCGGCATCAAGCCGCCCCCATTCCTTAAGGGCGGTTCACCTCCAATTCACAGAAAACCTGTCCCCGGCCGAACCGGTGGCTTGCAACACGAACCCGGGGACGCAGTGTCTCCGATTTCTCTTCAATCCTCGCGCGACAGAGGTCTTGATACCCGTTTCGATGACGCTTCCTCAACAACAACAACACCTGACTATGCAAGCACACGACGCTCCACTGATACGCAAAACTCAGTGGATCGTCCGCGGGCCGGTGTGTTGAAGAGCACTGCAGAAGATCAAGCTCCGCCACGAAAGGGGCCTGGGAATGGTGACGATTATAGCATCCCCGAGATCAACTTTGGACCAACTCTCAACTATGGTGCGCTCCCGCCGAGCAAGACGATTCCAATCACCGTCACATCTCGGGCTAGCGACACAAGCTCCTCGGCACAGTCTTCTCGACCTTCAGGCCCCACTCCGGGCAGGAGGTCTCCAGGTTCCGGTTCCGGTCTGTCCCATCTCCGCCAGGAATCAGGGGACACTCTTCGCCGTAGTATCCCCTGGCAACCGGGCACCCTTGCTGGCTCATCATCCGGGGAAAATGCAGTATCTCCGGAGCAGTTTGTCCAGCAGCGCGCCTCGGTGGTATTGCCCATGTACGCGCATCAGCGTACTCCCTCTGGAAACACGTTAAATGATTTCAGATCTGGCACTCCCAACTCGCCTTCGCACAAAAGGCCAGGTGGCCCATCTGCTGGACACTCACGATCGAACTCTGCGGACCTGCTTACCTCGGGGCGTCCTCTTAGTCAGGGCAGCGCAGCTATACTGTCTGGCGGAGAGGTGTCGAGTTACCTTTCGGCTCGTGAGCAGGAACATGTCGCACGTGTCACTGGAAGCCCACTGATTGCTCTGGCTGGAAACAAGAGCCAGCCACAGCCACAGGCGGGTCTTGTGGGCGCGATCGAGGCTCGTGAGCGTGAGAGAGCTCAGATGAGACAAGGAATAGGGGGTCAAGCTGTCGCACAGGCCATTGACCAAAGGAATCGGGAACACAACCAGCAAGCGCAGCGCACGGCTCAAGCCGCCTTTGCTCAGCAGCAATCGCATTATGCCCAGCAGTCTCATATTATGATGGGCGGGGGGTCTCCACTTGCAATGGATCAGCGCAGCATGAGTCCCAAAGCTGGGCTTGCCTCTCCGCGCCTGAGTCCCGGTTTCCAGCCGGCGGCTGGTTACGGATCGCCGCAGGCCCAGGCTCACATGATGCCGCAGCACGGTGGTTCCACCAGCCCACCGGGCTTTGGGCAAGGATCTGCTTGGGCGATGCCAAACATGCAGCACCTCGGCTTGGGAATGCAAGGTGGGCAGCCGTTATCAACGGGCTATCATGTGCCGCCGCATGGTCAATATTCGCCTGCAGCAACACCTGGGGGTGTTAGACCAGGAACACCGGGTCGGATGCAGTACCAGAACCAGGCTTTCTAGAAGAGGGGCAGGGTCAAAGACTTGGTTGCTAGCTTCGAGCCAGATCCGAATAGTAACGATGGAAAGGTTTTTGAAGATGAGAACACCAGGCCGATATGTTGGCATGCGGCTTGAAATGGGATGTGTCGAAGTATGAATATCAAAACTCTGAGATGGGGAATGGATTGATGGAACATGATGTTATGCGTACTGACACCATAATTACCCCTCCCTTTTTTTTTCTTTTTTTTTCCTGTTAGGGGATGAGATACACTGGATAGATATTATTTGGACGGAGGGAGACTGTCGGTTTCTTATTTGTTATTCATCATTAAGTCTGCATCAAAAATTGGGCTGGCAATGCTGGGATTAAATTTGCTAGCATTGGACTTCTTTTGGATTTCCTATCTTGGTGGTTTGTGGTAGCGCTGGAGGTTTGATACAAACTCTTTCTGTTCAAGCGTCCTTAGGAGGGAGGACGCCGGGAGACTGTCAACCCATTTCTCTTTTTTTCTTCTGTTTTTCTCTTTTTTCTTTGATTCTGTAACTTTCTTCTCATTTCGTATCTAGCTCCCCCTCTCACCCTCTCTGTCATTATCCTTTGCATAATTCGGTGTTGGTCAACTAAAGAGCATGATCATCATATCTTTTTATGCCGGCCGGCGCTATTACAGGGACACTCGGCTTTTGTTCTGAATGGATAGAGTTTGCCTCAACACGTTTGTTGTTTCGAGGTTTAGCAGTTGTGTTTACCTATACCAGAAACTGATGTTTTAAATCGGCCCTATTTGACAAAGGGTCGCAGGTATCTCATCTTGGCTTGCACATCAAAATGCAGACGCATATTTTTTTAAACAGTAATTAATTCCAAATGCAGGATAATCAAACGTGATGTTACTTTGGCTAGGGAAATCGCACCCGTCCCTGCCGAGGAAGTGGAGTTTCTCTTGGAAGCGGACCAGGCGCTTGGTAACCTTACCCACTTGGTGCATGGTTACTGGGTTGCAGATTCCGTCAGCCCCACCAAAGTTTGGGAAATCCTTCAAACAAGTAGCGGACATTTCCCAGTTCCAACTGATAAGATAAACTTCACCCACCTTGCATCCCAACCCATACATACCCCCATCCCTGCCCGACGCTGCCAAACTTGAACTCTGTTGTTCTTCAGAAATAGCGAATCACTTCCGTCCGTCCGTTCCAAACGACCGTTCATCTCGAATGCTGTTGGACAGCGTCACGGCGAACCAAGACGCCGCGCGCGCCCCGCTGGAATGAGAAGAATACCTTCCCGATTGCTTGCAGTCCCAACACCACAACCTCCTCCGCGATCGCGCCCGACGACGGCAGGACTCCAATTCCCGGCCCCGCAGCAGCAGGCATGGCGGCCACAACGCCGGCCTTCCCTGTCGAGTAGTTGCTGTGCACAACGACAAGCAGTAAAACGACACGTGCTATTATCGACGCTGACATCACCGCTCCTCACCGATGCCTCGACCCCTCCAATAACCCGGTCTGCGTTTCCTCCAGGGAATGATATCCCTCTACCACTTTTAGATAAACACGGCAGACTCGATCCTTCGGTTTTTCCGAGACTGCCATTTCGATTTCACACAGGAATTGGACTTTTCGCGAAACGGGCCCCGCGCCCGTTCCCTCCGCCCTTTCTTTCACCGCCATCGGGGTCGTTTAGCGACGCCCTCAGCACGCACGATAGGAGTCGGGACCGCAGGGCTTATGTGGATGGGCAGTTGATTCAGGGCTACACCAATGGGGATGATGCGGTATTTGCGAGCGATTACTTTATAGGTGCCAATGACGGGGTGGGGGCTTGGAGCACGAGGCCAAGGGGGCATGCTGGGTGCGACTCCTACTCCATTTTGTTCACTTTGACGAAGAAGCACAGGAAAGAGTTCAAAATGGCTAATTTGACGGAACTGGTACAAATAGACTCTGGGCACGTCTGATCCTTCACTTTTGGGCAACGGCCATCTTTCAGGACGCAGCGGCGGCGACGCAGCAAGGCGAACTTTATAAACCCAATCCGATAGCTTGTCTCCAGCGAGCGTACGAACAGACGACCGAAGCGACTAGCGAACCGAACGATTGGCAGGGAACCACGACGGCTGCGGGAGCACAGTTGTTTTATCGCCAAAAGAGCGGCGAAGGGGGAGATGGGGGGAATACCGTCGAACCATTACTCTACGTTACCAACCTGGGTGACTCGCAGGTGATGGTGGTGCGGCCGTCGACCAGGGAGATGGTGTACAAGTCTACGGAACAATGGCACTGGTTTGACTGCCCAAGGCAGCTGGGAACCAATAGCCCTGACACGCCGGCGAATTGCGCCGTGGTGGACGAGGTGCCTATCAAGGAAGGGGACATAGTGCTGGCGATGTCCGATGGGGTAATTGATAATTTGTGGACTCATGAGATTGTTGAGCAGGTCAGTCAGAGTGTGGAGAAGTGGCAAAAGGGGGAGGTGAAGCCGCGTGAGCCTGTAGTGAACATTGAGGGTGAAGAGGTGATTGATGATTATGATGATTGTGGGATGGGATATGTGGCTGAGGAGCTGATGGAGGCGGCCAAAGTCATTGCTGTTGATCCGTTTGCTGAAAGCCCGTTTATGGAGCATGCGATCGAGGAGGGGCTGGCGAGCGGTGGAGGTAAGCTTTCCCCTTTTTTTCTATGCATGTTGAAAAGGAATGGCATTGACTGTGTGCGTGTTTAGGGAAGCTGGATGATATAAGTGTTGTGGCGGGGATATGCAAGAGGAATGGGTCCTGAGAAAGGGATCTTCCTCCCCACGTTTTTTTTTAAAAGGGATCAACCATCGATCCCGATTTACCAATGCGAGAACAGAGGCTGAAGCGGGATTAGACTTTACCAGGAGAATGACAGCAACAAACACTTCTACGTAGACATTTCAATTCGGTACATGGGTTTTCTTAGGTGGGTTCAAGGCGTTGATCGGTTTTGGTTTTTAGTAAGGCCCAGTGGGTATGGAACAAGCAAGCACAGGAGCGAAAGACCCGAGGGGGGGGGGGTTCTTTTTTTTTTTTTTTTTGGGGGGGGGGGTAGATAATGGACTGGCGTTTGATGGTGTTGTTCAATTGTTGAAACAGAGAGCAGCAATCTTGGACCATCATATAGAGGGTTGGTTTTCTGGAGTATATATCTATCTGCAGTTAATGGGAAATGGGTGGGTAATAATTGATCTGAGATGTCTAATGCAGACATGAATCAATGGAGGTTGGTATACGATCATGTGTTGACTGTAGACGCTGACTGTTTGGTGGCAGCCAAAACAACCCACCGGCTTCAGGTGAGGCCTATTCGGAGACCAAATAGGAAAGGCATTACAGGTACGTATGTTGACTTCAGTCCGGCTCCAACGGATTGCGGGATCTCCGGAACCGTCGTCGTCATGGGGGTTTGGTCTGCACTGTATGAGCAATAAGTATTCACCTGGGACAAAGATTGCCAATAGAAATATAAGATATTTCACTTTTATCATTTCATTGTCGGTTTTTTTTTTTTTTTTTTAAAAAAAAAAAAAAAAAAAAAGAAAGAAAAAAAGAAGAAAAAAGAGGGGGGAAAAAAGGAAGGGAAAAACAAACCGTTGACATCTGCACGCACCCAGGATCCATGGATGGAATTGTTCCATGCAAGTTTCCAAGCCCAACCGAAATCCGAACCCGGCTTTGCAGGGGGCTGTGGTGGGAATGAAAACGGCCTGACGACGGACGTCTTTGGGCGGTTTCTTAGCGCATTTTGACAGCACTCGCTTCTCCTTATCGTTGAGATGCCAAGAAGAGAGATGGCAACCCAGCCGTCCCGTCCCGATCTCCAAAAAGAGGCTGCTGCTCGCATTTTGTTTTTCGCTTTGAGATTTAAAAAGGTTTCCGAGCGGGACGCGATTTACGAGGGTTCGTGTAAAATTATACGCTAGATACGCCGATACAAAGTGAGCTTACGACATTGTCGCAACCTCGTCATCAAGAAACAAACACCCCTCCGAATCCACCCACTGTGCACCACCCTTGTATCGTTCCCCCTGTCGACCCCTTGGTTTGATGATCCAGGCACTAAATACAAGGGAGCAGCAACTTAAACAAGACTTCCACTTGGGCACCCACCACCCACCACTTTGAAACAAACAAAGAACCGCTCACACATCTTTCTTTCCTGCCGGCTCCCCTGATCTTCCGCACATCGTCGAATCTCGACGGTACCAGAATCGTTTACATTAACAAACAGCGATCAGCCATGCCGGGAGCTGACGGGCCCTCGGCAGGCACCGACCAGAACGGCCCGTCCACATCTATCCCTACAGCAACAACCATGACCACCCCGACGAACGATGCCACGATGACTGTTGAATACGACGATTTTGGATTACCCATAAGGAAGCACAAACCGCCAGTGGTGGAGGCTATAGCAGAGGAATCTCGGCCAGGTTTGGATGGCGCGGCGGAATCAGAGGATCCTGATGACGCGAAGAAGCCAAAGGGTACAAAGGACGGGGTCGAGTCAGGCAGTGAGAAGGACTTCAAGGATGCGGTATCACACAAGGGCAGCGTCGAGGCACTAGATGTCGCTCAAACGACCACGGACATGACACCAGCCGTAGCCGCGAAGCCCTCGAACGACACAAGCAAAGAAACCCCCGATGCAAAGGCTTCCGACACAACTGAGCAAGCCGACCAGAAACCCACCAAGATTGAGGACCAAGCCGTGTCGGAGGCGAGAAAGACACAAAGTACCTCCGGTCACCAGAGGAACGAATCAACCATCTCGAACAACCCCGCCGAGGCGTCTGGGTTCTCGCACCAACAGCTCAGCTCGAAACAAGAGGAAAAGAAAGAAGACGAAGACGATGGCTGGCAGACCATGCCCGCATATGCTCCATACGATATATACGACGATGACAACAAGCTGGTTGCCAAAGAATTCAAGGAGGAGGACGATGACCAAACCTACGGGTACGCAGGCCTCGGAGGAGCCGGAAAGGGGTACACCAAGGTGCTGATCGACGATGACGCCGAATCCGCCACCAGTATGGATGAAAACACGCAATATCTGTTTCAGGACCGCGGCCAGGGAAGCACGGCCCTCGCCGACGATGACGATGCGCAGCGTGACGCTGTGAGCCAGCTCCAGGCAACCAAGGATCTGCTGACCGAGGGCCAGAGAATCGCATATGTGGGACTGACAAGATTGGAGCTTTCTGCCATGCTCAAAGAGATGGAATTCACAAAACCGCCGTCCTCGGCGGCCAAGAAGGCGCTGTCTCTTGCGCAAGAAAGCATGAAGATGTGGAGTCAAAAGATGATGATCAGGCTGTACTCGCACATGGATATCAGTCCGGATGAGCAGGTCATGATCGAGCAGCTGGCTGCGCACGGCGTCATGCCGCAGGATTTGACACCTGTTTTGATGGCTAATGCTCGCGTCAAGAACCCCATGGCGGATGAGGGTGAAAATAAACGGTCGTCCACCTCCAGTTCGCGACCTTCTAGGGCTGCATCGATCGTGACCTCGGAGAAGGACGGCGAGCAATATGCTGAGCCGCCACCGCCATACTCAGCAAATGAGAATTCCGAGCTTAGCGCCCCGGTACAAACACCTTCCAACATGTCGACTTCGCAAAAGATCGATATCGACATCAGGTGGACGGTCTTGTGCGACTTGTTCCTTGTGCTGATTGCCGACTCGATTTACGACGGAAGATCGAGGGTGCTGCTCGAAAGGGTAGCCAAGGATCTCGAGATCTCGTGGCTGGATATCTGCAGGTTCGAGAAGAAGGTCACGGACGCACTGGAGATGCAGCAAAACGCCGAAGAGAACTGGAACGAGGAAGACCACATGGAGAACAGGCGGAAGCTGGCCCTGAAGAGACGATACGTCATGATGGGTTTAGCTACTGTTGGTGGTGGCCTGGTTATCGGCTTGTCTGCAGGTCTGCTTGCCCCCGTCATTGGTGCCGGCCTCGCGGCGGGCTTCACTGCAATCGGCGTTGGTGGAACGAGCGGTTTCCTTGGTGGTGTTGGAGGCGCGGCCGTCATCACGGGAACTGCTGCGACGTCTGGAAGTATCATCGGCGGTCGGGCTGCTAATCGCAGAACGGGTGCTGTCAGGACGTTCGAGTACAGGCCGTTGCATAATAACAAGAGGGTAAATCTGATTGTCACCATTTCCGGGTGGATGACGGGCAAAGTCGATGATGTGAGGTTGCCTTTTAGTACGGTCGACCCCATCATGGGTGATATTTACTCTGTTTTGTGGGAGCCTGAAATGCTGAAGAGCATGGGTGATACCATTAACATCCTTGCTACCGAGGTGAGCTTCTCCCTTTGCAAATATTTTGATTTCAAGTCTGTTTCGCTTGGTACACAGATGCTAATTCCTCTATTGTCTATATAGGCTCTCACACAAGGCTTGCAACAAGTATTAGCCCAGACATTCTTGACGGCATTGATGGCAGGCCTCCAGGTGCCCGTCATCCTAACCAAGCTATCATATCTCATTGACAATCCATGGGCTGTCTCCTTGGATCGAGCAACAATGGCTGGCCTCATTCTGGCGGATTCGCTCATTGACCGCAACCTGGGAACTCGACCAGTCACCTTGGTAGGCTACTCGCTCGGCAGCCGTGTGATTTTTGCCTGCCTCAAAGAGCTCGCCAAGAAAGGAGCTTTCGGCCTGGTCCAAAACGTCTACCTCTTTGGCAGCCCTGTCGTATTCAAGCAGGAGGAGTACCTTCGGGCAAAATCGGTCGTGTCTGGCCGCTTCGTCAATGGATTCAACAGGAATGATTGGATCTTGGGTTACCTGTTTCGCTTGACGAACGGTGGCATCAGGCGTGTGGCTGGCCTCGCCGAGGTTACCGACGTCCCCGGGGTCGAGAACATGGACGTGTCTGAGTGGGTTGTCGGTCACATGGATTATCGTACTGCTATGCCGCGGTTACTGCGTGAGTGCGGGTGGTTAGTTGAGAGCGACGAGTTTACTGAAATCGAAGACCCGGATCCGGAGAATCACCAGGAAAGGCAGCGCGAGCTTATTAGTGAGATCGAGGAGGCCAGGAGAGAGCTCGAGAAGGAAGGGTTGAATGAGACGAAGAAGAAGAGTGGGTTTGCTTTATTCAGGAGGAAAAAGGCGCTACAGAAGCAGGAGTGGGAGGTTTATGAAGACTCAAAGAATGCTGGTGTCAGAGGGAGTGGGAAAACAGAAGATAAGGACGGCAACAATCATGGCGTGCTGTTTGATGTCGATGCGATTCGTGCTGAGCTTGCCAAGGAAGTCAAGGAGAACAGCAAGAACGGGGGCAGTCCTGTTGATGAGGATGCGTTACAGGTGAAGGAGATAAAGAGCACACTGCCGCCCATGAAGCTTGAGATCAAACCGAACGATTCGCCTACGCAGCTCTCACGGGCGAGGACGCCGAGTTATAGCGTTCGAGAAAGTCCGATACCGACGGTGAGTAGGGGTTCGCCTTCCCACGAGAGGAAGGTCTCACATGGGATACCGGAGCGAACGCCTACGGTTCCCAGCAGCAGAGCAGAAAGTAGTTCCTACTACTACCAACCACACGGGGCAGGAATGAGTGATGACGAGATTCAAATGACTTTTGATTCTGGGTTTGACGATAAGCCACCATCAACTGCAGCTGGGGGGTATAGCAGCAGCAAAACGGGATGGGATAGTCCATCATCGCCTCCGCCAGCACCAGCGGCGTCGTCATCATCCACTAGACCAGGGGTTAGGACGTCCCAGACCGTACCGAATATCTCGCTTGCGGATCCATGGGCGGATGACGGACTGGATGATGATTTTGGGAAGGAGAAGGAGATATCGATGACTTTTGCATAATTGTTAGAAATTGGAAGATTGAGGGAGGGTCGATAAGCTCAGCTTTAATACGTGAGATATGAGATAATGGTGATGATGAGAAGAAGGAAGAACAAAAGATATACCATATTCATTGGCAAAATTTTGCATACATAACAGCACGCTTTTTTTTTTTTTTCCTTCTCTCTATTTGCTGTAGCATTGCCGGTTTTTTTGGGTCTTTTTTTTGGGTCTTTTTTTTGTCAGTGGTTGTTGCTATTTGTTATTTTAGCGCAGAAAGAGACTTGCGTGAGGTCAGGAGGAAAGGAAAGGAAAGGAAAGAGGCGGGGACGGAATCATCGAGAATGAAGAGTTCATTGATTATACATTGAATGGATGGAAAAGGGGAGGAAATAAAGAGAAGAGAATTAAGGTTTTATATAGTGAGCAAGCCGCATTTGTTATACATGTAGTTTGAATATTTATTACTTTGCACAGCGAAGGGATGGAAGGGGGCCGGGGGGGGGGTGGGTTCATTGGAATATTCAACAAGACGTGACGACACAAACCCTCTTTTATCTCTCTCTCACAAAACCATGCTTCTTCTTTTGTGTTGTGCACATTACACCACTTGCGCCCTACCGAGTGAACATATCCCAAAAAAAGGGAAATAAATCGTTTGGATATCTTTAACAATTGATTTCCCTACCGCCGAATCTCAAACCCATCCTCTCCCCCCTCCGCCACCGCCTCCCTATCCTCTTTATCCAGCTTCACAACTTTGCTTCCCCTCGGGCCCTTATCGACATCCTTCAGGAACTGAGCTACGGCCGCATCCTCCCCCTGCGCCTCCCCTTCCACCTTGTTGTTGTCGGTGTTGCGCACCCAACCTGTTAGGTTGAGGTCCTGAGCGCGGCGGCGGGTGAAGTATCTAAGACAAAGACAAAGAGGCAAGGCATAAATAAGCATACTTGAGCTCAAGTGTGTTCCTGAACGGAGGGAGGAAGAGAGCCCCGAGAAGAAAAACCTTGTTCGAATGTGTGGATGTGTGGATGTGTGTGAGAGAAAAAAGGACAAAGCAACAAAAAAAAAAACATACCTGAATCCAACACCTAGATAATAATAGATGGGAAAGAAAGGCAATGTTTAGTAAAAAAGAGGGTGGCAACGGAAGAATTGTTGTATGAGGGAACAACAACAACAACAACAACAACGACGACAATACTTACCTTGCACCGTCCCGCCGTGAGCAAGGAAGTAAACCTGGCAATCAAGCATCATGTTAGCTGTGGGGGTTGTGCTTTTAAACTGCGGGAAGGGAAGTAAAACTGTGTTATGCCCTTCATGAATGCACTTACTCTTTTCGCCACCATTGTTACTCTTCTCAGTGACTTCTTAAAGTGTAGCGTACTTCCAACGCGTGAGCGAGACACAGTCAGGGTACTTGTTCTCGTATGATTTAATATGCAAGTGGGAGTTGTGAGAAGCTTCATGACAATTCGGGTGTTCCTTGTCCGGTGATGTCAGGGCCAAGAACGGGAAGACAGAGCTCCGATAAGATAAGGACTGGCAGGTGGGGGAACCCCTTTCTTGACCACAACCACAGCCCAGCAAAGTCAGCAGCTTAACTTTGAGTGACAATAACAGGTACTCAAGTACAGTAATGGTTCATGATGAAGCCTAAACGAACAGTCTAAAGTGAAACCCCCCCTTCTCTCTTCCTTGGAATTCATATTTCAGCAGCGCCAACTTGCTCAATGTCCTTGCAAGAAAACAAACAAAAAGACAAAACACAAACATCCCACATCTCAGCTCCCGCTCAACTTTCACTTGGTATCAAAGCTGTACTGCAGCCACCCACCCAACGCCCTCAGACTCTCCCATCTTACATTCTCATCTGAATCACCCATCAGCTCCATCACCCTCGTCTTCAAGCCCAACCTCTCCAACTGGCCTCTCTTCTCCGGAACTTCCCTCACCAAAAACCCAATATCATTGCACGCGACAGCCAGGACGTACTTGTCCTTCTCCCACGGCTCTTTGATAATCTCTGCAAGCTTGCGTATGAGGGCGCCATTCTCGTAATCCAGAATCTTGCGTGCATTTTCAGCCCAAAACACTGTATTGCGGTGAGGTGGCGTCCAACGCAGGTGGCCGTCGTTGATCTCGGCAACGTACTCGTCAAACGTCGTCTTCGTCTTTGTGTACTCCTCCAGCAGCTCGCGCAACCGGTCCAGATCTTCCCGAAGATCGGGGTCATTGAACTGTCTCGACTGTAGGTTTTGCAACAGTGATGGAAGGCGGACAGACACGGCGATGCCGAGGAGCTTCTCTTGGTTGGCGTTTAGGAGGTTGTAAAGAGTGGCCAGAAGAAGGCGGCTGGTCTTCTCTTTGGGTGAGAGCCGAAGGAGTTGTGTGTAGAGGAAGACGATGTCATGTTCCCTAGGCCATTGTGTCAGTGTATTGAAGTTTCAGTACAAAAAGGGGACCAGCTCACTTGTTCAAAGCCGTGCCGACCTCAGCAGCCTCAAAGCTGAGCTGCCACATCACCAATAGCACATGATATAGAAGCTGAAGACCAACACCTCCGCCGAGAGAACCCTCGAAGCCACTTCTTGGCACGTTCGTAGAACCGCTGAGAAGGCTCGCTGCTGAATTATCCTTGCTAATACCAGCTGCTGCCCGCAATATGTCAATGAGCGGGATTACCGTCTCGTCTCTCTGGGCCCAGAATTGTTGGCGGGTGGCACTGCCGTAAAGAAGAGAGGAGTATTCTTGCACTCCAATATCTTGAAGACCGGCATCGGGGTTCTTGGCGAGGGATGAAAGATAGCTGAAGATTAAAGGCAAGGCCTTATCGACTGTGGCCGTAGACTCGTCTCTGGAACCAGCCATGAGACTGACAAGTACGGTCGAGGTGAGGAGTGGGATGGGGTCGTCGAGCTGAGCGGATTTCCCAAGTAGAGGTAGGAAATGTCGGTAGGGGTCGCCGTTCTTGAGGAGAGCTTTGGAGAGTGCTGGGACGGCTGGAGTAGAGCGAGATAGGTTAGCATTTGCATGTCCAATAATAACAGTTTTGGCAGCTCAAATCGGCCGAAAAGGAAGGGGGCAATCTCCAAGAGCCTCAAAAAAGGAAGGCACATACTGTCGAGGAGGTCCTTCAGAAGGACCAAGATGTACTGCACCACGTCCTGTCTCTTGGCGGCCAATTCAAGCACGCTCTTCTTTCCATCTCCACCAACAAACAGGGTGCGATATCCATCGAGGTCGGATTCGATTGTTTGTTTGCGCACATCTTTCTTTACTTTATCGACGGCTCGAATGCGGGCGAGCTGCTCCTCGGTCAGGGTCCCGGCGCGCACAGCACCATCCCAGGGAATCGGTCGTTGGCGGATATTGCCTTGCAGGTTTCCAAGATACGCTGGGGGGTCGAGTGACATGATGCAAATCTATGTGATTATTTTGACTATATCTCTGTAATCCGAAAATGTAGAGGTTGCGATCATGGATGTTGGAGCTCTGGCTTGGCTCGATGGCGACGGGGAGCTTGGAGCGGGCCAACTCCAAGTTACGTAACTGCGCAGTGGGCTTGGCAGCAGCTTGGGGGCGGCGTTTGGAGGACTGGCCTTGGTCACCACCGACAGCTGGCAGACTTCGATCATCACCATCTCAAGTTTTGACATGACCGGTTGTCAATGTCAATCTGATCTAAACCCAACTGAAAGCGGGTGTCTCTTTTGAAACTTTTGAGCTTGGGATCTTGCATTGCCCACTCATACATTGAACCTCAGTCTGATTAACTCCCATCCCCAGGTTACAATTTCAATCATTCACACGTGATCCATGACACCTTCGAGAATAGCATCATGAATCCAATGACAGGCAGACACAGACAAGCTCCAATGCAACATGCAGTGTCATGCGCCACCTTTGTATCCCAGCGATGGATGAGAGTCGAGACCGAGAAGTTCTTGAGGATGAACAGGGGTTCGAGATTCATGAGGGGCACAACTTGCTGCAGGGATCATGGCGATAAGTGATAATCGTCCAGTGAGCCAGGCACGGCGGGGGTAAACAAGTGGGCGTCACCCTCGTCAAGGAAGGGGTGGAAGGGTGGGAGGAAGCGGGACAGCAAGCAAGCAAGCGATCAATCAATCAGCAAGCAGAACCAGTTACCAACCTGCATCTTGCCCAGCTCACCCATGGACGCCGCGTACCCCGTCATTCCATGCAGCTTCCCCCGCGGCAAGGGAGAAAGTGATAAAATAGGACAGGTCCCCTTGTTTCGTAAGGCGGATTAGTTCAGAAAAGCTGTTCCGTAGCAGCCGTTTGGGAATTTGGGATTTTTTGGGGGGTAATACGAGAGGTTGGTTGCCAGGGAAGAGCTATTAGTGGTGGTGACAGCTTCGCTTCCTTCTCGGAGGAGGTTGGGAACGTAACCCCCTTGGGCCCGACCACCGCAGGTACCTGTCACCTCCACACACCCAGCCTTCAAAATTCTCAGCGACAATAAATCCCGCCAAAACTGGATTCCCTGCCCCTGGCTCCATTCCCACTTCGTCATAACGTCTCCTGTGCAGTATAATTCTGTTCAGGGTTTTTCCCTCTTTTTCCCTTCTTGTCGGCTTTTATCCTAATCGTCGTCATCTGCCTCACCGCCGCCTACCCCATTGTCGCGGGACTAGTGCAGTAAGGTACCCCCGACAAGACGGATCCCATTCCAGCGCAAGACTTCAAAACGGCTGTGAACCAAGATCGCATTCCTCGGAACAACCAGCTTGCCAACTTCTCGAAGACGTCGTCAGGACATTGCTTGGTGATTGAGAATTACAGCAAACGCTTCGCCAGACAATCGCAGGCAAATCTACAAACGGCACATCGCTTACACCTGCGGTTTATCCACCTTTTCTCACCGCCCCCGTGTGGGTTGCGCTTCGGCAACTGGCGCCGCGCCGGCCTTTAAGAGCTTCACGACGGCCAGCTCCCGAGACATTCACATACCTCAGTTTTCAGCAACCAAAATGTTGTCCCGAAAACCCGGGTCCAGCCTTCTCCCGGCATCAATATGGCTTCTACTCAGCAGCGCAATATCACAAGTGGCTGCGGGCCCGTTTCCCAGGGACGGCACAAACGCTGCCGCCTTCGGTTATCTCCTGCAACGTGATTGCGCCGTTCCCTGCGGCTACAACAACCAGTACTGCTGCGGGGCCGGGTCACAGTGTGTCACCGCCGCCGGCATCGCAGAGTGCGCGGGTTGGAATTACTACACGACGACGTGGACCGAGACCAGAACTTACACCAAAACCTGGAGTTCAGCGGTTCCTGTAGCTACGGGAACCAACGGCCAAGACTGCGTTCCTGCTCCCGGAACTGGGCATATTGCTTGCGGACCTATTTGCTGCGCGGAGACTCAGTACTGTGCGTACTCCGGCCAGTGCATGGCCAATGGCGGAGGAGTGGGTGTGATCACGACCGTTCATACTGGCGTCCAAACTGTCACGACGCAATTCAGCGCGCCGTACAGAGTTACTAGTGGTAGCGCCACGTCCACGGGAGTTATTGCTACCCAGACCGGAGAGCCAGAGGAAGGCACTGGCGGTGGAGGCTTGAGCGGCGGTGCCATCGCTGGTATCGTCATCGGCACTATTTTTGGTGTTGCTCTTCTACTCCTGCTTTGCGCCTGCTGTCTTGTTCGCGGTTTGTGGCACGGCATTCTGGCCATCTTTGGTATCGGCAAGAAGAAGGACAAGAAGAGCAGAGAGACAATCATTGAAGAGGAACGATATACTCGACGCGGATCCTCGCACGCCCATGGTGCTCACAGTTCCTGGTACGGTGGACGGCCCAGCACTGTCGCTTCCCGCAAGGAAAAGAAGAAGAGTAGCGGAGCGGGCATGCTTGGCCTCGGAGCGGCGCTCGGTACTTTGGCTTTGTTGCTGGGATTGAAGAAGGATAAGAATAAGAAGAAGGGCCCGGTCAAGAGCAGAAGCGATATCAGCAGCAGTTATTATTCCGATGTGTATACTGCTGATAGTCCGAGTAAGTTAACTTGCTGTCTTTTGACGCCCTCGAAACTTGTATACTAACGTTCATCTGTAACAGGCTCTCTAAGCAGCGGCAGACGCACTCGCCGGTCAGGAAGACACGTTAGCAGGACAAGAACGGCCAGCAGGACGACGAGGACCACCACCAGAGTCTCGCGAGGTCCTTCGGTGAGGTCGCAGCGGTCGCCGAGGTGATCATCCTTTGCGTCCAATATATATAACCAACCGACGAGCGCGAACCAAAGAATGACGGAAATGATTTCGATGTACATATATGGCTCCCTTTTTGCCCCTTTCCCCCGCATCTTGAGTTCTTGTCAATTTTTCATGTAATGAGAGTTTTGTTCTTATTGCACTCGTTGTTCACCCCGCCCCCAGTATATAGACCGACTCCTTTCCCACCCTGTTCTGGCTTCTTTTTTTCATGTCTTTTATATCAGCACATATTTTTTTTTTTTGGTATTGTTTTCTTTTCGCGGCGTTATTATTTGGGGAAAGCTGTGGGCGGTTGTTTTTGGCAGGCGTGTGTTCTGATCCTGATGGGATGTTGGATGAGATTAAGAACGGATTGTGATGGATGATGAGGATATGGGCAGATGATGAGATAATGAAAGATTTTTTTAGATTTTTTTTGGGGAGCAAGCAAAGTAGTCAACCTGTCTGTCTGTTGAGAGAGGGAATATAAAAGATGTAACGGCGGATTGAAGTCTTTCGATGGCGTGAATTATACCCATATGCCTTGAACGGAAACACAAACATTGAGTTTCCTTAATTTGCTTGCTAGCGTAGTGAACATGCCTAAGACGTTATTGTGGGCCACTGGTTACCGTAGATTTCGAATGGAGGAGGTGAGGTCAAGGTAGTCAGAGTCAGGGAAATCTCCGTGGAACAACTACCTCCGCAGCCTCGAGGCAGCCTCGCCTGCGTGTAACGAGAGACTGATATTTGGTCTCAGATTTCGGGTACATACTTCAACTTCAACTCTGGCAGGTATGCTGTGTTTTACAGGTCAACAAGGGGCAAGACATGAAATCGTGGATGACCTGAGAGTTGCGGTTGGTAGCGGAGTAGGAACATTGTCATTGTAAAGATTCAGTGTGGAGTTAGGCGCGTGTTCATGATATCTTAAGCTTTGGAAATTGGGACAAGTAGAATCCCTCATCCATTGTAGGGAGCATGCTCGTCAGCTGCGGTGTCAAGTGCCATCTCATATTTTGTCTATGTCCTTCAACACAGTGCTCATGGATCTCATTTGCTCCTCGACCGAGTGTAGGAGATCAAGTCTTGGGGTGTAAAACAACCAGCCCACCACCCAAACCCGCAGCAAACCGAACCACCGAGTTGTTGCTGACGAGGGTTCTCGACTCCAATCCGGGGGCGGGAAGCAAGGCCTTGTCTCTTTTTCATCATCATTATCGATATTTTCGAGAGAAGAAAGGAACGAGAAAATGTTGCCCCCAAAAGGAAGAGTGATATTCGGTATGCACCCTAACACCGTCGTTCAGAAGGTTGCCCATTTTGCGAAGTAGCGTTTTTTACGCTACGAATAGATGCAAATGCTGATTGACCCCTATCCACTCCGGTGAGACCCATAAAGCACACAAAGAAACCCGTAATCGCATTTCCTTTACGCCGCCTCCTCAACGTTGCCCTTCTCGGAAACGTAGATACCGTCAAGGAACTATTTCAACTGTTAGCAAACCCATCCTCCTTTCTTTTTCTCTTTCGCCCTCGCCACTCCGTTTAAAACGCACCTTACGGATATCCTTGTTCCGCACTCTGCAGATCTGCTGGATGTCGGCGGCGCTCTGGGAGACAGCCTCAAGGGAGTTGCCGAAGAGGATGAGCTCATCCTTCTGGGCCTTGGAAGCCTCGACCTCAACACCGGGCTGCATGACGACTCTCCGGACGAGCTTCTCGCCGACGAAGTTGCGGATCTCGACCTCCCAGTTGCCGGTCTCGGAGTTCTGCTCAAGGTTGACGTTGATGGGGAAATGGGCATAGACGTAGCGCATCTTGTACTTGAAGCCCTTGGTGACACCAATGATCAAGTTGTTGATCAGGGTGCGGACGGTACGGAGAGCGGCGACGTTCTTACGGTTGCCATGGTGGATCTCGAGGCCAATCACGTTCTTCTTAAGGACGGAGAAGTTGACCGCGATGTGGCTCAAGTCCTTGGTGAGCTTGCCTGTTTGTTGGGGAAAGAGGCACGCGTTAGACTGCCAATTTTCCGCCAGAGATAGATATTGGACCGAATTTTGGGGTTCTGCTTACCACGGGGGCCCTCGACCGTGACGAGTCTGGACTTGATGGAGATCTTGACTGCAATTCGGACAAGCGTCAGCTAACCTTCCTTCTCCTCTTTTGAAATGCCATTATTCCCCAAATTCGCCGTCTTGCCGTATCGGTCGTGTCTGCTGCACTTTGCCGGATGTCGGTACCGTCGCATTGCCGAACTCGGCGAGCTTCGTCCTCGTCTTCGTCGTCGTTGGTGGGTGGGATGCATCGGCGTTCAAGTATCGAGACGGCTTCCTCCAGGATTTTTGGGTGCGAAATGCAGTGAATCAATGAAACATACCGTTCTCCGGGACCTCGATGGTCTCCTCACTGTGGATGTAGCGCATGGCGACGGTATCTGGGCGTGAGGAGGGCTAGATGTGTTGTCTCGTCGTCGAGGTGGACGGAGGTCAGTTGCAAGCCGAAAAAAAACCACGATTTTGGGACCCGGAATAATTCAAGTTGTGCGCCGGGTGAGCCTCGAGCTTTCTTAGGGCAGAGGATCCATGATCTGCTGCGATTGGTCAAAATGGCAAAGGCTGGGGGGAAAGTGGGGTACATATTCCAGGTTGGCCTGTGCTTTTCATTTCCAACACCATCTGTAACAAGCGACCTTTCTGCCGCTTCTCGTTCACCACCTGCAACTTTGGCAAGCAACAACGAAAATTATTTCAAGAGGATCAGCGGCCTCAGTGCAATTGATGCTGATTAAACTGGTAGGAGGCGCCTCGTCAAATACGATATTCAGTTCGCATAAGCAGGCACAGAGCAAGGCAACTTACCCCGCACTGTGACAGCGAGCCGACATGTTGCTTTTTTCTGAGCATCAATCACTGGCCATTCAGTTTCCGGATGAAGCTATTTTGAGATATGATACCCCTCCTGACAGACCCCTGTTGAAGGCTTGCCCTTGGTTTTTGTCTACGCATCTCATCAAAGGAGTGGTTCTGCAGTGACCTCCTTACAGAAGGTGATATGCAACACAACTCTCTCAAGTTTCTTTGGTAAGTTTGATGCTTTGATACATCATTGTAATTATTAGGCCTGATTTTCGAGCCGTAAATCATACAATGTCATAGCTGGGCCATCTGTGCTCTAAGCTCAGCTTACTTGAAAGATCATTGGCTCTGCTCTATATCCTAGTGTGCGTTTCAAAGGATGTCATCTGCAGCTTGCTTTCTCCTGGCCGTAGGTGAGGCCATTCCCATTTTCGCATGTGTAAGTGGGAGCTGGTGGAGTCCGCGTCATTGGTGGTCCCTGTGCCACCTTGCCCCACTTTCCTAGCTGAACAACGTGCGGGCAGCAGTGAGCAGGGACCGCCGCACCGGCAACCTGGAGGGCACATAGGGAGCTGGAAGCTGATAACCACCTACCGAGCACTCGACCAACCACTGGCACGGGCAGCCAAACCATCAGCAACGATTCACGAGCTTTTTGAGCGCTTTTGCAATATCCCACCTTCTCTCCACGATCTCCATAGCCTCAAAACCTTACCGCCCATCGTCCCCCCACCTCCATACTTACTCTCCGATTCCCAATTGAAGCGTGCTCGGCAAACGCGCATGCACCACATCTCGTCCCGCTTTCAATACCAACATCCCACTCACCATACAGCAAGGCATCCGCGCCCGTCATGTCTTATTTCTTTGCAACCCCAGTAGACATCGATGTAGTTCTCGACGATGCTGATGAAAGGTCTATGGTCGATGTCAAGCTTGACAAGAACCGCCGGGAGAAGGCCCCACTGTACATGGATGGCGAGTCTGTCAAAGGCGCAGTTACTGTACGGCCCAAAGATGGAAAGCGCTTGGAACACACGGGGATCAAAGTACAATTCATCGGTACCATAGGTATGGACTCACCTTTTACCTTATTTGGAGGACCCGTCCCTGACATGTCCCGTCACCAGAGATGTTCTTTGACCGGGGCAATCACTATGAGTTCCTATCACTGGTCCAGGAGCTTGCGGCGCCAGGCGAGCTACAGCACCCACAGACCTTCGATTTCAACTTCAAAAACGTTGAGAAGCAATACGAGTCCTACAACGGTATCAACGTAAAGCTCCGCTACTTCGTTCGCGTGACCGTCTCGAGGCGCATGGCCGACGTGATCCGCGAGAAGGATATCTGGGTGTACAGCTACCGCATCCCGCCCGAGATGAATAGCAGCATCAAGATGGACGTCGGTATTGAGGACTGTCTCCACATAGAATTCGAGTACAGCAAGAGCAAGTACCACCTGAAGGATGTCATTGTCGGGCGCATCTACTTCCTCCTCGTCCGACTTAAGATCAAGCACATGGAGCTCAGTATTATTCGCCGCGAAACAACGGGAGCGGCGCCCAATCAGTACAACGAAAGCGAGACACTGGTTCGCTTTGAGGTAAGCTTGTTTTCCCCGTTTATATCTCACCGTAGGCGGAATAGGGGTGTGTTGACACATATTCAGATCATGGATGGATCGCCATCTAGAGGCGAAACCATACCAATCCGGCTGTTCCTGGGCGGTTTCGATCTCACACCCACATTCCGAGACGTCAACAAGAAGTTTTCCACCAGATACTACCTCAGCTTGGTACTGATTGATGAAGGCAAGTTTACTGATCCAAATCCCACCTCCTGAGTCCAAGCTTTTTCTAACTCTTCCCCAGATGCGAGAAGATACTTCAAGCAATCAGAAATCATTCTATACCGCCAAGCACCCGAATTAACCAATGGACCCGACGGATTACCAGCACCGCCTGAGAACAAGATTACCATGGTCCCAGCGTAGTCAATTGATGGCTTTTGTTTTGTTTTATAGTCGTAGATGTTAACGGATGAAAAGGGTATGTGTGGTAGGATGGTGTAGGGAAAGCGGTTTTATGATTTAGCGAATCGTGTACAAAGTTATGTCGTAATTCCCTCTTAGCATGGGCAAGGCGTTCGGCTTCGAAGATAGGAAACTGATGCTCATATTTTGGGTCTAATTATCTTTTCAAAATAAGAAAAGGGGCGTCGATTTGCACCATACTAAGTGTTCTTCTCCCGCTTTCAAATTGGGCTCAATAGACATTCTGATTCACCGCTGCAAGACGTCTGGTATTCAAACCTACCCACCCCCCCCCCCCCCTTTTCCGTTACGACTACAAACAACAACAAAATATTGCCACCGTATAACAAGCAATATAAGAACATAACAGCTTCAAAACAAAATAGCCACAGAGTCAAGATCTATGTACAAACTATACTGACATTTCAAGGTATCTTTCCATTTTTGAAGTCCCTGGCAACTGGACTGAGTAAAAACAATAATAACAAAACAACCCATACATTGAAATTCATTAGAGAAAAAAAGGGTTCTTCTTCCTGCTCCTTTCCCATCTGATACCTACGACCTAAGTAAGAAGACCCCCAAAAAAGGAAGAGGCCAGGCTTTAATCAAGTTCTGTTATCTCAGTTTCCTTCCTTCTTTCCTCCGCTTTGCCTTGAACTCTCAAAATCCATCAAGCCCCCAGATCCATAAAGTCATCACCGTCCGCATCAGTAATAGCAAACTGATTATTCTGGATGGCCACGATGCGG
Organism: Cladorrhinum sp. PSN332; assembly: GCA_033297175.1. NCBI lineage: Eukaryota > Fungi > Ascomycota > Sordariomycetes > Sordariales > Podosporaceae > Cladorrhinum > Cladorrhinum sp. PSN332. The sequence goes on along the minus strand of MU858823.1, from coordinate 366,705 downwards.
TCCAGCTCCAGCTGATATTGCTTGCGCAGATCACCGAGCGTCAGCAGCTTTCGTGGCGTCAAGTCCTGCAAACCCGATCTAGAAGCGTGCACCTTCATCTTCGCGATCAAGTCCGCGTCCTCGTCATCCTCTGGCTTTGTCGATACCAACGTGGCGGCAGATGACGACTGCTGGGTCTGGGTGGCATCAAGCTTCTTCATCAACTCTTCCAACGTGCCTTCCAAATCATCGCCCTTCAATTCTTTCTTCTCCTCCTGCTGCTGCTCGGGAGAAGACACCACATCCTCCAGAATCCAAGCCTCCTTAGGCGACACGCAGCTCAGGGCATTGATGAGCAAGAGATACTGGCGCGTCACCTGAGTATCCAGCGCGTCACCTTCACCTGAGCCGGCAAGGCCGACCTTATCCCCTTCGCCGGCCAGACGAAGCTTCTGCAACCTATCTAGCAGGACCGCCGCGCCGCCGCGGTAGTCGTTATGGCTGATCCGCCAGGCGTAAAGGATTTGGTGGTAGGGCACACCACTGAGCACATCCCTTGTAGCCCTGCACTTTTCTAGCAGGATATCGTCCACCTTACTCTGCAGACCAGCAAAAGGTAGACTGATCAACTCCTTGTTCTGGCCCGTCTCGCACATCTTTTCGACCAGCTTGCGTAAGTACGACTTTTGCAGCGCCTCGTCCTGCATAGCCAACAAGGCGGAATGTGCCTGTTCAAAGTGTGAGATTGCCGTGGAAGCAATGAAGAGGCGGCTGAGCATCTCTGTCTTGATGCTCGCTGCTGCGTCCTTTTGCGAGGAGTGCACAAACTGCAGAGCCAAGCGCGCAAACTCGGTAACGTACGAATAGGCCTTATGCCTCTCGCACAAATTGACGATGTGGCTGTAGTAGTTTGGAAGTCCGCTGTTGAGAAGATTCCACTCCGTGTCGTCCAAAAGGCCTGCGCTGTGGCGGTCAGAGTGCTTAAGAGTTACGCTGAGGCCGATTGCAGCGCGGCGGAAATGATAAGATGCGGCATCGTAGTCCCTGAGCGCGAGGAAGATGCGTCCCAGGATGTATATCGAGAATGGATCCTGGTCTGCAAAAGGGCTGAGTTCCAAGGCAAGGTCCGGCCGGTCCTGCTTCAGCAGCCAACATTGAACGAGCCAGGTTTGTAGCATGGTGGTGCTGCCTGGTGCGCAAATGTCGAGTACGTAATCGGTGATGCTTGTCAGTAGAGGCTCGTCATGGTTGTCTGGCAAACCGAACAGGTGGCCCGCGATCCCCTCCAGTGCGGTCATGGTGTAAATTTCCTCCTGTCCGCGCTTAGGGACGGCTGGAGAAGTCGCGCCAGATGCTATCGCCCTTGACGCCGGGATGCTCAGCTCTGTCTTGGCCATCCACCTAATATGCTCCAGTCTCTGCAGAGCATCAACCAGCCTTCTAAACACCGACCCCACATCAAAGCGCGAGTGCAGGGGATTCTCATCTTCGTTTTCAATGTCGAACTCCATGTGAACGAGAAGGATAAGCTGGCTGAAAAGGATTTGCCAGTGTAACTCGACGGTCTCCTGCACACTTCGGACCACAACTTTTCGGCCAAACCCAGTGAATGCTTCGCGGAGTTCTTGCGAGTTGGCCTCGCTCGTGGAGGTGATCAGGTCGAAGAGGTCGTCGTAAAGTCTTGAGCTTACCATCTGGTAGTTTTGCCCAAGCGTTTCGATAACCTGAGCAATGTCGTCATCTCCAAGTTGTGGCCAGAACCCGGCCCGGTCGAGGAACAGCTGCATTCGCTCGTTGTCGGATCGGGGCGAGTTTTCATACAACTCGGCCCTCAATGCGGCCCTGCTCAACTGGGTCATGCTGTCTGTAAAGCTCTCCACAAACGTCAAGCCTGCCGACACCAGGGTTGCGACCTCCTGATCCTTCCTCTCGGGATCTTGGAGGTTGTGGTATACGCGATCCATGTCGCTGCACTGCCTCACAGCGGCAATCAAGTCTGCACAGGCGGTCCAAATCATGCCCTTCTCGGTATCGTACATCAACGAAAGAGCCTCCCCGCGCTGTTTATCGAGCTCAAGCAGGAGACGCCAGAACCTTATCCACTGGATCTCACTTGTGCCTCTAAACTGCTCGTAGTCTGGAACACCTGCTGAATTCCGGTTCAGCGCTGCTGTCGATCCGAGAATCGAGCAAATCGATTCTGCGATGCTCTTTCCGGCTCTCGAAGTCGTCTCCTTATAAGTGCCTAAACCTTTCTCATAAACGGCCAGTGCTGTTTCGAGAGTCGACTTGGAGAAGCGACCCGGGGTGAAGATCAGGTCTAGCCATTTCTCCGTGGAATCAACAGAATTCCAAGGCCCAGAGGTTTCGACCGCTGGGACCGAGTTGTCGATGTAAACCGTCTTCCATCCATCGCTAAAGGGGTTTGCGGGATTCTTCACCTGCAGTTGTAGTCTGTGCACACGATAGCTGGTGTTGTTCTTCCACAGCGTCCAGAGCTCAACACCGTCCGTCTGTGCCACTGCAAAGTCGGCAAGAGTCCATACGTCTACCGAGGAGGGACTTGGCGGCACCAGATGGGCGTCAGGAAAGCAATCCGCGACGTGAATGGAGCCTTGGTCGTTAGCCTTGACTTTCCAGAACTTGAATTCGCCAGCCCCAATTGGTGAGAAGGTTGCGACCATGCACTGTCCGGGGACCCGAGTGTCCAGTATACGGATAAGATTGGCTTGTGATGGGTCGATATTCCATCTTAGACCCTCTTGGGGGTCCCTCTGAGTGTTGTTCAAGATATCGCCAGTATAGAGGATTTGACCCGTCCGTACATCCCAAACTCTCATTCGGTGATCGACGCAGATTGTGAATAGAAAAGCAGTATCCGGGAGGCTCATGGATGTGACGGCTGTTGAGAGAGCTGCTGTCAGCTCCATGTTGATCTTGTCGTACCGGACGGTCGGGTTGCGCTGGAAGGGAACGAGCCCACGGAGACTCTGGCCCCAGCCTGAAACGTTATAGATGGTCTCTCTCCATGGTGCCCCATGTGATGCTGAGAGGCAAGAATGTTAGCTTACATGTTCTGCGACTTGAGCACGAGAATTGGCGGTTGCCTACCATCATGCGCCTTGTTCCTGTCGAACTTCAATATGCCACCATCATGCATGGTAACAATCAACTGATCTGAGTTGACAACAACCAGACGGTGTGGATGCTTGAAACCAAACCCTGGTGGGGAGTACGACTTGCACGCATCTCCTAACCCTCCCTCAGTTGTTGCCCTTTTTCGAAAGTGATCGGGACGTAATGTGATGGAATATAACTGGTTGGACTGGTCGACTACGAACACGCATAGCGCATCGGTATCTTCGGGGTCCGCAAAGCCGATGCAGGAGTTGTGAATTGCTGAGGGAAATTGCAGGTTGAGGATCAAGGGCGCATCGGCGTCGTGCTGCTGGTGTTTACAGACATCGGCGGCACGGAGGCTGAGGACAGTGCCATTTTCGAGGACCCGCCATAGAAATGATCTCGGGGTATTGTGATGTTTTCGGTGATAGATGGATGAGGCGGTTGCGAGGTTCTTCGATCGATATGCCTTCTCGTCGGCGGCGGCGGATCTGTTTGCGATTGATGAGCTCGAGCGCCCGTAGGCGCTTTGGGGTGCGACACGCAGGTGCACAACTGATGAGGGCGATGACGGCTCCAAATTTAGTCGCGCCTCCTTGTAAGAAATCTCAAAATTGCGCGAGCTCATTTTGTCTCCATGTGGTATCATTGATTGAAAATTTCAGCGACCAATCGACGGTTTGTGGCGGTGTTGTCGCGGTTCAATCTGTCAATTTGGACGCGATTCTTGAGCTTTGGAGGGCAGAATTCTGGCCGCCTTGCCAAAGTCAGGGAAGCTCTAAACAAAACGACTTGGCATAAATTTGGAAAGGCCCGAGCTTTCAACGACCACTGATAAGACAACCACAGCACACTGATAAGGGGTTTGCCCAACTTGGATCCGGAACTGAGAACAAGAAAGAGGACATAAATAATTGCTTGGGTAAAGTACAAAGCCCAATAATTATTGCTCCTGGTATAAATAGCACACCGTCTTGTAACGCCATTCCTCAATGCGTCTTCATTCATTACCCGTCATCAAAACAATTAGCTATATCCGTACTCCATACCCCACCAATCCCGTGATGCCCTCATAGCCAGCCTCCCATGCAAAAGAGACTCTGACCCAGCCCACCCCACCTTACTCTTTCTCCGTATCCTTCGGCGCCGGATCAATGATTCCCTCCTCTGAGATGGCAAAAAGACAATCGCTTTCTGGCAAGCAAGGACTGTCGTAAATCTTTGCTATTCTTGTCTCGGCTCTGCCCTTCTTCAAGCTGATACGAGTTGTACTAGCGTGGGCAATGATGTTACCGCCAATTGGCTTCTTTGGATCTGGGTTGAACATCGCCGATGGACCACCATCTACCTGTGCCACGACTTGGTTGGTGATGACGACCGCAATGCCAAACTCGTCGGCGAGACGCTGAAGGGTGCGCATGAACTTGGCCAGATGCGTTTGCCGGGAACTCAATTCGCCACGACCAAGGAAATCCGTTCGATATAGAGCAGTGGCCGAGTCGACAATCAACAAGCTAAAACGAGTTTCACACATCATTGCAGCTGCTTGATTGAGCAGTTGCAGCTGGTGATCTGAATTGTAGGCTCGCGCATATGCAACATTATCGAGAACTTCTTCGCCGGAGAGACCGTAGCGGTTCGCCACCGCAAGAAGGCGTACGGGACGAAAGGTACCCTCGGTGTCGATATACATGCATTTCCCCTCACCACCACCCATGTCGAATGGCAATTGGCACGTTACTGCAAGAGTGTGGCAGATCTGAGACTTCCCTGTTCGGAATTCGCCGAATATTTCAGTTACGCTGCCAGTTTCGACTCCTCCGGCTAACAAGGTGTCGAGGTTCTTGGAACCTGTGGTGATGGAAATCAGCTCGCTGCGGCGCTGGTGCATTTCGGTTGCGGTGGTGAACCCCATTGGCACAAGCTTCGAAGCCTCTGCAAGAATTTTGCCAGCCTTGACCTCCGAGATACCCTTGATTTGTTCGAGGACTCGTCTAGGTGTGTACGCCACGGACTCGACAGTGTTGTAACCTCCATCGACAATTAATTGAATATCACGTTTTGTGAGTCCCGCAATGCCCTATGCGAAAACTGTGAGCGCCTTTCTGAAATTAACCGAACATCATAAAAGCTTACCTCTAATGCACTGAGTGGTGTAGGAGCACCCGGATTTGGGTGTCCACCGTCGTCCATTGCCGATTCATCATATTCCTCGTGGTTTGACATGTTGGGCTGATTTGGGTATTGAAGAGATTGTCTTTGAATTGCTGGTACGAGAAGAGAGCTATCAGATATGTTTCACGCAGTGTCGAAGAGAGCAGGAGGAAAAGACGTGGCTGGTGGTTTTTGGGTCTGAGTGCCGATTGGAAACCTGGAATTGTTGACAGAGGCAAAAAGTAGCGGGCGCGGACCGCGTCGGACTTTTGAAGGAGCAACGCGGAAACCCGTGACCACCACTTCAAAGTTCAGCCAGCAGCACACAAGTCTTATCTAAAGCCCCATTTTTCAAGGTGAGACCCACTTTCCGAATTGGGGGACGTTGCCTGGGGCGGTGGAGACCTGGCGGGCTGGACACCCCTGTCCACTATTTCCAGCCCGCTGTCAAACACCATAACTCCGGATCACCACTCTTCATCGTTCCAGAAGAGGAAATTTGGGTCTTATGATTTAGTATGCTCATTTGAAGCACAATACCTCTTAGTTTTTTGGTCTTTTGCTTTGTTTTTGTTTTTTTCACTTGAGCTTCTGTCATTGTTGCTACCCTGCTGGATTTATGTATCTGGACCTCGGCACTGAGCATCCACCCCCGCTTCTACATCATGGCGACTTCATCAGTCCTGCGGCGGGCGTTGCTCTACGGTTGGTATACCCCAATCTACAGATCCCCATAGTAGTTACTCACATCTCTCCAGTTCCATCTTCTTCGCAGAAGATGCTCACCAAGTCCCTCACCTTTACAGCCGATAACGTCACCTACGATCTTGAAGACAGCGTCACGCCTGGTCGCAAACCATCGGCCCGTTTAGGCTTACAATCTCATCTTCAATTTCTTGACAAGAGGCCTCCCTCTATAGGCGAGCTCGCTGTCCGCATTAATGCCGTTTCGACGTCCTACGCCATAGAGGACATCACTACCCTGGCCTCGTCGCCAAACCTTGACGCAATCGTCGTGCCAAAAGTCAATTCTGCTTCAGACCTAACCTTTGTAGCCGAGGTCATTCGTGAGGTGGCTCCTTCCAGGAAGCCACCTCGTCTCATAGCCCTCATAGAGTCCGCCCGTGCAGTGATGGACCTTCGAGAGATCTGCTCCGCCCCTAAAGCAAGCCCCTATCTAGACGGTTTGATCTTTGCCGCAGAGGACTTTGCCCTAGATCTTTCATTGACACGTACTCCATCCCTCAACGAGTTTCTCTATGCCCGCAGTGCAATTGCTACAGCCGCAAGAGCGTTTGACCTATCTAGTACCATCGACTTGGTCTGTACTTCGTACAAGGGTGAGAAGGGACTCAAAAGATTGGAAGAAGAGTGCCAGAATGGCAAAGAGATGGGCTTTAATGGGAAGCGTGAGTCTCATATCCCGTCAATGCATCGAAGCCGAGAAGTGTCTGACACGGTTGCAACCAGAATGCATTCATCCCAGTCAAGTTGAGGTTGTACAGCGGATGTTTGCGCCCGGAGAGGAAGAAGTTGAATGGGCAATTAGGGTTGTCATTGCCAATGAGAAGGCGTCTGCAGCCGGCCGTGGAGCATGGACCTTGGATGACAAGATGATTGATGCGCCCGTGGTAGGTAAGGCTCGCGCAGTGGTTGCGAAAGCCGAGAGGTGTGGGTTTGATGTTGAAAAGCTCAAGAAGATATGGCATCTTCAAGAACCTGAGTAGGTCCCTTACTGGGTACCTAAGTGCTTTTGAACACGCCCGCTTCTTCTGGATGCTCGCCAGGCAGGTATCACTGACAACCTGGAATACTTGAATCATCTGAAATATTTTTCAAGTTTATGACCTGGGACTTTTCGAGTCCTGGAACAAAGTTTCGGGAACTCCATCTTTCCGAGGCTGGCTTCCAGCACTCCTTCCCTTCCGAGACCTGGGGTCCAACTTTTCGGTCACTCGAGTTCTTCTTGAAGGGGGAAAGACCTTCCAACAGGTGAGGAGACTTGCAAGCTCCTACCTACCAGCCAAAGCACAAAACTCCAGTCAACTTCCATTTGCTCTCTCCGTCCAGTTTCATGTCCAGGTTTCCTTTTTCTCCTTACCTTCCCAGCCTTTGTTGACCATCTTAGATCACAGCATCTAGGGTGATAGCAACCTCGGGCCAAGCATTTTATGTGGCCAGGTTGTCCGTCTCATCTTTTCAATTCTTATTCCACCAACCCTTGCTGTTGATCAAGCAACTTTGTCCAGTCTTTTCCCCATTATATCGCCGAGGGCTCCTTCGATGAAAATTCGGTTGCATCGAGGTCTGTGCGTCACTCCGTCAGATGCAGAACTATTATTGGCAGTTACTAGTACGGTTAAACATGCCCTGTTCATATCGTGAGTTCGCTTCCGAAACGCTGCAGTCTTAATATAAAAGTCTAACAGCCACACCAGGATGCCGGTGTGGGTTCAACCATGTCTTCGCACCCATGGCGGACTGCAGCAGGAAATAATAATATCCCGGTTCGACTGCCGAGACCGGCCGGGAAGCCCTCACCCTGTCCCGAAGCGATGCATGTCAAATATGCATCTAGTCGACGGGTGCAGCCAGTGGGAAGCGTCGCCGAAGTGGGACGACCGTTTGATGTCTCGCCTTATCCATTTTGGCTCACTCACAGGGAGTCTTTGGCTCCGCGAAGATTTGGATCCTTTTCATGGGCACCAGAACGCCAGGACAACCGCATCATCCAACACTGGGGTTCGCGAGTAGACTGTGTTTCAATCGACAAGGCCCGATCATCGGTATCCAAGCTACCTAGCTTGTCGTCTCTATGCAACCCCGCCAAATCGAGCTTGGAGCTTGGGCCAAATGCGGTCAGAAACCTGGTGGATACGACGCGGTTAATAGGGTGATCGACGACGGGATTATGAAAAGAGTAATCGACCTCCATGTCAATGGCTCAGCGGAACACAATGTGTGTCGAGACCTTCTTGGCAGGATGATGCCAATATCACAGCCGAATGCGCTCTCCGGAAAGACACCATCATGAGGGGCTGTTGTTGCCAATCTTGACATGTAGGCGGGCAGTCTCTGCCTGTCATCACATGAAAAAAATACTAAAAATGCATGTGGGGTGGGGGTTGAGACGAATCCCGAATTTATTTCCCTTTCCCACCTCGTCAGCAACCATTTTAAAAGGTTTTGTTGTCGAGATCGACTGTTGGGATTGATTTTTGGATCGCCCATGAGCAGCTCTGCAGGTGGTATTCGGTTTAAAAGAGACACGTGGGCGAAGCAAAGCTGGAGCGTAGAACAACTTCACCACAACAACTACTGAAGGTTTGCAAGCAAGCCCAAACCAAACTGGAAACAGCCAGCAGGTGGACATGCTGGGGTTTCATGTTCAGTTCATGTTGAACCCCTCAATGGACATGCTGTGGGGTTTCGCATCTCGTTGGGATATTCAACCATGTTTCATGCTGATATCCACTTTCCCACTCTGGTCGACACTCCTGCGCCTAGTCGATCCTGGCCCCGGGGGATCTCCAGCGGAACTTCAGCACAAAGGACGAAGCGCATCCTTTTCCCTTGGGTTACAGCTCCGAGTCCTTGATCATTGATTTTTGACAAGGCCAGAGGACTCAAGATTACCAGTGGCGACTCAGCCATTGGATCACCCAGCCCACATGCTTCGTATTGTATATCATGGTTTTAGTGTATGGACAGATAACAGGGGTCGTCTTGGCTACTGGGATCATTGTTTATCGATTCTGGAGCAAAGGCCGACTGCAGTGGTCCACAGGCCCGTGCTCCCAAGGCAAACAGGGGACATTTCGGCCCCGTTTCCAGCTCCCGCTCATCAAGCTCCCGTTCATGGTTCAATCTTTCTTGATGGGGACCGGGAACTGGAGTCCCCAGACCCCTTCACAGGTTGCCGACCTAAAAGGAGGGATGTTGCTGCATAATTAAGTCGCATATTTGCCAATGCCGGCAAAATCATCAGCAATGCCCTGAGAATATCGCCATCTGTTAAACACCACCAGGGCCTGAATGGAGACAAAGAACTGGGGTGGAATCCTGGATCTTGTGCTTGACTATCCACGGTACCCAGATCGTATGCAGCTGGGAAAGGCAAGAAATGTGATGAGTTCGGAATCACAGGAAAACAGGGATGACGAAAAACCAGGACAGTTTGCCATAAAAATGACAGCCACTGAAAACCAGGACTCAATACCGAGCTAGCACAGTTGCAACGTGAGCAGGGGGCAGCAGTCACAATGGGGTGGGGTCTGGTAGTCCTCTGATCTTGAGATGTCGACCTGGAACCAAACCAAGGATCTCTCAACCGCCGACCAATTTCCATTCAGGGAGACTGGGTTATCGAAGGCGAGGAGGCACTCGAAATCGTTCCAGAGCTTTTCTGTGGCAGGTCTCAGCCTTCGTGTTTTGGCCGTGCGACAAACAAGCCCTGGCCCCCCCAGACTCATGATGGGGGTTGCGGGTGTTTTTTGGTATGTTTGATGCTTGTCTCCGTACTGCCATCATCATGCCTGTCGAAACATTTGATCGGGCCAAGCAAGAGAAGCCTGCGCGGGAGCGACCGAGGTCGGTTGAGGATATCCAGCTCGGAGTCATGTACGGGTCCTTTTCCCCCGGATTAAGACAGTGACATATAAGACGGGTAACATCAGTCTCCCAGCGGTTCTGATCCCTTCCTGCCTGCTTGCTGATGCTGCTGGCCCCCCTTGAGTGCCAACTTCCCACCAACCAACTGGAACCACCCACGGGACTCTCTGTCTTGGAGAACCCTTGACCCTTACCACATAACACAGCTTCGCTAACACCCCACCGTTGCCTGACCAGTCTCGGTCCTTGACTGTACCATCCTTCGCCAGGTGCTCGCTTGCAACAGAAGGCAGCGATCTGATCAAAAAGAGACTGCTATTCCCCGGCTGAAGTCATCGAGCCAGTTGCCTCGCGACATCTCCGGACCCTCGACCGGATAAGAGGAAGTCTTCCAGCCATATTTGGACAACTACCACACCCCCTCTCTCCCTCGCCATATTGTCCAAGGCAGACCCAGCAGCAGTGCTAGCCTAGAGCACCCCGCTTCCATTCGAAGCAACATACTCATCTCGCTCGCCCCTTGCGAGTTTTCCTGTTCTGCACTCAAGAACCTCCGACTCCGGAAACTTTCTCTTGTCTCTCTTTTCTTTTCGAGCCAAACACTTGTCATCTCGACAACAGCACTTCAACCATCAGCGCAGCAGGTTGCATTTGAAATCGGTCAACATGTCCAAGTTATTCATTGGGTAAGGCTCGAGCAAAAACCAAACAGACCAATGAATTGTGTCTTCTACCCCCAGCACCCACCCGCATACCACCTCCCCCACCAAAAATGGCTGCCACTGACCAAGCAATACAGCGGCCTCGCATGGCACACCGAGGAAGGCACCTTGAGACAGAAGTTTGAAGAATTTGGAGTGGTGGAAGAAGCAGTACGTTGCGGTTCCACTTTTGTTTAGTTGATGGTCCCTTGTGGATGCCTCCTTCGTCCAGCAATGCGGCGCCCGTACTCAGCACAAGACGGCGTCGCCGGCATCAACGGCGCGGTAGCAAGACCCAAGTTCTGACCTTTTCGCGCTCTTTTCCAGGTTGTTGTCAAGGATCGCGACACGGGTCGTAGCCGTGGCTTCGGGTTCGTCAGGTACACCAATGAGGATGATGCCCAGAAAGCCATCTCTGCCATGAACAACATCGAGTACGTCCACTTCCGCTACTTGGCGGTTGACCTCCTTTGCGAAGCAACTGACTGAGAACTTCAGGTTCGACGGCCGAACCATCCGGGTCGACAAGGCCTCGGACACTGGTCCAAGAAACGGCGGTCGAGGAGGTCCCGGAGGGTACAATCGCGGCCCAAGCCAGTGGGCTCCCGCTGCTTCCCCAATGCAAGGCGTTGCCTACGGCGCGCCCCAGCAAGGATATGGGATGCCACCGAATCCTTACGCCCAGCCCTACGGGCGTGGTGGATATCCCCACCCGGCGCCGACGGGATATGCTCCTCCTCCACCTCAGCAGGGTAAGATATACTTGCCTGCAAACAAAAAGAAATTGATCAAAGCACCTGTAACTAACTAGGCTCATCTTTAGGATGGTACGGATATGACCCGGCCCAGCAAGGACAGCAGCCGCTTCCTCAGCAGCACCAACCGCCGACCCAGGGACCAGGCGGGTACTAAGAAACTTGCCCAGTTCCATTTCTGTCTTCTCCTCCAAGGATGATGACGAGAAATAGAAAACCACGTCGCCGCAGTCGAGCACCCGCTGTACGATCAGACTTTGTCTCTCTGCAAAGATACCCCCTTTGTCCCTGTGCGCATTTCTTTCATTTTAGTTTCTTGAATTCAGCGCGATGGCTACATGGCAACTTTGCCATTGCCTGACTCGTGGATGTGGCCCATGAGGAATATCCTCATGCTCCCCAGGGAGAAACTGTCCCCGGGGAAGCGAAGGCCAGATTGGGGTTTGGTTCGGCTTTGTTTCTTTTGTTTTTGTTTGCTTGCATTTATGGTTTTGCTTTTTATCTGGCTTTTGTCGAGGGGGGAAAAGGTATCGCTGCTGTTTGTAATTTGTTGATGTCTTTTTTTGTTTACAAATTTCCTTCTCTTCCTTCTTGTTTTAATTCCGTTTCCGACGTGTACTGATGACTGGAAACCCACCAAGCGTGCTGAGACGGTGTTGCGTGTCCAGGGGAGCATGAACAGTGGGGGTTAAGGAGGATATACCGGTTCGGACTTTTGTCATCTCTCCGGCTTTCAATGTCACTCTCCTCTCTTCCCCTTCGTTTCTTTGCTTCATATCTGTCGTGTGGCTTGCGACATGGCGAAATGGGGCTCATGTGTTGTCCGTCATGATTGGGATCCAATGGGGTACTGGGCGTGTTTGGGATTGGATAAGGGAAAGGAGGCGACAAAAAAAGCGGGAAGCTTGTTGGCAAGCCCATCATCAAAAATATCTCTGGATAGGGGAAGGAGAGAAATTCTCGTAGCTGCGTGTTTTCTTTGTTTCCTTTCCTTCTTGGCCGATATACTTCACCACGAAGTTTTTTCTGTTTCTTCTTGCTCGTCTACACTGCTGACTTTCTTGAAGTCGTGATGATGATCATGATGAAGTGACCTTTTGGGATCCGGGCTGACGACAGGAGATTGCGCACGCAGGATTTGCTTGTCAGCCTGGATTTCCCCTTCCTCCCGAGCAGCAATGGCGCGGACGCGATTAGACAGGTCGGTAACATGCTCGTCGCCGCTTTCTGGGCTGAGAATGTCGAGTGCTTTCTCGAGTCCCCAGAGATAGTCTCGGTTCAACCCACTCGGTCCTTCGCTGCGGTAAATGTGCTCGGCCAGCTCGTGCGGATCCTGAGGCCCCACGAACTGCTCATTGTCGGGTGTGCCGATGTAGACCAACGTCTTGATGGGGCACTCCTCGACGCGGGAGTCATGAGACAGCAGGGGCGCCGGGTGGAAGTCGTCGACAGCTGGATGAAAAGGGGTGTAGTGGATTGTATATCCATTGATTTCACGAATGTCGAGGTACTCTTTCACCTCAGCGACGCGATCGGGGGTAATTCGGTAGGCGACGCCCCAGACCTTTTCGGGGGCTGTGTCGTGGTGGTCGGTCAATTGTTCCCAGAAGGAGCGATCTATGAGCGTCACGACGCGGCCGGGAGCTTCGGGGGTTCCTCTATGATCTTCACTGTTTTTATGAGGAAAGGGAGAATAGTCAACAAACAACAAACAATGACAGCGCAGCAAGAAGAATTACAGCGGAGAGGCCACATTAGAGCCGAGCTGAAGGGGGGTACATGATAAAGAGGGATGCGGGAAAGAATGGTAAGAGGCTTGGGACAAGTCTGGTTGTCTTCACCCGGGTCGACCCCCTTTTTCCGTCGTCAAAAATAACAATAACAGGGAGAGTTGAGGTGTTTGGAGGCTGAGATAGAATACCTTGCCTATAGGATGGGTTAGTTATGGTGGGTGGTCCGGGCATGAGCGACAAAGGGTCGAAAAGTGGGCGATGATAACCGGCAGAAGGTAAACGAACGGGTGTCACGGCAGAAAGAGAGGCGAGTTGTATTTGTTAAAGGGAAGAAGGGGAACACAAGGGAACAAACGACTCACTTGCCAAAATCTTCGCACATAGCCTGTCACCCAACCTGGGATTCTCCTATCTTGGCGGGAAAGGTTAGCCTTTTTTTTCTTTGGTTGTCGGTTTGAATGGCTTTGCCGAGGCGAACCATGGAATGGATGAGGAAGGTGGCAGAAGGGAGGCAGTGACGGAGGTTTGGGTTGGTTTGGTAGGTATGTGCGCGGGCTCTGAGATGAGAGAGCGAGCGAGAGAGAGAGAGAGAGATCTCCAGGTCCAGATCTTGGGTCAGGTAGGTTTCCTCGGTTTATTTACCTACCGAAGTGCGGCGGAGGTTTCCAGATTAAGCTTCTATATAACGATTGAATCATCAATTTCATTATTAGTAAGGTATTTTCATGATGAGCATCTTTTTTTCCCGGATATTTATCTGGGTATCTCTTACCCATAACCAAACAGCCAGAACTCGCCGTTCTCATCGGGAAGGGAGCTGTTGTTGACCGACATGGTTGTACGGCTGAGAAAGGTAAATGGTTGTGTGTTACTCGTGAGCGCAACGTCGGATCATACAGCTCTCAGATTCAACAAGAGGTTTGATGTTCTCGTTCGGGTTTAAGCGAAGGGGACGGATGAGCACGCACTCACACTCGCAACAAGCAAGCACACAGACGAATCTCACATTTGAGCCCAACAACGGTTCGGGGATTTGGGATTAAAACGGCTTTTGTAAAAGGAACTCTATTACATAAGAACACAGCGCTATCTTGGTGGGAACTGAGCGGATTGCAGTGGATCTTTTCCAGGCGCGGAATGCCGCTTTCGTTTCTTGTTCTTTTCAACATTCTCTCACACTTCATCGAACCGCAACCCAAAGCATGGCCCAACCTACCAACTCTTCCCATATTTTGATATGATGGAAACATTGTCTCTCCCTCATACAATCAGAGAGGGACCGAAACTGACTAATGACGGCTTTTTTTCTTTTTTCTTTTTCTTTTTTCTGCTCAGCAACCGAGACATACAGAAGTGACCACATTTTTCAAACTCGTCTGTGGTGATGCTGAAACCCGGAATAGCTCCGACATTCACTCAGTGAACAGTGCTGCTGCCACTACTGCAGGGAAAGTTCTAGTGATGTGCCCCTGTGACGCACAGGCCGCAGAAATCTGGATCAAATGTGCAGTCCACGAGGCACCCGTGGTGGTGGTGGGACACAATTTACGGCCAACGGCGGTTTGATCCTTACGCGTATTTTTTGTAAACAATATATTACGGTATTGAAATCTTTGCTCTGAGGATTTCAAGCAAAAGGGCAAAAGGAAACATCAAAGCTTTCTTTTTGAATTCCATTGGAGTTGTCAGTTGCATCCCGAACCCGCTCCACTCCTCCAGCTGCCATAGCCCCTTCTCTAACCCGTAACCAAGCCGGAACCGGCACCGACGAAACGTCACCAAGAAGGGCTGTTACCAGCGCCAAGGAGGCGTATTTCAGAGGGAGATTGTATTGATAAACAATACCAAGTATTTCTTGCTCCGTGTACATTTCCTTCAAGGCATCATTGCTGTGGAACAAAGATGGATAACGGAAATTAATCCAAGGAATATTATCCCATCTCCCGCCCGACCTCGACAAGTCTTCGTCCACCTCACCAGTCACTTCTTATTTCCCTCGAGTTTTATTGAACAGGAACCGCAGCCGCCCTGTTAGACTGCGGCTGAGTCGATTCCTTCCTTTCCTGGTACCTTATTAGGTTGTAACGGAAAGGCAAAGTACTTAACTGGAACCCCTCGCACACCAACCCTTTTGCGCAGCACACCAAACCCCACGCGAAGAGAGACCTCTCAGACTCCAAACCCTTGAAACCTGACACACTCAGGAGAACGACGGCCGACGATCTTGTCTGCAATGGCGTACAACAGGTCTTACAACCCGGACGAGCTTCCCAGGTGAGTTTTAGTTGTGTGCGCAATGCAACCGCGCGCCGGCGCGAAGCAAGAGAAGAAGAAGCAGCAGCAGCAGCAGGGGGAACCCCACCATCATCGCCAACAGCCAACTCGACTTGCAACAACTTTCTCCCACCACCCTCACCCTCACATTTTTGCCACCACTTCTGCCTATTCTCAACTTTTAAACTTACTTGACTTGCTAACCATTGACCTTTCTTTCTTGCAAATTTCAGATTTGCGGAGCCAGAACAAGTGAGTAGTACTTCTACACCTGACCTGCAAAACTTACGTCGCTTTGCAATTCGGGCGTTTCAGAACTCTAACAGCCCACCCCCTTCTTCCTCCTTGATCTAGAAAGGTCCAAAGTCCCCTCTCTCCGGGCAACATCCTCCTCAATCCTCCTCATCATCGCGTTACGAGAACAAGCCACCCCCGCCCCGTCCACTCGAGCACAGGACCACTTACGATTCCCGATACGACTCTCACCACGAAAGATTGTCTCCCAGACACACGGGTCCCCCTCCCCCTGAACGATACGGCATGAGCCCCCCGCCGACTGCTTCGTCGTCGCACAGGCCCGTCCAGCAGGCGCGGCCCCCGGCGAGCTCGAGACCTCCCCCGAGCCCTGCTCCCCGGGATGGAGCGGCTGATCCTACTTTGTTGCCTCTGTTTAGGGCCGTTGACAAAGATGGTACGTGCATACATATATATATATGTCTATTTCCCTTGCCCTTTTGACTAACCGGTTCGTCAGGAACCGGCCAACTGTCAGAGAAAGAACTCTCGGCTGCGCTAGTAAACGGGGACTGGACTGCATTTGACCCGCAAACAGTCCGAATGATGATTCGCATGTTTGATTCGGACCGGTCAGGCACGATTGGCTTTGAGGAGTTTTGCGGGCTCTGGTCGTTCCTGGCGTCGTGGCGGACGCTCTTTGACAGGTTTGACGCGGACCGTTCAGGAAACATCAGCCTGGACGAGTTTAGCAATGCGCTGGTTGCTTTCCGGTATCGGCTGAGCGACCGATTCATTGAGGTTTTGTTTAAGACGTACGATAAGAGAGGGGAGGGAGTGATGAGTTTTGATCTTTTTGTGCAGGCTTGTATTAGCTTGAAGAGAATGACGGATGTGTTCAAGAAGTATGATGAGGATCGGGATGGGTATATTACCTTGAGTTTTGAGGACTTTTTGACGGAGATCTTGAGACAGATGAGGTAGAAGTGTGGGGAAAGGTATTGATATAGAGAGGAGGGCTTCTCTTTTTTTTTTTCCACAAAGGCATTGTTTTGGTCTTTGTGTCGTTTTATTTATTTTTTTACTTGCCCTTTCAGCGAGCACCCCCCCCCCCCCCCCACAAGCCCATAATTCGCCGGGTAATTCGATTTTGATGTTTTATTCTCGCTGTTGGTTTGGTCTTTTCTTTTATTTGTTTATTTATGAACATTTCGGGAACTCGAGTTTGTCGGGCGAGGTTTTTTAAGGAAGGCTTCAGCTGGCCACGGAGACATCGAATTAGATATTATCCTGGCATTGACATGAGCAGAAAAACGAATAATGATAGATGATACCCTGTCTTTGAACTGTGCGTTTTATCATTTTTGCCTCCAGATTTGTTTGGGGGGGGGGGGGGGGAGAAGAAGAAAAAACTGTGTTCATTGGTGCGAGGTGAGCTTCTATTATCTAATGATGTATGGAATTAAGTATTAACTATGTATATTTATCTCTGTTTAAGGCCAAAAAAAAAAAAAAATTTAATTATGCATGAACCGATCTCCTTATATCATATTCGGATATCCTCCTGCTCCTCCTCCTCCTCCTCCTCCTCCTCCTTCTTCTTCTTCTGCTTCTTCTTCGGTAACAGTAGGATGGTGATGGCCCCCCTTGGTGTTAACATGAAAGCGGTGTTGACGGTGATCCATGTCCCTGTCCGTGAACATGACCTCTTCCAAGTTGGCGAAACTGGTGTAATAAGACCGGAAATCGTGGCCTGTTGTTGTTTGTGGTCGAAGGGGGATTATTAGTCCCGATTGGTACGGGCGGGGAGGGCGAGGAGGCGGTGTGCTCTTATGCGCAACAGCTGTTAGTGGTGCTGCCGTTGTGGTAGCGATAGATACCGGCGAAGGAGGAGGAGGAGGATGAGCTTCGTGTTGTTGTGGTCGGGTTGTAAAGGGTGCCACCGCCTGTTCTTCTGTCTTGGTTGGGGTCACAGGCGGTGATGGAGGAAATGGGAGGGTGATTTTCTTGGTTGTTGTTGTTGTTGTTGTCTTCTTCTCCTTCTTCTCCTCCTTATGCAGTGTTGGCGGTGGTGATGGAGAGACGATTTCCTGATATAGATAGTCAGGGTTCCAGACCGCTTCGCTTGTTAGGACTATTTTCTCGC
The DNA here is from genome assembly GCA_033297175.1 of Cladorrhinum sp. PSN332. Lineage (NCBI taxonomy): Eukaryota > Fungi > Ascomycota > Sordariomycetes > Sordariales > Podosporaceae > Cladorrhinum > Cladorrhinum sp. PSN332. The sequence continues at coordinate 348,998 of MU858823.1, read as the reverse complement.
CTGCTGCGAGGGTGAGGACTTTTGTGCTGATGCTGCTGGAACCTCCTCCTCCTCCTCCTCCTTCCTCCACCGTTTTGAGATGCTCGATGACGTCTTTTGGTTGACGTCTTGTTCTTTTCGACAACTTTTTGGATGGGATAGAAGAAGAAGGAGAACAGCAGGTGTTGTTTCCCTTGTCTTCTAGGTCGTGAGCGCTGATCCATGCCTTTGCTGCCAGCCGGGTTGCTATCTCTGCGCCTGCGGGCGCCCCGAGCAGGACGTTACCTCCTAGCCACCAGGGCTGTTCGACTGAGTCGAAGCAGTGGATGAGAGCTGTGAGCGGGAGGGCGGCTTCGGAGATGAGGTGGGAGGTTACGTAGCTGTGGATGGAGGCGTAGTGAATACCGTGGGGGGAGAAGATTATGCTCAGGGGCCTGTCGTGGGTTGGTGGTGTTGAGGGCAGCCCCTTTCTGGTTGTTGATTTGAGGGATAGAGCGGAGCGGACCGAACGAAGCGAGCGATGGCTTGTAGTGGTTACGGTGCTTGGTGTTGGCGGCAGAAGATCATTTGTTGTCTGGCACGACAATGGGGTGGTGATGTATGCGCTTCTGAGGTGATTGTGAGAGCTGTGTGGTCTGAGGGGAGATATTCTGCCAACAGAAGAGAGAAATGGCTTCAGCGGTGGTCTGTAAGTGATGCCTATGGCGTTATGGAGTCCGGAAGTTGAAAAGTTGTGCTTTTGCGGAATCAACGACACCGTCATCTCTCCTGGTTCACCGTAGCCTAATGGTGGCACGCCGACTCGAAGCACTGTCGGTCGACTTCCTGCACGGCCTGGTGTATCCCATTCTGGGATGGTGTAGATCCTGCCTTTCTCAAAGTATTTCCAGCTTCTGATTGTTCGAGCAGAACTTGGGTCTGCGAGAAGGATGGTTCTTGTGCCAGTGGCCGGTAGTTGACGTAGAGTGGCCTCATTGCAGTGGTCTGGTCTGTGTTGAGATACGATGACTACGTCTGGTTCGGGTATATCGACCAGCGAAGAGATACAGGTAGAGGACTCGGGGATGTACGGGTCCAAGAGAATCCGGAAGGGCTTCGCGGTTCCGAATGAGACCGAGTCGCGACCAGCACCACCATCACCACCATCATCGACGGGCTCAAAGGTCAGGAGGAAGGAGGCATCGCCATTAAGGTTCTGGATGGCCACTGCCATGACATTGACATGAAGCTGAGACTGTGGTGATACTGCTAATGGGATGGCGTCTAGGCGGAACACGCAGTGCGAAGGGTGTCTAGAACCAAGCAGCCACGCGCCGTTGGGACTAAGAGGAATGGCCAAGTTAAAAGAGACTATCGTTCGGACGGGACCGCCTTGGAAGGTTCACGCGAGAATACGATGGAGTGTGTGAAACCCAAGAGTGAGGCTCCAATGATTTGGGGATATGGGTTACATGATGCCGAGTGTGCGTGTTCCCCGACAACGGACTGACCGTGTCCAAGAAAACTCAGTCATTAAGATCATCCTTCTTTTGGAAGAGACAACTTCCAGTCCAGGGAATTGGGTATGGATGTTGCCACCTGAGGTCCAACTGGAATATAAAATCGGGTGATTCAAGATTGAGCATGATATAGTGTTTGAAGAGGAGAGAGGGCCTGACGTATCAAGTGCACTAAACGACCGCCCCTCGCGGCCGGTGGGCACCCGGTTCGTCCCACTCAAAGTAGGACGAGCAGGTTGGGGCGGCTGTTTCGTTTCGTTTGGTGTTTCAATGTAAACACTGCACTATCTGGGTAGCCAGAGCATGCGGTGCCTGGGTCTGTATTGGTGGTGGTGGTGGTGGTGGTGGTGGTGTATGTGCATACGGGCACCGTCATGACTGTCTCGATCCCCTTTCGTTGCAGATCCATTTCGAGAGATCGAGTCGAGCAATGCTGCAGCTGCGACAGCTCTGGGACAGCATGACAACTTACCGCCATGATGCCTCTTCCGTTTTGCCACCCGAGATGCCTGATCATTGACAAGAAGTTCAGACAAAGAGGTTTCCACCTCAAGGCTCCACCAGAAAAGTTGGGAAGAAACTTGCCCCTGGCTAGTGTGGGCGCAACACTTTGAAAAGTTTCTGGAAGGTGATCCATGTTTGACCGTTTTTTTATATTTTTTTTTATCTTCTTTTCCCCCTTATCACCATTTCAGGGTCGCATGGGAAGGAGAAAAGCTTTGGTTATCTTAAGCTGCCAAGGCCGCGAAAGGGAATCGCCCCTCGGGAATCCGTCGATGAGCTTGGCGAGCTTTGGAAGCCCCGCATTGTGTTTGACCCTGATGTGACTCCACGGATCCACCCTCTCAATTCACAGCAGGAGCTCCAGCGGGGTCCCCTGCTGTGTTCTGCGTCAAGCATCAATCAGGTCTCCACTGCCTCTGGGTTGCCCAAATAGTCCAAATCCAATGCAATTCCCATCTGGAATACCCATCCATCCAATCTCGTCGAGTTCTGAATTTTCCGCCATTCTTTCTTGCATTGTGTTCTATTTTGGGCTTCGAGTGATGATGCACAGGGTCAGGAACGGGAAGCGGGAGTGCTCGGGCGGTCTCCAACCATAACGCCCTGCTGCTGCTACGGGTTCTCTGGGAGCTCGTCCCGTCAACCAGCCTGGAAGCAGAGCTCATATTGACATGGGGGAGCTTGAGAGATCCCCAGCTTCCCACAGCTCCATCTCAGTCCGGCGCCCAATCACAAATCACCATTCGCTGCCTGTTCGAGCCTTTCTCATTTTCTCGACACACCCCCACCCCCCTTCCTCGCGTTCGGGTCGACCGCCATCCGTTCCTTGATCGAGTCAAGACGGCCAACCATCCGTGTCATTCGTGTTCTGTTCAGTTGACTTTCCAACAGGAGCTGCCCGAGATTGTTTGCCCTACAACACAGTATGAAGAGACACAAGAGAGACGGAGAGTCGGGAGAAAGAGAGCAACCAATCCGGCCGAGCTTCCTTAGACAACCGGTTTTCTGCAAGAGCTTGCCCAGAAAAAGATGTGCATGTGGGAGCTTTCGCTAGCGTCATTCCAGCTCGCTCTCGGCAACCTGGGTCATCAGGAATCCCTCCACCTCGAGACCTCCCTGGCACCAGCTGACCGCCTGAGAGGAAATGTGACGGAAGTTCTGAGCCTGTCGTGACGGTGCGGTCTTTTCAGCTTTCTAGCTCATGAGGAGGGTATTGGGACATCCAGGGCAAGCCTGCCATGGTGCACTCATCAACAGCACCTTCCTTGGTCGGCAGACGACGACGGGAAGCCTGATGCCTTGACATGCTCATCTACGCCCCTGTCTTACCCTGACGACATGACGCCTGTTGCAAGCTTCGACCCCGTTTTTCTTATCCCATCCCACGCCTCCAGCTCCCGGGGGGTCTGTGGAGGCGATCCCGCCCAGGTACAGTGGAAATCTGCAGGTGTTGGACTGTCTCTGATAGCCGGTACTTGCTTGCAACATGGAATAAGGTGTGCATGAGGGGGTTTCGTTAACTGGGAAAGGCATTCTTCTCGCAGTGCGCACGGTCGTCCCTCCAATTGGTACTTACAGCCAACGGACCGTCTGGACTAATGAGGCAGCGGGAGGTTGTCAGTTTGTGAACAATGCAGGCTGCTTCCGGGAAGAGACCAAAGAGATACCTGCGACCCCCGGCAATGGCCATTCAATCAACAAGTCGGTGTCGAGTCACCCCCTGGCCAGGTCCATGCCTGCTTGGTGCTGATGCTGATGCTTCTTCCTGCTGCTTTGGTGCCATGGTGTCCCCGCTTCCAATCCCCGCCCTGGGCCCTTTTGGCACTTGAAGCTGCTGCTTCCATTGTCTTGCTCCCACCCCCCCCCCCCCAAGTGAATTGCCACCATCTCCCGCTCATTCTTCGAAACACCTCTTGTTACACCTACAAGTGGGAGCTTGGAGCTCTCTTCTTCCTTCCATGAAAGCACCCCTCGAGAAGGCTCTTTTCAAGCTCGGAGCCAACAAAGACCAAATGTAACAGCTTCGTGCTCGTTGTTCAACACCATCTCAATTGAGCAAGAAGCGATATTACCAGCTTCCCTGTGCATTACCAGATTACCACTGCCTATCTTATCGACGACCACTTTATCGTCGTTATCAATAACACAGCAGCACCTCTACGGCCGCCAGCACACCTTGACCCCTCGCTCATCGACAATAAATCGACGCATCGCATGCTGGGGTTGATAATTGAACGCCAATATGCCGCCTAGGTCATCTCTTACCTCGTCCTTCTCCATCACCGACGCCAGCAATGAGGTTGTGTGCCCATTGCGCAACCAAGATGGTTCCAGCTGTCGCAAGCGATGCATCGGCGTGAGTAGCTTCCCCGGAGCCTTCCCCCTCACCTCGCATCCGATCTTTGGACTAACCAGACTGTTCATTTCAGGAGAAGAGATACCGCTCAATGCAGGAGCACATCCGGAGGGCGCATCCAGAGCACTACATCGCCAAGTTACCAGCGACCGAGGAGAGCTTCATGCTCATGATTAACACGCCTCCCAGTGAGCGACCTCAACAGCCCCAGCAGAACTCGGCTCAGTCGCATGCGACCCAAACAAAGGGTGTCTCGCATTCATATCGTCGAGATGAGTCCAGCGCACCAGGCACACCGCGAAACGTTGACGACTACCCTGGAGCTGCCTTGTACCCAGCTGCAGCCGCCTTAGCGCAGCTGCACAGTTACAAAAGTGAACATGGATGGGAGTCGGAGGGGGTGAGTGGAAACGCTGCTCTCGTCTTTTATTGTCTGTTTTCATGCGCATTAGTGCTAAACGATTCACCCTCTTTAGGATTGGCATTCGGACCACGAAGGTGGTCGACCCAGGACATCGGTTGAGTTGCCGCCAATACAGATGAACAATGCCGATGTGACATCCATGCCATTTGGTCTCGACGGAAACAGGCGGCGGGAAATTTTACCTTCGATTATGTCCAATTCACCCCCGGGACGCTCCTCTACCCTCCCACCACTTCACAGACCATTGGGCGGCGGCACCCGGCCGCGCAAACAGTCCATATCCAAACGGCATGGAAGACGAAAGTCAAAAAGCGGCGTCGCTGCTGAATGGCTTCGCCGTATTCAGAATGATGTAAACCCTGACCTTTTAAGGCCAGGCGGTAATGATCGTAAGGCCCTTTCAGCCGAGCCAGCTACCGACTTCGGCAAGCGCTGGGAGGACCTCATCGATGCTGCCGCTTCAGCAACGGAAGACATAGACGAGGACAGAACTCCAGTGAGTCTGAGTTTCCCTTCTTCAATGTACGACCCACGCCTAACTCGCCAGATGCCTCAGTCCCCTGTATCCATTGCCAGAGGATCCCTACCACCTTTCCAACAGAACTCCTTCGGCGGCTACCAAGCGTCTCCTTTACAGCAAGCTCTCACGCCCCCGTCTTATAACCCGGAAGCCCCCGAGCCGTTTCCATCAGTCGAGAGTGGTGAAAGCGGAGAGAACTTTCACATTGAGTCCAGGGGCTTGTCGGATTCGTCCCCAAGCTTCTCGTCTCAAAACACGCAGATATACTGTGCTGCCTGCCAAGGAATATCTCTGCTGCGGGAGTCATTCGCCTGCACAGAATGTATTTGCGGCCTTTGCCAGGCCTGTGTCGATGTTTTGATGGGCGAGCAGGGTGCTCGCAGAAAGTGTCCCCGCTGTGCTACCATTGGAGGTCGCTTCAAGCCTTTCCAGCTCGATATTCGGTAAATTCGCCAATACCGCAATCTGGTGTACTATACCACCTGATCCTTGAGAAGTTATTGTTTTACATTTTCCCCTTCCCTTGTTCGTACTCCTCTTTTACTCTTTGTTCACATCATCACGGCCGATTCACCACCACAACAGACAGCATTGCAGGGAGGATATATCTTTTCTTCTCTTTTTTTATACTCTAAGGGATTACGACTATAGGCGCGGACTTTTCGCCTTGAGGAAACTTTGACTTCTTCCCCGACAACGCATTGCACGACACGACTCCTAACGAAATATACGGGTTTGCGAGCGGTCTCTTTACAAGCAATTCTGCGTTCATTCGGGATACCATAACGACACGTATTTCTCACTTGGCGGATTAGTTTTCAGCATTCCACAACATGGTCTGGGTATTGGCGTATTGCTTGACTTTCGGTATTTTGACTTTTTCTGCTTTTTTTCCCTGCTCCTCTCGACCATTTGGAGAGAGTGTAAAGCGGCGTTTAATCTCTTCAGATTACAAAGTAGGACCTTGATTGATTTCTTCTCTAAACCAGACAGGTGTTCAATTCTATAGCTTATGGTCTTTGTCTTTTCAACCTCAGCTATCAAAGGAAATTTGGGCAATGTGGTTTTATCTACCTCGGCGAAGTCTTTCTGATGAGGCTTTTTTTTCTTCTTTCTTCTGCGAGGAAGAGATTTGTGTTGTAGGGAGGAAAGGGTACTTTGTTTGCAGGGTTTCCCAAGCACCAGAACAATCAGACTGATTGATGAAATGAACCCTTCACTCCTGTCGTTTTCTTTCAATGTCAGCGAGGGGGGTTTGTTCGTAGCCGATCTTTTTCATTTTCATAGATGATGATATCCGCTATCGAGATATCAAAGGACATTCTACCTAGTTTCTGTAGGATTCTTTTTCTTTTCAGATACGACAAATACAATCATTCTTTTATAAGTCAATTAATTAGTGGGCAGTTGGTGGTGGAGATACCTGTTGTTGTTTTTTTGGGTTGTTTGGTCCCCCTGAATTGCTTGGCGGATCCCCTTCCCCCCCCCTTTTTTTTTTTTTTTTTTTTTTTTTTTTTTTACCCCAAGTTGCTTGGGAAACGCCCGGTGGATGGATACCTTAAATGTGCAGTATTGGAGGGATTTGGTTGTTCTCTGATAATACCCAAACTCACTTTCGTAGGTACTTCACCCTGAGTGAACCGACAAAAAAAAACAAAGGGAAAGAAAAAAAAGAAAAAAAGAAGGACTCTCGAAGTTTTGTAGTTATACACCATTGTGAATAATTTCACATGGCTTCGCTCTCACTGCCGACCCTTCTATTTACTTACTTCGTTACCACAACTTTTGATCTCATCTTTTCTTAGATCTTGAAACACTTCTGAGAGTAATAGGCTTTATCATTTTGTCAGGCAGCAAAGGCATCTGGAACATGGAATGGATCATCGCCACCGGGATGCAGGTTGCGTATTGTATCCCTTTTGAGGAAGGAGCGACTTGAAGCCACGGGAATTATTAGTACCTTTTTCGCGGGTCATATTAAAATGCATATTTGGATTGCTTCGCCCGACTTTAACCTTGCTTGCTTTTGGAAATACCCTTCTTCACCTTCTCTCTTATTCGGCTGGCAAGACCATGATGATGCAGCGTCTGGCGGAAGGGTCAATGGGTTGTCGCTCAACACGGCCAGTGGGATGGCTACCCGGAGGGCCAGGGGCGCCACGCTGTGGAGGTTTATTTCCGTCGCTCACAACATCGAGAGGCTCGAGGTCGGCCTGGAGAACAACATCTACACGGTCACTGAAGACGAACGACGAGGCTTCGCAGAGGAGGGCACGGCATAGGAGGAAAAAATCAGCCAGTTAGAGGACAGCATGCCTCATAAAGGCGGCCTGAGCATTCTCTACCCAAGTATCGCTCGCGGTACGGGTGCCAACATTCTCGGTCTGATTGTACGGGCGGCTCAAGAATCTGAAAACATGAAGCTTCCCATCTATCAGGAGCTTCGGTTTCTCACATGGTAAGTTCCCTAGGCTTAGAGCTTTGACACTGAGAATGTGTTACTAACTGCAAATCAGCTTCAATTGTGAATGGGCCTATGTTGTCGACTTGGACAAGGAAGTTCTTGAGGTCTACAAGGGCTGGGGTGCCCGTGTTCCCAAGCACGATGGGCATCGATTCAAGGACATCGGTGATGCAGGAGCTACGGTTCCGGGGTTGGTACGCACGTTCGATTTCTCAGGGCTATTTCTTCTGAAGAGCGAGGAAGAGTTTGCGAAGAGAGTCATGGAGAACGCCAAGGACTTGTGGGAGTAATTGTTCTTCTTTCTTCGAATGATGTGGGTGTGCTATTTTGGTCTCGACACAACAAGCTTTGTGGCATTCAACCTCTTACTGCAGGCAAAAGCACGCAATGCTCAGCTGAAGCCAAGTATAAAATTGCCGATGCAACGGACTCACGAGCTCAAAAGAGCTCAGTGCTGCGGTAATATGGATAAACTGCCAAGCAATTTAACAGTTTGCGCTGGGTAAGAGTACTAACATGTTTTGCGCGAGGTCTTGACTGCGGTTAATATGAGCATTCTTATTTTATTTGACCGGCCCGTACCTCCATCGAACCAAGGTCTTCGTTTGCGTGTGCGCACACCACCTTCAACAACACCACCACAACCCACCTAAAATCACTCTCTGAGGCAATGGACGCTTCCCTATGACCCACCAGCCAGGTTTTTTTATTTTTTTATTTTATTTTTTATTGACGGGCCAAGATTTGTTCTCGGAAATTTAAATCTGGGGACGAATGTTTGTGTATTCGTCATCTTCACTTGTTTCTTTGACTGTTCTATTTAGCCTGCCGGACTGACCTCCCACCCGCTTGCTGCAAGGAACGCCCCACCTGATCGTAGGTCTTTGGCCTTCTAGATGCAAGTTTTCTGTCAAATATGGATAGTAAAAAACCAGTCGTCAGCTTTAATTATTATTCTTTTTTTTTTTTTTTTTCCACCGGCAGCCTCCATGCCACTGTGCGTGACGACAGTTGCCGTGTGACTTTGCTTTGATGCCGGTATCCGTGAGAATGTCTCATTCATCTATACAAAAACAAGTGATTCCCATTCAGCTCTTGAAATTAAGTGAGCGGTCAGGCGGTCCATTTTTTATTCACTCTCTTGCACTTGTTTGTTGCTCTCTCTCCGTGCGTGTTGACATGGTCTGAACCAGTGCCCGTTGTTGGTCTTTGGAATTTTTTTTTTGCTGAGCGCAGTCACCCTCACTTCTTGGCCGTTTGCACAATCATTGCCTCGCAATTGTTTAATTGGCTTTACCGGTGAGAGTACACACAAGTTCGACACTCAGAGAAGCTGCCAAGGACCAGTTCAAGTTGAGACCGACTTATCTGCTTTGCTCCTTCCTCAGTCACACCAACACACCCACCCACCACCGGCAGCCCGAGTTCATCCGGCGCCTCTCTGCCAGTCTTGGCTCCAACTCTTCTCAGCCTATCTACAAAAGACCGTCAGGTTACCACAGCTATCTCACTCTGGGAATTTTGGAATAATCCCCCTTCCTCATTGATATATATCCCCGCGGGTGTCAATCCAGTCGTCAGCATGGCCAAAGACAGCAACAGCAGCAGCATCTTTTTTCTCTCCTGGGAACTATGGCAACAGATGACCTTTGTAAGCCCCAGCCGCAGCCCACTCTTCTCATTTTGCATCTACCCATATCTCCCCCTTAGGCCTACACTGACCGAGCGCTTAGGTCCTCGCCATGGCAATCGTAGCAGTCTTCGCCGCCGGCCTCGTAAAACTCTGGTGGAACAATCGCCTCATGTACAAGCAAGAAATCATCGACGAAGAAAAACGCAGCAGACTCGAAGACATGCGCAGAACTGGACTACCCATCAAGCGAGCGGGTGAGATCCCCTTTGGTGTGAGAGCGTTACAGAAGGGCGTCGAGGTTGATGGGATTTGGATTTCACGGCCGGCTTCGTTGTTGGTGGGCGAGAAAGAGAAGTTGGTTAATTCGAGTACTACGACTACGCTTTTGGATTCTGAGAGGAAAGGTGGTACGAGCACTCCGCGCGAGGGAGCGGGATTGGGGTTCCAGAGGATGGATTTGATGGATGGAAGTACGGCGACTGGGAATGGGACGAGGACGCCAACGCCAATGTCAAAGTTTAACACTTCACGGCAGGCTGTTGCAAGGGGTACTGCCGGTGGGTTGAATGAAGATACTTTGAGGAGGTTGGAAGGACAAGGGAGAGTGGCGCCGCCGGCGGTTTATGACACTTATGTTCCCACGAGCTCCTCCCAACAGCCACCGAGGCGGCAGGCGTCGGCTTCTTCGGAGTCGGTTGCTTCTGACAAGAGCTATGAGACTTCGTCTTCAAGGAACAGCCAGAGACTGTACATGGCTATGAATAGTCATCATCGAGGGCCGGTAAGAGTTCAGACGCCGAGTGGGTATGTGCCAACTCCTGCTGAATCGACTTTTGGGCCTGGTGATTTGCATTTGAATCGGTCTTCACGGAAGGTGAATTCGGGGTTTGAGATCTTACCTGCTGGGACTTTTGGGAGTGTGGTTGGGATGGGGATGGGTGAGAAAGAGGAAATGGGGAGAAGGAGTAAGTTGAGAAAGAGGGTGACCGAGTAGCTGTGAGCTTACGTACGGATTTGGGTTCCGGCGTCATGATTGAGGATTGAGGCCCTGGGCCGGTGTGGTTACTTTTGTTTGAATGGTTTAGTTCTTCTGTTGGATGGAGTTTTAGGGTGTGGGAAAATTAAGGGGGTATAAATTTCTTTTTAATTTTTCTTTTTGGAAAGTTTTATCCAGAGGAGGATTGGCCAAGAAGTGGATGGTATTATATTTTCTGGAGACTGCTCGTTGCACAAGTGCTTTGATCAATGATTGAATAGCTCGGTTTTTTTTAAAGAATAAAATGACACTTTCGTAAACTTCCTTTTTGACGGTGAATTTGAAGCCTACTTGCAAGGTGATCATGATGGTTGTTGTCTGATGGGAGCCATGGGGCCCGTGTAAGTCGCTTCCAGCTGACAGTCAGCTGAGGGCCGGCTGTTCAGCTTGGCCGCAACGGTTCCCACTTAACCACGTAATTGTCTTGGTTGGCCGCAGGCGCAAGCGGGACCTGAAGCATCAGCAGGTGGCAGTTAGCGAGAGCTTCGACAAGCTGTCCCTCCATCTCCCCCAAAACACACATACGCAACAAAGCTCAATCGCAAAAGATGGATCAACAACAGGCCGCGCCGGGCTCTCTGAGCTGGCGGTTAAGTTCCCATCCAATTACGCTCTTGACGTTTTTGGGGTTTCGAGTGTGTAAGTACACATTGCTTCTCTGCGCATTCCTATCCATCCATCCATCCATCCATCCACCTATCCCAAATGCTGACTGCTTGCCGAACCCCAATGACCAACAGCCAGTCTCCTCGTCTACCTCTTCGGCCTCCTATTCACGGACAACCTCGTCATGATCTTCATTATCACCATCTTGCTGCTCGCAGCCGACTTTTACTACATGAAGAACATTGCCGGCCGTCGACTGGTCGGACTCAGGTGGTGGAACGAGGTCGACCCTGCGACGGGGGACTCGCACTGGGTGTTTGAGAGCAGCGAGCCGGGCACCAAGGTCATCAACGCCACGGATAGCAGGTTCTTTTGGATTGCGATTTACGCGCAGCCGCTTTTTTGGATTGCGCTTGCGATTGTGGCCATCTTCAGCTTCAAGTTTATTTGGTTGCCTCTTGTTGGTGAGTATGCCTAACCTCGGAGCGGGCGGTAAAAATGGGGGTTAATATAGTGGGAGGTGACCGAACGATGATGATGATGATGATCGTGGAGGCTAATGTGCAATTTATTTTCATGTAGTTATCGCGCTCGTCTTGACGATTACGAATACGCTGGCGTTTTCGAGGTGCGACAAGTTCAGCCAGGCGTCGAATCTGGCTGGGAGCGCGTTTAACGGCGGTAATTTGGCGGGGAGTATTGCTACCAATATGGTGGGGAGGTTTTTTGGGAGTAGGTGAGAGGAAGTTTCAAGGAAGATATGTGATGGAGGGAGAGAGAGAGAGGAAGAATTGTTACTGTAGGCAATGCGGGGTTGGGACTCTGAAAATAGCGTATTGCCAAAAGGATGAGATTTGGGCCAGTTCATTTGCATTGTATGATTACGAGGGCAAGAGGGGGGTTCATTGGCGTTTATTTTTTTTTGGGTTTTTGGGGCATAAGGTCTCAGGGATTGCCGCCTGCTTTTTATTGTTCAACTCAAAATGGTATAATGACGCCGAGTCTCGTTCGATTTTGCGTAGGTATTCACAGGACCATCCAGGTTTTGAGTGGTAGCCATAAATGTTGGCTGTAGATATGACTTGCTAGTGTTGTATATCTGGCTTTATCTGTGTATGGCCTGCTTTTGTCAAACTCACCAGCTTCAGGTGAAAGTTGGCGATATTATAGGATCACGAGGATTTCCGCCAAAGTCCCGTTGGTTATAGTTTTATCATTTTTAAACGAATGCCGTTGGTGCTATGTGCAATCTCCCCCCTTTGGTTACGTTATTCCCAATCGTGATCCCACATGTAACTCCTTGGGTTTTCAGCCCTCAAGGAGTTACATTATTATTGATTCATAGCGGAGTATGAATCAATAATAATGTAACTCCTTGAGGGCTGAAAACCCACCCAGGGCTAAAGTAAACAGCTAAAAAGTTCATACGCGCCAAAAAAGGCTGTTTGGAAACCCGAAATGTGTATATAGGGTATTCAAAATGCAACGCTGGCTTTCTTCCTTTCCTCCCTAATTTCTTTTTGCCAATTTGATAGGTAGAGAGAGAGAGAGAGAGAGAGAGAGAGAGAGAGAGAGAGAGAGAGGGAATGACGAATCAACGCCTCCTCGCCTGCTCAATAGCGGCGTCCAGCTGCCGCTCCTCCTCTTCCAACCTCCTCACATCATCCTCCGTCATTCCCTCCTCAACCAAATGGGCGTAGGGCGTTGTCAAGTCTCGCGGTGTCGACCGCCCTGGTATCGGACTTGGTACTACGCTTGTTCGTCCCTCATCTGCTTGTCTGAGTGCCGTCGAGCTTCGATCGGTATAAGGCGTAAAGGTTTGGTTCGGATCTTGCTGTTGTTGAAGGTGTGTTGAAGAAACAGCAGCAGGGGGCAGGGCTGCCGCCGCAGCAAGAATCCCGTCGTCGGAATAGGGAGACTGGGGAGTCCTCACGTCAACTCCCGCGCGGGCTTCCTTCTCGGCTATGAGGTCGTCGGCGTGGCTGCCCGAGTTGTACGAGTCCATGTGGTGGAGGTTCTGCTTGCGTCTCTGTCGGCGGACTACGAGCCAGACGAAGGCAAACAGGGCGATCAAGCCTATGATACCGGCGCCGACGGCGATACCTATGACGGCGCCCTTGGGAAGTCCTCCAGAATTTGAGTCAGAGACTGTTGGGTTGGAACCCAGGGACTGATCGTTGGGCGATGAGGTGCCGGTGCCGGAGCCGGAATCCTTGATTTCCGAGTCGCTTGGTTTGATTTCCGGCCTATAAGGGTCGGTTGATTGAATCAATGTTGCGAACCCCCCCGCTCGTGCGGTATCATCATCCTCACCCTCTCGGACGACAGCAAAGTGCCTGCTGTAACTGCGGCCAAGTCCACTACCCCAAACCGCTTCGAAATATAGCGGCATGCCCCAATTATAGGCTGATATGCTGTGAAGGTCTTGCAGATTAAGAGACACCTGCCCAGAGTTGCTTGATGATGCCGATACTATACGCCGTTTGTCAGCAACTTTTGTCCAGTGTCATTAGACAGCACCTGGTATACTAACCAGCCAATATATCAGATTTAGCTCCCGCCATCCTCCCACGATCCGCTCTGCCTTCTATCCGGGGTGTAATTTGAAAAGTGGACTCGAGTCGCGCTGCAGCTGAATCCGTAGCTGTCTGTCCAGTTTTGGAGCTGTCTGGTGGTGTCGGCGGCCCAGCGTCAATCGGGTTATTGGGTGGATTGATCTGCCCCTGAATCGTCCCGTAGGCAAGCTCTATGCTCGCATTCTTTAAGCTCGGGTCATATGTGTAAAGCTTCACTTCATCCACCCACATATTTCGTGATTCCCAGGGAAAGACTTTCGTTAGCGGGTCTTGTCCAAGTTGGAAAGTCGAATTGCGGTTGAAAGGTTCATCGTCAAACTGAACGGTATCCTCCGCATTCGCAATCCCCAGTACCAAAGCCGTGGCGGCAAGCCAACATTTCCCCGTAGATATTCGCATTCTCCTCGGTCTCACTCGAGCTATCGGCTTTGCTCGTTCAAAGTAGGTATCTCATTTCCAGTCCAACCCTCGTCTTCGATATCGTCGTGGTTGTTTATGTCGGTATCGTAGTCAAAATGCAACAAGAAGACAAAAGAAAGAGAAAAGAAAGAGAAAAGAGACCAAGAACAGTTTCAGACCAGTCAGATTTCCGGGGACACTGGGTCTTGTCAGCGCACCCACCCGCGCCCGCACCAGCAACCAGCTTTTAGCTGAGCTGCATGGCTCTCTCTGACTGGAACGGTTGGAAAGGATTGCGCGGTCCCCTGCTTTGCCCGCCGCTGTTCCTCACACCCAAAAGAATCCATCCAATCCATTCTTCCAAAGGCATAGCCAAAGGGCTGAGAGGCGCAGCTTAACCAACCCGACGGCCACACCCCTGCCCCCCTACCACACCACCTACCTAATGCCTAAGCCATTCCCAAAAGGGGTACCACATGGGACCAAATGCACTTGACACTATGCACACTCACCCAAAGTGTAAGAGGGTCTTTTCCCGCCCCCAGCCAGCCTGCAATCCTCCTGCTTTGCTAGCAAAGCCCCCGACGGCGATTCATCACGGAAGGGATGCAAAAAGCAGTCAGGTACATTTCGCAAGTAATTAAAAAGCAAAGCCTCTCGAGGGTTTCAGCCGAACAGCGCACGCTCTGTCCGAACGGGACAATTTTTCCACTCAGCAAAAGCCTCGCGATCATTTCAGTGCGGTGTCGGGGCAGTTCTCCTCCAGCCTGTCCTGTCTCTCCGAGTAAGCTCCCATTGGTTGCCCAATATAGCAACTTAGATACCCCCATCAATCGAGAGAGACCGACCGACCACAACGGGAACGGAATATATACTACTCGGAGCGGCGGCAGCATTCTGCAGCAAGCACACAGACACAAAACCAAAAGAAAAACCTGTCCGGTTACATGTCATGTATATGTAAAGAGAGTTTTTTTTCTTTCTTTTTTTCTCGTGCGGCCAGAGTTCTAACCAGTCACGACTCGTCACCGTTATCGTCTGGCGCACCTGCCCGTCAGCCAGTGCGCAAAGGATGCCTGTCTTTCCCCCGTCGGTGTGTTAGAATAGATGGAGAGAGTCGAGTAAACTCCCTACCCCTGCTTTTCGATGGGGGAATGGTAAGGCGGGGTCCTCTTTGGGCCTCTCTCCCCCCGGCGCCGGCGGCGGGTTGTCAGCAACCAAGCATTGGGACCATGGGGCTGAGCTGCGACATCATCACGACCCAAATTCCGATGGCTCTCATTCGTCTTTCGTTATTAGACTAGCGGCACTTGTTCTTGGTCCCCCCCCCCGTTCATCCTCCCATTCCAGACAATCCTTCCAGAATTTCCAAGAAAGGTTGTTGGTTTTTTTTTGGTTCCTTCCAACTCGGACTTTATTTCGCCGTTGTGAGAATCGCAAAACGTTGGTTGTTTTTCAAAAGCGTCGATGCCAGAGGATTTTCTCTTGCGTGGATTCCACTCACCATCTCACACAAAGTCTTACATTAGGTCAGTCAGACTGTAACTGTGCAATCAATCAGATAGATCGCTTTGTCAGAAAAAAATAAAATAAAAAAATACATGTCAGACTTTAGTGTCGTGGTTTCCTACCGACCTGCCTGACTGTGGTGTGATTGCCGAATACGGAGCACCAAATTTGAAACTTGTCTTTCCATCAAAACCTCGGCGTTTTGGGCTTAGCAGAAACTGTGTAACCGGAGTTCTGCTCTTTTACACTTCCTTGGACTTGAACGCTCGGCGGCTCGCATTCATAATGGATTCCCTCATCCCCGCGTAGCAATGCAAGGCAAAGCCTCAATCCCAAGTTCCAGTCGAGTCCGAGAGTGACGGGATAGCCTGGATTGAACCACGGCGCGTACACTGTTGCAGGCGGGTCTTTGAAACGCTTCGCTTCGCCCAAGTGCCGTACATTGTTGTTGTTGGTCCTCTGAAGAAGGAGATCATCGTGACACTGCAATTGTTCGGATCATGATTCCTCGGGTCATACTTTACATGTTTATGGGTATCAATTTGTACGCTTGTGTGAACGTCTAGAAGCCCCTGCCGGCTCTTTTCCTCACCGGCTTCACCACTGCCCCCGAAGTGACCGTCTTCTTGTCTTTCGGCTTCGGCCCTGCCTTCTTGACCAGCTTCAACTCCTCCTCGGCCTCAAGTTGATCCTCATGCCGCTTCTTATCAGCTGCCATTTGCGCTTCAATCTCCATTTTCCTGTTGAACTCCGTCTCCGTAACCCGCTTCTCCCGCGCCGAATATCCCTTCTCCTTGACCGAGTAGAATACACCCCCCAATTCAGCCAACCAGTGAGGATCCACCGAGGTCACCGTTGACATGTACTCTTTCGACGTCAAGATCAACTCATGATAGATGACATAATCCGGCAGGAAACCCAGCCCATAGAGAGCGCTGGTGGGATGCAGCTGCACCGTAACGCTGGTCCTCAAATTGATGTACTCACCGATGCCCTTGACTTTGGCCGCCTGGTGATAGTATCCCGAGCAAATGCACTTGCGAATGACGTCCCAGTCCGTGCCACAGCTGATCATCTCCATCTGCTGCATCTTCATGATATCGAACAGCTGGTCACGCACCTCCTTGGCTCGGCGCAGTGACTTGGAATGCAGAAAGTGGCGCACACACCAACCGTCATTGTAACCGTTGGCCTTCCACTGTGAGTACACATGAAGGTACGTCAAGTGATCAGACTCGGGAACAAAGAACTTTTCTCGTGCGGCGTCCGACTCTTCTTGCCGTTCCTTTGGTCGGTAGAATACGTTGGGGACTGAGAGCATCGAAACAATCGTTACCATTTCCTCACTGCACCCGTACTCTTCCGACATGATCAGAAGCTTGGCGAGAGACGGATCCATGGGAAATGCATTCATTTTTTTCCCGAGGTCAGTGAGCTCACCAAGGTTGTCTAGCGCACCCAGCGCCCACAGATCGAATAGTGACGTGGTGATGGTATCCTGAGGTGGAGGGTCCATGAAGTCAAAGTCCAGCAAGTCCTTGACCCCGAGTGATTTGAGAAGCAGAACTGTGTTGCTGAGATTCGTCCGCTGAATCTCTGGAATGGTTTGGATGTACATCTCATCCTTGAACGCCTTTTCGGTGAACAAACGATAAGCCTGACCCGGGCCCGTCCTTCCAGCACGACCCGAGCGTTGATTTGCATTTGCCTGGGATATGGGTGTGATCTGTAGCGTGTCCATGCCCATGCGAGGGTTGTAAACCTTGAGTTTGGAAAATCCGGCGTCTACCACATACATGATGCCATCAACGGTCAAACTCGTTTCTGCAATGTTTGTGGCTACGATGCACTTCCGAACTCCAGGTGCGGCTCGGTCGAAGATTTTGGCCTGCAGATCCGCAGGCATTTGACTGTAAATGGGCAGAATGCTCAATGGTGGGGGGTCGTTGAGAGCGTCCAGGCGCTGCCGGACAAGTTCACATGTTACCTCAATATCCTCCTGACCGGTCATGAACACCAGAATATCACCGGCAGGCTTACCCACATGGATTGCCAGGACTTGCTGCACCGCCTGGTCCACATAGTCCTCAACTGGCGATCGATGGAACATTACATCCACAGGGAATGTTCTTCCGGGGATGGTGAATTCAGGGGCACCGCCATAGAAGTCAGAGAAGCGCTTCGAGTTCATTGTGGCGGATGTGACGATCAGCTTCAGATCTCGGCGTCTCTGAAGAATCTTTTTGAAAAGGCCCATCAAAACATCCGTATTCAAAGCTCTTTCGTGCGCCTCATCCATGATAACACACGAGTATCGGTCGAGATCTGGCTCATTGAGAGATTCTCGGAGCAACACACCGTCGGTCATGTACTTGATAACGGTCTCCTTGCTGGTGCAATCTTCGAAACGAATGGCATAACCGACGGTGCTGCCCAGTTTTACCTCCATTTCCTCGGCGACACGCTTGGCGACACTCATGGCTGCCACTCTTCGAGGCTGTGTACAACCAATCATGCCCGTCTTTCCGTACCCGTCTTCGTAGAGGAACTGGGCTAGCTGCGTCGTTTTCCCCGATCCCGTTTCTCCGACCACAATTATCACCTGATTGTCGCGAATTACCCGTAACAAGTCCTCTCTTACCGCAAATGCTGGAAGGAACTCTCGCTGCTCTTTCAGGGTTTTGCTCTGACTGAAGTTGCTGGCACCTTCAGACTTTTTCAGGTGCTCACTGAACTTGTTCGAGTTTTGAGGCTTGGAGGCATCCTCGCCCGCAATCGGCAGAGCACTATCAGTGTCCTCTTCCTTGACGCCCAAAAGGTTTCCCAAAGCGGTGCCCGTGACGTTCGTTGCTTCTTGTGCCTGTTTCGCGCGCTCCCGCTGCTGCCGTTGCTCCTTGACAACCCTGCTTCCCTTCCTGCTGAATACAGCCATGTCGCTTTGTGCGTCTCGCACCGCCGGAACAGGGTCCAACTGCTTCGTAAACACCGTCCGTCCATCCAAAAATGGCGGTCGCAAGTCGTGTACCAGCAAATGCACCCGTGTTCCTTCCTGGTCATCCTCAAAGTCGGCTCCCATATCTCTCTTCTGTGCCACACCAGAGGTGAGCATCCGGTTGGTCTCCCAAGCATCGACGTCCTTCTGCTTCTGTAGCTGGCGGGCATTCATGCCCCGAGAGACCTGACTGATCTTCTTTTCCACCAGAGCGGCCTCGCGCTCTTGGGCCGCCCATCCACCCTCATCGCCGAAGGGGTTGTGCGAGTCGTCGCCGAAGGTGTGTCCACCGAGATCATCGTCACCGCCGTACCAGTCGCGATCCAGCGCGTTGAGGGTGGCCTGGTCGTGTACTCCAGATTCTGGTCCATCAAACTCGCGCTGTCTTGGAGTTGATGCACCGGCTAGTCTTGAGCCGGCGCGAGGGGTTGCGCTTCGCGAGTTAAAGTGGCCATTGTTGCGATTCTGAGGTCGTGATGGGATATCGCCAAATCGATCGTCGTTGCGAAGTGGATTGAAGTCGAGCTTCCTTCGTTTGTTAGAACGGTCGTCTTCGTAATCTCGACCCATTGCTACTACTCAGCACAGTCAAAAGGGCCGTCGGGAATGAAAATTTCCAATGATGATGATTATACGTTTGTTGACATTCAAATCTCCAAATCAAGTTCAGAGTTGCCAGGCAGTAAAATGTGGGGCAATTCGAACCCATCCCTGTCGCCTCCTGCGATAAGATAAGCTCTTTCCACTCCTTACTTGCACCTCGACACCACCACACCACAATCTTCACACTTTTAAGTTTCTGCTACAGAACTTGTTGCTGCCTTAAGGACGCACGTGCCTTCCTTCATCAAGAATATAGTAATATACAGAATCACAAAAGGCAAGTACGACCGTTGAACTGACCCCACTCCTGGGGACTATAAACCCCCCCCTCGCGGGAAGATTTCCTTCTTGCATCAAGCATCGAGGATTCCTGTGACGGATTCTAAACGGCATGGAACGCGCTAGTTGTACAAACGGGATGCACGAAGGTAGAAACCAGAAATCAAGAACAGATCATGAACGAGCCAGTCCTGGGCCCATGGCGGCATAACCCTCACTCTGTAATAACTGCATGCTACAGTGGGCACAAGATTTGGTCCGAACAGCTTCAAGTTAACGAAGTCGTCAGTTCGAAGACGAAAACTGATCCCAACTTCCCCAGGCTTTCTTCTAGGATGTGGCGGCAGCGGCGTAATAAGGGGAACCATGCCATCCCAAGCTTCGAGATGTGTTCTACTCCATCCGGGGGAGGCGTAGCTTTGTGCGGCACTCCGGTTGATGTTCATACCGTCTCCGAAACTCTGACGAGAATCCCGCATGGCATTACTCCTGGTATACGGATATGAACAGCGGAGAGAACGTTTATGCGCCGGTTCAGGATCGCCAAACTTGGGTTATATGCCGGTAAATCTGCTTCCAAATCGGCCACGGCATTGACGACGTGTGGAGCTTGGGCTCCGATCATTTGTTTGCCCGCTTGCATCACCCGAGGATTTGTTTGTTCGCCGAAGGAAAACCAACTGAAGCACCCTCCTTCCACGTCATTCTCATCGGACGATGCGCGCTCCTGGAGAATTTGCAAGCTTGGTGGTTCATGGGTCATTGCATGTTGATGAGGATCGGTCCCTCCATATCGTCAAGCGACCCCCGGTCTAGAGAGATGCCATGCCCAAGAGACCCCACCGTTCCTCAGTGTTGACAGCGGTTACCTTCCCAGGAGGACAAAAGATGGGACTTTTCGTCAACAATGGGACTTTGGTCCCCATCTGCGCACATCTAAATCCGCATCCTGTCAAGGTCAGGAAAACGAGACAAGCAAGATCAGCCGCACCCGAGAGACACACAGACTTCCATCATGTCCTGTCCTTGTGAGAGGGAACCAAAATTCAGAGAGTTTCAAAAGACGCCTCCCCAAAAGAAACAGCCACGAGGAACGCTCAACCAATCAGCCCCTTGTTCGTCAGTCTTAGCCTCGTTTCAACTGCAGGAACAGACGTGATCTCCAGGGACTTCAATGGAGGGGAACAAGCAACGGTGAGCCAGGGGGAAAGGAGGAAGGAGGAGCACGGTGGATCAAGCCGACCCCCGGTCAACATCCTGTGAAATTTCGCGGCCTATGAACCATCACCATCGTCAAGAGATGCCGTCTGGTTATTGTCAGTATGATGACGACGATGAAGTGATTTTCTGTGTCTTGTTCGTATAACTGCATTGCTGTGCATCGTAGAAAGCAAGGCTACGTGGACTTGCATTTGGAACTTTGACAGTTCTCCGGCACTTTGATGGGATGAATCCTGGACAGTTGTTGGGTTGGACTGCTGCAAGTGTTGAATGCAGTATGCAGGAACAGACCAAGACCCCGCGCAAAGTTTTTCCCCCTGTCCCTGGTCCCCTCCCAAAAACCTACCTATCAGAGAAGGTGTGTGCCGTCGCCGTTAGCCGACTTGCAGACTTGCAGCGCCAACCGCACTGGCAGGCGTGGCTTTTTTTTTTTTTTTTTGGGGGGGGGGGGGGGGGGATGTGGGCCGTTTGGAAATGGCGCCGATTTTATATGCCCTTAAACAAACAAACGGGCTGTTTTTGTTTTTTGAGTAGGATTGGGCGTGGGTGG